>OY856410.1:267518882-267811382 GCA_963693085.1 Alisma plantago-aquatica
TGTTTGATGATATAAAAGATGACCCAAAAGGTGTTGAATAAAATATAAAGAATAACAACAAGTAAACAAGTAGTATTTTGGTGACGTATATTGAATTATAATGACAAGTAAAGAAAGATGGCATTCTATAATAAGAAAGAAAGGTTTGTAGTCCAAACAAATAAGTTGTAATAAAAAGAAAATGTATGTATCCAAGGATGACATTGAAAAACACTAGAGGGGGTGAATAGGGTTTTATGATATTTTTAAAATTAATTCAACAAACAACCACAAAAATATTAGAGAAGGAGATAAGACATTTAGAGTGGTTCCACCCTTAGCAAACACTAAGGGAGTCAGTCCACTACCCGGTTGTTTCTAACTGGGATTTTGAAAGTATTTGAATTTTATTACCTCGCAAGGATGTTACATAAAATTACAAACACCTTCACCACCCTTTGGACAGCCTTCACCCCGAAGTCGTCTCACCAACCTTGAAGCAACCTTCACTTGAAGTAACTTCAAGCTCCCCCTTGAAGTAGCCTTCCTCCTTGAAGTAGGTTCCCATTGAGACCTTCTAGAAGTAGTCCAAAGTCACGCCGAGCTACCTTCACCACCGAAGAAGCTCCTACAATCTCCTTTCCATAGCCTCCAACCTAGGAGTAGCAAAGGAGAACAAAATACAATAAAAGGAACAAGATCGGAAGAAAGAACAATGTTACCAATTTAGTACAATGCTTTGATCCTATATCAAGCATATTGATCTCCTATCCACTATGGATGAATGTGGTAGTGTGGTGTCTAGGAGATACTAAGCTATAGGATGCTAATGTAGAACAGATTACAAGTGTAGCTCAAGCTTGTTGCTCACAAAGAATGATTCTCAAGTGTAATTGTGTGCACAAGTGATGCTTTGGGTATCCTATAGCTTGTCCTATATATAGGAGTGGTTTGCTAATGCTTGGGGACGTTCTAGACACCTTCTAGGGTATTCTTAGTTCTCAACTAGCCATTATGTGTCCACTAATTACATTGTAATGACTAGTTGTTTAATGCTGAAAAGTACAATCTAGAACCTTTCTCGGTCGAGAAGTTTGTCGACCGAGAGTCTCTTGGTCGAGAAATTTGTTGACTGAGTTTGAGTCTGAGTTAATATATTATAACGTTTGATTTCAACTCCCAACCACTTTTCTAACTCAGTCTAACGGCTAGGAGGGTCTATTCTCAGTCGAGGAATTTGTCAAAAGAGAGTGTCTCGGTTGAAGTTTTTATCGACCGAAAATATCCCTGATTCAATGTATTCATTTACTAAGTGTGTGTATCAATGTGCAATTGTGATGCTAACTTAGGAGATGACCTATCTAAGTGTTGTGTGTGGATAGGGAAGATCTAAATGCTTGATTTACATGATATCAAAGTACTTGTACATTATATACTTGTACACATTTTTACATTTGATTACAATCATGAAAATAAAGCAATTTTAGCAAATTGATCTTCACTTTCGAAGGTAGAGAACATAATCCTCAACATATTATCAACCTCACTAATCATTAGATTATGATGAATAACAGAGCTTGGACCACAACCGGAAACAGTACGGAGCAGGTAAGAAAATGAAGGTCAGAGAACCCCAAGCTGGAAACCATCCGTTTCAATACTGACGCTGCTTGGAAAAAGGGGAAGGGTGCTATTTCAGTTGTTATTACTGACTCTAATGGCAATTGGCTAAGTGGTGTGGGCCAGCTTGTTATGACAAGGAATCCTCTGGAGGCGGAGCTTATGGCAATCAGGTTGGCTGCTAGCATTATTGAGGGAAGTGATGCGTAGAATGCTGTGATTATAACTGACTTCCGTCAAGCATCCATTATGATTTGTGATGAGTACTGGAATTATCCTCGCTTTGCTAACATCATCCGAGGTATTCAGTTGATTAAGAAGGAAACTACAGAGATCATATATACTGAAAGACAGAACAACAGGCAGGCTGACGCTCTTGCTAAGTACCATTCTAAACAGAGCATTGGCTACACCCATTATAAACCCCCCCTAGATGTGTGCTGGACACTGGTCTAGCACCTCCATGTAATGGTAGTAGTACTACCATGTTTCAATTCTTGTAGTTGTCTAATAATTGTAATGTCAGTTTTAATTTCGCTTGCATGAGGTGGGCAAGATAAATAAGATGACCGCCTGACTTCTCTAAAAAAAGGAAGAATTTTCAGAAATAATACTTTCCTTTTCAGAAGCAAGATCATCTAATTGTGCATACAAATCCTCATTATTTTTAGTAACTCTTTTTAGTTTCCTTTTACAATCAATATATTTATCATGTAATTCCTCAATGCTATCAACTAAATCTTCTTTAGATAAATAAAAAAGGCTTACCTCTTCTTCTTCGTCTTCATTTGTTGTAGCAATAAGGCACTCTACTTCTTTTTCTCCATCTTCACTATCATCACTTGAATCATCCCATACAGCTTTGTAGGCTTTTTCTTTCTTCTTGTGAGATGATTTGTTTCCTTTCTTAAGTTTGGGGCAATCACTTTTTAAGTGTCCCTTTTTGCCACATTCAAAGCACCTGAAAAAAGAAACACTAGAAGTCTTGTTAGTTTTAAAACTTCTATACTGCTTACCGTTTACAATGAGAGTTTCTTCTTCACTTGTGTCATGACTAATCTTGGTTGATTCTTTGAATGCAATGTCCTTTCTTTTCTCCTTTTTGTGTTCAGCCGCCAATCTTTCTTCTTCCTCCAAGGTTGCCTCATGTGCTTCTAAGTTTTCAATGAGTTGTTCCATCCTTAGTCAAGTGAGGCCATTGGCTTCTTCAATTGCAGTTACTTTAGGCTTGTACTTGGGAGGAAGAGACCTAAGAATTTTAGACACTTGATCCTCTTCACTAATGGCTTTACCTAATGCATTCAAACTGTTAACAATAGAAGAAAACTTTGCATACATTTCACTAATAGACTCATTTGGTTCCATACGAAACGGTTCAAACTTTTGTTTAAGCATACCAATTTTGGAATTCTTTACTTGAACAATTCCTTCATAAGTAATAAAGAGTCTATGTCATATTTCATATGTAGTTTCACAATTTGATATTCTATTAAACTCACCTACAAAGATTGAACAATAAAGGATACTTACAACTTTTGTATTTAATTGGGCTAGCTTTACCATATTAGCATCCCATGTAGCATACTCTGTTTGAGGAAGAGTGTAGGGATTTGAGACCATTCTCCATAGATCCCATCTTATCCCTTGAAAGTATAATTGCATCCTCCGCTTCCAGTAGTTGTAGTTGGTGCCATCAAATGGTGGAGGCCGAGCTACAAGTGTTCCTTCCAAGTTGAGGTTGTTTAGTACCCCATCACCCATTTTCTTCAAGACTTTATTAAAGTTCCTTGAAGCCTGCTCTGATACTAAATGAAAAATACTAGAGGGGGTGAATAGGGTTTTATGATATTTTTAAAATTAATTCAACAAACAACCACAAAAATATTGGAGAAGGAGACAAGGTGTTTAGAGTGGTTCCACCCTTAGAAAACACTAAGGGAGTCATTCCACTACCCAGTTGTTCCCAATCGTGATTTTGAAAGTATTTGCATTTTATTACCTCGCAATGATGTTACATAAAATTACAAACACCTTCACCACCCTTTGGACATCCTTCACCCCGAAGTCATCTCACCAACCTTTAAGCAGCCTTCACTTGAAGTAACTTCAAGCTCCCCCTTGAAGTAGCCTTCCTCCTTGAAGTAGCTTCCCATTGAGACCTTCTAGAAGTAGTCCAAAGTCACGCCGAGCTACCTTCACCATCGAAGAATCTCCTACAACCTCCTTTCTGCAGCCTCCAACCTAGGAGTAGTAAAGGAGAACAAAATACAAAAAAAGGAACAAGATTGGAAGAAAGAAAAATGTTACCAATTTAGTACATCGCTTTGATCCTATATCAAGTGTATTGATCTCCTATCCACTATATATGAACGTGGTAGTGTGGTGGCTAGGACATACTAAGTTATAGGATGCTAATGTAGAACAGATTGCAAGTGTAGCTCAAGCTTGTTGCTCACAAAGAATGATTCTCAAGTGTAATTGTATGCACAAGTGATGCCTTGAGTGTCCTATAGATTTTCCTATTTATAAGAGTGGTTTTCTGATGCTTGGGGACGATCTTGACACCTTATAGGGTGTTCTTCGTGCTCAAGTAGTCGTTATGTGTCCACTAATTACATTGCAACAGCTAGTTGTTTAATGCTGAAAAGTGCAGTCCAGAACCTTTCTCGGTCGATAAGTTTGTCGACCGAGAGTCTCTCGGTCGAGGAATTTGTCGACCGAGTGGGAGTCTGATTCAATATATTGTAACGTATGATTCCAACTTCCAACCACTTTTCTAACTCAGTCTAACGGCTAGGAGGGTCTATTCTCAGTCGAGGACTTTGTCGACCGAGAGTGTCTCGGTCGAAGTTTTTGTCGACCAAGAATATCCTTGATTCAATGTATTCATTTACTGAGTGTGTGTATCAATGTGCAATTATGATGCTAACTTAGGAGATGACCTATCTAAGTGTTGTGTGTAGATAGGGAAGATCTAAGCACTTGATTTACATGATATCTAAGTACTTGTACATTATATACTTGTACAAGTTCTTACATTTGATTACAATCATGAAAATAAAGCAATTTTAGCAAATTGATCTTCCAAGTCTACCACCTTATATGCTTGTCCCTGAAACTCTCAAATAGCAATTTAAAACCACAAGAAAGAAATGTTTTTCACCATCAAATCAAAGGGATTATAATAATGTCCAATTTAGCCAACAAACATTTTGTAATACAGTCTAGATGTAATGAAATTCTACTATCCAAGAGAATCAACCTCGATACATCAAAATAAGGAACACTTTGTAATATGAATAGAGAACTCCTAATGAGAATGAAAAAGTTGTAACCAATGATGACATTATGTAATACAACCTGGGTGTATAAAGTTTTATCATCTAAGAGAATGAACCCCAGTACATAAAAACTATAATGAGAAGGAATGTTTTGTAATGAAACCTGAGAGACCATAATGGAAACGAGGAAGTTATAATTAAGGATGACAACTGATATTACATTTTGGATCTATTAAATTTTCTATCTAAGATAATGAACTTTAGTATAAAATAAAATGTAATAAGAGGGAACATCATGTAATGCAAATAAATAATTGTAATGAGAATGGAAAAATGGTAACCAAGAATGACGTCTTATAATACAACCTGATTGTATCACATACTATGTCCATATTATGTATGCTCTGATCCGTTATGAGTTGCTTGATCACATCTACTATATCTGACATGTAGTTTGATCTATGTACATGACCACTACATGGAACATCTCCTAGTTATGATCCATGATGAACATGTGTTTATAGTGAACATTGTTTAAATCTCTTGTCCTCATTCACTTCTTTGTTTACCTAACATGGATGCCTCAATGTCTACAACTATCTATCCCACTAGTGCTTGAACTCATAATTAATTGTCATCTAGTAACAAATAGTGACATCACATCAATGCACTACTAATGAATTTTGAATTAAAAAATAATTATATATATAGATATGACTAATTCACAAGAATGAGTTCCTCTGGTCTAGATGGATGCACATGCAAAATGTGAAGTCCATGGGTTCAAGACTAACACTAGGGAAGGATATTCAAGAATCGTGAATAAGATGATAAAATCATAGAGTGAGGTCAGTAGATACTTGTGATGGGAAGGTAGTAGATCCAAGTTGATGAACAATGAACAAAATGCATAGACATTGTTAGGAATGAGGAAGTAAGAAACATCCAGAGGTTTGTATGGCCCAAAGTACATGTGTCAAAATGGAGCTTATGCATTTGTAAGATCATAGAGAAATCATCGCCTAAGAGAGATAGAGTGAGGAAATAGAATGAGGATGAGATGAGTCACTGCGTGTCATGCGAAGATGTAGAAGTTCCATATTTGGATGTTCTAATTTTACGAAGGATATGGAGGATTTTCTATGATAGGTTGAGGATGAATGTGAAATTCTTCCACAAGTTCAAAAGGATGGTGGATTACAATGGCTCACAATAGGGAAGTTTGGATCTCTTCACCTTAAGTTTTATCATATGAAGAGAGGAATGCAAGGAAGTATGGTGGAAATCCCACCTCAATCCTTAGTACAACCAACAAAATGTGTAAAGGAGTCAATACTAGAACAACATGCATGATGTTAGTGTGTGTTGATGTACTTTCAGGTTGTGTGATGGGCATGTACTTGCTCCCTTGCTTCAAGGGGTTTCAGAGTTAAATTTATAACATTCCTATATATGGTTGATTCTATGAAACTCATCGTATAATGATAGCATGAGAGTCTTTTAAATAACTACAAATTCTATATGTATTTTGCAAATGGAAGGAAAGGGCATCATTGCCTTTACCTTCACATGACAACACATTGTTTGCATGTCAATATCCACCTTTCCACATATATTGCATCCAGTCTAGAATTTAATATAGAACGTTGAAAAGTTTTTTATTACCACAAACAATCTATAAGGATAATAAATATGATTTTCCCCCATTATCTTACTACAATAAGCTTTGAAAACGGTTGGTCATAAAAAGTAGATCATCATTGGGAGTCATTTTAAGGCCTCCCATGCTCTCACCGTTGCAGGGCTTCCACTAGATCACTCCAATATATATATATATATATATATATATATATATATATATATATATATATATATATATATATATATATATATATATATATATATAGGGTGCTAATGTGAATAGATTCTTACCAATTAACTATACATATCATGTTCCTTATTATAGGCTCTGATCCAACTAATTTTGAATTCAAAATGTTTTCCACTTAAAAAACTCCATTGGCGAGTCTCAAGCATTTGGATCCTTCCCAGATATTATGACGCCATCGTTTATGATGCAATGGATTATAGTAGCATTATTTCTTACATATATCTTGCACAAATAACACAATTGTATTAATGTACACGAATTTTCAATACCAACTCTTATCTATGCTGTATGCATTACATCACACAACAATGGGCTGTCTACTACTCTTGAACCTGCACAATTTTTTTTCTTACCTTTGACAAGCATGTGTTACTTAAAATTGTATAGTTCAGTAGATAACCGGGTGTTTGGAATGGCCTGAAGTGGGACTTTGCGCGGGGTGGACAGTCCAAACACCTCTTCCATGTTGAGGTCCCCAGGCTTGACTCCTGTAGGAAGGCTCCACTCAAACCCATGGAGCAAATTGGCTATTGTTGATTGGACCACCTTGAGGCCAAGGCTATACCCAGGGCACATTCTTCTTCCTGAACCAAATGGTATGAGCTCATAATTTTTTCCCTTTACATCAATCTCCTTACCTAGGAACCTCTCTGGTCGGAACTCCAGTGGTGAGTCCCAAGCACTAGGATCCTTCCCGATGCTCCAAATATTTACGAGCACCATTGTTCCTGCAGGAATATCATACCCATCAATGATACAATTATTCCGAGTCATGTGTGGAACCAACATTGAAGCCACAGGGTGCAAACGCATAGTTTCCTTAGCGATCGACTCGATGTAAGGGAGGTTTGGCATGTCCCTCTCCTCCACCCAACGTTCCCTTCCAATAACACGATCCAATTCATCTGTTGCTTTCTTAATAATGTGTGGCTTCCTTAATAACTCAGAAAGTGCCCATTCCACTGTCAAAGCGGAACTCTCTGTTCCACCTGCGATTATGTCCTGTCCGAATGGTCAGATAGTATCAGTTGGATGAATTAGTCAGACAACATGCAAAATCATATGAAGTGATACCTGGGACAAAAAGTAAGAGACAGTATTGTTTTTATTTCAAATTCTCACTAGGTATGTCCGAAATAAATAATAAAACCACAGAAAAAACTTGATCATTTATGATTGGACTGCAAAGCTAAATGTTTCAAAAACTATATAGCCATGGATTTCACATTCTGGTAAATTATATAGTCCGATTCTCTTTTGTTTTCTTTCACTTTTGAAACGTTGCATGGAATTTAGATTTCTCAAAAACCAATTTAATACAGGTATGAAGAGGTATTTACTTAAATAGATCTGCACCTCTGTTACTGGGAGAGATTCCGTTATTTCTATACAGTAGCTGTAGTTTTACTTCAACTTTAGCAGCCTTTCAGTTTAAGAAACACTTGGTAAGGAAAAACTGTGAATTTTGTTCCTTTCCTCTATATTCACACAGGACTTATTTGACAGGGCAGCACATAATGCTATTTCTATAAATCATTTTCTTTCTATGTTAAATTACAAAAAACAGATGGGGAGGTTATCCTCACAGATCCGGTACACTAAACTCTATATAGTATATACCGTCTTCATTGGAGTAATTGACTTCGTTCTGTACTCCATAATAACAGCGCCAAACTGTATATAACAAAGTTTGGGCAGCAGCAAAGATGGGGAGCAGCTGTTACGAACATTAGAATTGCTACCTCCCTACTGTTTATTCTTTATTTCTGCCCCACAGCTGACCCAATAATCTTCTAATTATTCATGGGTAGAACATGTTTGGTTCGGGAGAGACTAAAGTAAAGAAAATCAACTCTGGGCAAATCTGGCGTGGTTTGTTTTCCATATTTTTCAATCTATTTGTTTTCCAAACCTAAGTTACACATACTTTACGTCAAATCAAACATTTCCTTAATATCAATCACCCGGCTGTTAAATTTATTGATTCATAACCCAAAGATTGTGAGTTCAAACTTGTAATCCCAAATTAAATGATAGCCACTACAACCATTTGTACCTACTGAGACTAGCTAGCAAACTTCTTAATTAAGCATTGACTTCGCGAGTAATTAATAAACATATATAGTGGTCAAGGAGTGGATCCATATATACCTGGGTGAATCCCTTGACGTTATCCATGGTGAGCTCGAATTCGGTGTTAGGATCGTCGGCAAGCTGCAGGAGTATGTCCATCATGTCCTGTGGGACGTAGTTGTCCACCCCTCGTCGCCTCTGGTTGTGCTCGTCGATGACATACTGAAGGAACCGATCGAATTTCTCAGCCACGGCCTTCATTCTCTTGATGTATCCTTGAACGTCCAGGAATTTGATCCAAGGGATGACGTCGCCGACGTTGAGCACGCCATTGAGGATGAACAGCTCGTCCAGCATCCGCTTGAACTCGTCGGGCGTATACACCGACGCTGCACCATCCTCCGTGAGGTACTTCTTGCCGAGTAGCATGCGGCTGATGATGTTGAGGGTCACGGTTGAGAGGTGGTCCTTCATTTCGACGGTTCGTCCCGCCGACGCTCCAAGGGTGCGGAGGAGGTCCCGGATCTCCTCGGTGCGGATGTACTCGTAGGAGTCGAGCCTTCTGGCCGAGAAGAGCTCCATGACGCACATCTTGCGCGCCTGGCGCCAGGCAGGACCGTAGGGCGACCAGGTAATGTCAGAGTAGTTGTAAGTGGTGTACTTGCCCGCGGAGAACTTCGGCCTGCACGCGAAGTTGACGTCGTGGGTCTTAAGGAATTGCTTTGCCATCTCTGCTGACGAGCCGACCACGACAGGAAGGGAACCAAAGCGGAGCTGCATAAGGGGTCCGTATATCTGCGATAGGGCGTGGATGGACTGATGCGGGAGAGGGCCGATCAGGTGGAGGTTGCCAACCACAGGCCAGGGCTTGGGGCCGGGCGGAAGATTCAGCTTTCGGCGGCTGGCCGTGGAGGAGAGGGCTTTGATGACGAGGAACAGAGCCAGAGCCACGGCCACTGCTGTGTAGAACGCCATCGTGGGAAGCTCCATGCTGGTGATCGGTGACTGATGGTGGAGAGCGCTATGGTCTGATTTATACAGAATGATTCAAATGTAAGGAAAACATGTGCAACACTGACTAAAATATTGTGGTCGTTAATCACCAGTAAGCGTCAAACTCAAGTCACTAATAAATAGTCTTTTACAGTCGAGTCAAAATAGAATATTGCTCGAGAGAGGAAATGAAAGTATATTAGCCACTTGCTGACATTATCACAATACGAACGGACTGTCGTCACATGTCTTACGATTCGTCACATGTGCTGCTGCATCAAGTCTTAGTATATATATACTCGTAATCATATATATAGGCCTGTGGCAAGAAGTAGATAAATGTATAGATTTTGGTCTTATAATATGATGGTAGGCAGCAGTAGTGTGATCTTAATGTGCAAAAATATCCGAAAACAAAGCAGTAAATGTGAATCCACATCAACATTGAACAGCTTAATTTTTTGGTTGATGATTAACTTGGTTCTTTTAATCAGTTATTTTGTGGTTCTACCTTTTGACAGGAAACCTAATAAAAAAAGTTAGTTAATTAATTTCGCTAACCAAATAACACTTGTATATCAGCAGTATTGTTGAATTATGATCAATTATGGTAATAGTAAACGTACATATACGTATACGTATAAGGATTATAAAGTTTCACTAGAGTTTAGTAAGATATAAACATAGACATTTTAGTGAAATCATAGTAAAACTATGTAGGTAAATATACCCGAAGGATAATTTTTTATAGTTAACATGTTCATTGATTTGGTTAACTAGAAAAAAATATTTTTAACCTACCAATGAATCGTTTGGCCAATTAACCAAAATATATTAATTAATTTTCTAAATTAAAAACATAACTAAATTAACCATTCAGTTAATTGGTTATAATCAAAATAAGCTCTTCTTATTACTTGGCTATCACCAAATTATGCTTACCTCTAAATATCACCACATATGTTTGTTCTTTAAGTAGGATGGCACAAAGCCAAAACAAGAGAGACTGTATGAAGGAAGAAAACCTAAATCAAGAAAAGGAATTTATCAGAAAGATGTGAGTGAGTAAAGCAATGCAACCGTCACATCATTTTTAAAATGAACAAAAACATGATTTTGCGCAATTATCAAAATCCAACTTGTAACGTAAAGGAAGGGGTGTGAAGATCAAATACTTTAAATTAGGAAATTATGATAGAAGAAGAGGTAGCACTCCCATAACTAAGGAAAATGTCAACATTTTCATTTTTTTGGAGTTTTAAAACTTAAAAAGAAACAAAAATTATTGTGCATTATGACACATTAGAATAAACATGAATATGAACATTATCAACAATCATAATGTGTTAAAAATTAAGCTCTCCTAGTATCCTTGGGGTAATTTGTCATTGACGTTCATCATTGAGAGCTAGGAGGTGATACATTGGAGCTCTTGGAATAATAAGTATAACTAATTTAGGAAAGGGCCCTGGAAAAGGTGACACCTTTGAAGAAAATGGGTCGAGCAATACTACATCAACTACACCATTCCTACGGATAACGGTAGAATTTCTTGACAACTATTCCATGACAACAACTAGCTCTTTGGGGGCTTGGATCTTTGTTGATTTTTTTTGTTTAAAGATTAATCCAAGTTCATAGAAGGTATATGGTTCATATTTGTTAATTTTAGCAACTAAGGTTGTACTTGCCTATCATCTTTACATTTGGTGTTTATTTTTATGTTTGCTTATCTAGATGCATACAATGAACAATGTACATTTTCTATCTTTGATCTGAACAAATTGATGTTTGTGTCTTTCGAATCCTTGGTCGTCACATATTGCAAAATTAGGTATTATTCTGAAGGATTTTCTAAAAAATATCTAATTATATTACATGATGGATCTTTATGAGTACTTAAGTTCTCAAGCATGGCGACAAAAATGTGTGCAACATCCTATTATTGTAGACATTTCGAAAGGGGTTACTATTCGTGATGATAATAATCTTCAACTATGATACCCATGTGATTATGAATACAATAATTTTAGTGATTGTATTTTTTTAGGTAAATTCTAATAACTGAATATTTCTTTTATGGATGTGTAACATACTAGATCTCAGACCCTACCCTAGAAGTTGACATTTTAGACTTAGCCAAACAAGGTTGAAGGATTGACCTAAATAGATGTTTAGTATAACCCCAATGAGCTAATGCATGTATAGATCACCCTACTGTAACCTAATGTTCTAACATTAATCTTAGGTTTATAGTGGATACATAAAATATGCCACATAACTCATTTTGGTGGTAATATGAAGATAAGAAACTTAATTGGATGGATAATTTAGGTAATGGACCGTTAATGGGCCATATGACATATCTCATAAAAAGAAGTCTCAAAAGTGGGAACTAACTTCAAATTCGAAATCTACATATCAAAATTAGCCTACATGTCAAATTTCATCTAATTTGGACAACCTTGAAATATTAGGATAAGTTTAGGAGAGAGAAAATGAGTAAAAGGCATAAGTAATGAATAATGTGATTATATAACATCAAAATATGGAAATAATGGAAAATTCATATTCAAAACATCAAAGATAACTTGTGTATGAAGTTTGGTCCAATTTGGATGTTGTTTGTGCAAGTTATGCAATTTTAGGTACATTCTGGACTTTTCTGCAATTTACCCAATTGGGAGGTTTTCTTTGCAAATTGTCACATACATTATAATCCTTATATATTCTATTACCATTATCAATTTTTTGAACCATATGGCGCCTAGTTGCACCTTGGTTTGAAGGTGTTTCTTTCCAAGGGCATTTTAGGGATTGCTCTCTTTATAAATGAGTTAATCTTTAGAAGCTATCAACCAATGGGGTTATTTCTTTGATTGGAGGTCGGTTGGGATGGCCTATAAGTGTCCATAAACTGACATTTGATATTCAAGAAGCCTCTATGAGCTGTGCTCTTGCATGGCCATGAAATCCCTAGGCTAAGGACACATGGAAAGCTCCATGGACACCTCATGCTTGACTTCTTCCTTATCCAGAAAGGTTTGCATGTCCATGGGAAACCTTAGCATTGGACACATGGAAAGTAACTTGACACCTCGTTCTTGACTTCTTCATTATCCATAAAGGCTTGCATGTCCATGGACAACCTTATACATGACACATGGAAAGTCTCATAGACACCTCATACTTGACCTCTTTCTTTATATATCCATATCTACCCCTTCCCAACTCCCAATTTAAAAAATCTTGCTCTCCGTTATTTCCTCGATCTTATAGCATCATTCCTACTCTATTTTTCCATGAAGGTGTTGTACCAAGGTAAAAGGAGGTGCCTACCTTGGTGAAGAAGGCTCATAGAGTTCCAAATTTCTCTATTTAAGATTTCTTAAGCTCCTCCTTGGTGATTGTAACATCCCTGACCTAGGTTTAGGGGTGTAAACGGTGCGGGTCTGGCCATACCCATATCCATACCCATCTAATTTAGCGGGTCCAGTTCCGGTTCTAGACCCGCATAATAAAAAATCTAGACCTGCACCATACCCGTACCCGCATTAATAGCGGGTTTGCGGTGCGGGTATGCGGGTAAGCAGTTCTATATAGAACATCATGTTGTTATTGTAAGAAAATTATGATTATATTGTGTTTATATTAATACTACAAGATATTGCTATCATATAGTACATTAACATGCAATAGTTGTATTAAATAACTTTGTAGATTGAAGATTAGTTGAGCTGGTTTGTATCGTATTTGTAGTCATCGTCATAATGTTTTAATTATGTAGCATATGTTGTAACTATTTTGATTTTAAGTTTACATATGTTTCTCATGATTTAAACTAGAATAGTTAATTCTCTATTTGATGACTACTCTCAACCTTATTAAAATTAAAGTGGGACTTAATGAAAAGTATTATATTAGTTAGACTAGGAAAGTATGATATAAATATAATATTATCTAAGTAGTTATTTATCTATAGCGGGTTTGCGGGTCTAGCAGGTCTAGGTCTTATCATACCCATCAGTGGACCCGCTTATATGCGGGTCCAAGGGTATGCGGGTCTAAGGGTATGCGGGAACAAGAATTTAGACCCGTAACGGGTCTTTAAAGGGTCCGGATTTGCGGGTTTGCGGGTCTACCCGTACCCATTTACATCCCTACCTAGGTTATGCTTTAACCCTAGATGTTTTGTTTAATAAAATGTATTATATACTTGTTCATATTTCTTAGAAAGTAATTAAGGCTCAAGAGGAACTTATATTTCAATTTTAGTCCTTTTTGAATAATCTTGAAACATTGTTTTGTTAGTTTTGGACTAAAGTGCAAATTACCCAAGTTGAGGGGTTAAATTGCAAATTGTACATGATAAAATGTTCCTCATATGTTGAAACATCATAAGAATGAGAATGATGCAGTGGTTTGGTTTCTACAAGCTTGAGCACCAAGATAGAGCTTGTTGAGCAATGTTTGAGCATTAAAACCTAGTTTTGGTGTAATGTGCAATTTACCCAAAACCTAGGGTTCAATAAGCAAAATACCACTTCTAGAGGGTCCCCCATGTTTCTTAGAATCATGTAGAGAAAATAAAATGAGAGGGGTACCTCATTTGAATTACTTTGGAGGAGAGAGAATCTTGATATTTAAATAATCAAGATTTAAGCATAAAAGGGACTTTACTTTAATTTAATGCAAAAAGAAATATATTAATTGAAGAGCCCTTCAACCAAAAGGTGAGGGATGAATTTGAAAAAGGGCCGGACGATCTCGTGCGTTGCAAAGGCACGAAAATATCTTGGGTGAGTGGAGAGCCCACTCACATTAAGTTAATAAAAAGTAATATCCACTAAAAAAATAGGATATTAGTATAATATGATTAAGGTGCTTAATTTCTTTTCTTTTAATTTGTGGATAATGAAGAGGTTTTTCAAGGGGAAGAAGATGGATTCGTGTCCAAGTAATTGAGGGGGAAGTGTGGCATTAATTTTGGAAATAAAAGAAATTAATTTCTACTTTCTCTTTCCTTGGATTTCCTTGTACATATCCCATTTTCCACCCACACAAGGACTTTTTTTCGGAATTCCTTTCTCTTCTTGCTTTGGCTGAGCACAAGGGATCTTAGGAGCAGGAGAAGGATGATCCCCAACCTGTAAGTAAGCTCCATGGTCTTCTTTCACCTTGATGTCATGGTGGAAATCAAAAATCAAGGCTTGATTTCTTGTTTTCTCCATTCGATTTTCAACTCTAGCCAATCCTTTCACCCAAAAGCTTGAGAATGGACCTTGGTCAATTGTCAAAGATTCATCCACCATTGGAGGCGTGGATCTTGAATCTTGGATTCAGATTTGAAGGCAGGTTATATAACTCAAACCCTCAAATATTGTTATTGCATCCAAATCTCCATTAATTGTTGATTATTTTGTTCTATTTGGTTTTCACTTGATCCATTGTTGTAGTTGCCATGAAAACGACAGTAGCTTTTGAATGAATGAAGGTATATGATGATGACATCATCTTGGGCACTTTTCCCAAAGGAATTCTATTCCAATCGGTTTCAATAAGTCGGTTCAATCAGTTTCAACAAAACCGTTTGAAATCAAACAGTTTCATCAAACAGTTAGAAGATAAATGGCTTCAAACCGTTTGGGAGGGTTGACCATAGTTGACCGTTTGGAGATTATATGCTAGTTATTATGATTGATGATCCATTATAATTAATCAATTGGTTTCAATGGGTTCATCAATTGAAGGTCCAACAAGTAACAAACCCTAATCGGGTTAAGTGTTGAAATTTGCAATTGAGTGATCTAAAAATTTGGGTTGATTAACCCAAACAGTCCCAAAACCATTTGGAGATCATCCAAATGGTCTCAAGACCGTTTGGAGGTCAACCAAGACCGTTTGGAGGTCTAGGGTTGAGTATGGTGAAGTAATTGAAGGTCCAGAGATAACAAATTGTAATGCAATTAATAGTTCAATTGTTGATCAATCTAATGATCTAAACCCTAAATGAATTTCACAAATTTCAGTGATGGGATGGGGCAAACGGTCCTAGACTGTTTGGAGGTCATTCAAACGACCTCAATACCATTTGAGGTCAGGTCATGCCCAATTTGAATGATGGTCCAATGATTTCAAAGTAATTAGTTCCACAATGACTAATATTGAAGGTTCATCGATTTCAAACCCTAATTCAATTGGGTTCGAAACCCTAATTGATGACCAATTAAAAGTTTAATCAATTGAAGGATGATTTATTCAGCTCAATTGAGGTATGGTGCTTATGTCTATTGATGAGTGGTTACATGGATTCAATTGATGAGGAAATTAATCTTGGAAACCCTATATCAATATGAGTGGTTGAGACCATTTTTGGTCCAATCGGTTTTGAGGAGGTTTGGACCAAATGGTCTCAAGACCGTTTGAGTCCAAATGGTCTCAAGACCATTTGGGACCAAATAGTCTCAAGACCGTTTGGGACCAAACGATCCTAAACCAATTGAGACTCAAACGATCTCAAGTATCTTTGCACTAAACGGTTTCAAGCACCAACTTTGCTAAACGGTTTCAAACCGTTAGACCTAGACCATTTGGAGGTTGAAAAGGTCTTAGAACGTTTGAAGGTCATTCAAGCAATACCGTTTGAGGTCTAGTTGGTCAAGACCATTTGGGGTCTAAGTAACCAAGACCGTTTGGGAAATAATTAACCAAAACCGTACGGACACTTAAGGTGATTAAAGGTCAATTGTTTAATTGATCATTACATGATGTAATCCAAGGGTGATTATGGTAATTGTACCCTTAATAAGATTGAGTGATTAGTACCTTTTGAATGTTTAATATTTGATGATTATGGAAGTAATGACACAATACATGGTGGAAACTCTTCAATCAAGATGAGTTGACCTAATCTAACCAAGGCGGAGGTATGTATCATCTTATGGAAGATAAGAGAGAGAGAACTTCCTACATGAATGATAATCATGTAGTGATTAAGTCTCAACACTTTCAACATGAATGAATACGTAATTAGGTTATGATCCTTGATAAAGAGATCATGAACCCTAATTAAGAAGGTTAATGTGCTCTAACCCTAATTGAGGGTAATGATAGGTGAAACCCTAATCTATGGTGATGGTATAACCCTAATTGAGAATGATGTTATGAGAAAACCCTAATCAGGGATGAATCCATATGAAAGCCTAAGTGAGGGTGATGTCATGTGGAACCCTAGACAAGGGTGATTTCAAAATGAAATCATAATAATGTGATGTAAAATCTAATTCAAGGTAATGCTATGTACTGGTATGTGATACTTTGATATGAAATCCTACACTGATATAGGATAAAGATATGTGGAGCCCAAATCTTGGGTTATAATGAATGAAACCCTAATTTTGGGCAATATGATGATAGATCATAACCCAAATCTGGGTAATAAGATAAAGTATTCCTAATTGGCATAAATTGGGAAATCCTAACTTAAAAGAGGAAATAGTGATGTTACTCTTACAATGCATAGTGCTGAGTTGTAATTGATATAATTGTTATCATGTGCACTGATTATGTAGGTTTCATGAGATGGTGGACATAGCCAAGTAAGAGCTATGATGTTTTACTATTGAAATTGCTTTATGGGCCTTGTGAGCCATAATATGTTGTGTTGCCTAGAGAGAGGTAATAAGAGACATTATTGGGCTTTAAGAGCCATGTGAAATATATGCACTGCAATTATTATGTTTACAATAATCAGATAACCTGAAGGCATTAAGTTACCTGATAAAGTGGTAACAAGCATTTTGATGAACTAAGGGTTTGAACACCCATATTTCATGATCATGGTGATGAGATGATAAGGGATGAGAATACCCTAATGTGATAAGGGAATGAGGTCCCAATGTTTAATAAAGCTTTGAAATGATAGAAATAGTACTCATTCTTGTAGCAATTGTTATAATGTTTTATGTTTGAAAGCATGTTTGATGCTAAAATAATATTGTAATGTACTTAATTAATCAAGTGAAATGGTATCATGTAGAGCCCTGACCATAGATCCATCATCGTCGATAGTTTGGTGATGGTGAAATAGGTTTTTCCTACGGGAACTCCTGGAGGGCATACTTTTGAGTATGTGGGGGTTATGGGCGCGAATATCCTTACGCCCTAATGTAGGAATTAATGTGAGGTAAACATTAAATCTCTCAATCCTTCATTATATATGTCGGGATGGATGTATCACTAATCTCTCGATGATCTTAATGCCGGATTGATGTGAGATAAATATAATATCTCTCGATTGTGAAGAGAGTACAGCATGCCACTGTAACTCTAATAGTGAAGTTGCCAGTATACCCTGGAAAGCTATTTGGCAGAGACACAAGATGTCCTGCATTTGGTCCTCACACTGACTGAGGAAGATGAGGTCATGGAAATCCGGTTCTTCTATTGACCTATGTATGGTACCGATTTCGATTTCGCAATGGTCGGTTGGAGTATGAGCGGTATACCTCATCTCCTCAGGTCTTAAGTATGATTGTAAAATGTAATCAATCGTGTAGCGTATTTTTTTAAGGTTGAAATGCGAGAATCAATGATTGATGTTGCTTTGCTTAGTATGTCCTAAATGGATGAACATTATATATGTTCTTTATATTACTTACTGGATAAGAAACATGCTACTTTACCAAGATAAAAGTGAAATGCATCGAATAAAGAATAATGCTCTATTCTGTTTAGATAGTTAAATACTTATGATTCTTCTGCTCAGTTTTATACCATTAGTTGCAATAATAATGTTTCTGGCGGAGAGTTATATCTCTCACTGGGACAATTTTCAATTGTCTCACCCCCGTGGGATTCAACTTTTTAGGTAGACGCAGAAGAAGAAGTAGAAACCCTACAGTGGGTGAAGAATAGCAGCAACAACAACAACAACATCAAGGACAGCAGTGAATCATCAGGTGGAAACACTAGTTGTCATATCTTGTAAATAGAGAGTCCTATATGTCGTCTCTATACTCTCAGGTCCTAAGAGTCAGTATTTAGTTTAATATTGATCTGAGATTTTGGCTTGATGCCTTGAGATTTTTATACTGCCTATGTATAGTCTAACAGGGCAGTTGATGTTTGTAACTCTCGAGAAGAAATGGTACAAGAGATGTACTAGTAAACCAGAATGTATTTGAAATACTTTGGTTCCTTATGAAAGAGTTTTTCAATTTATGGATCTCTTTGTAAAAAGTTTTAATTTTTAGTGATTTTCAGTAATTCCGCTGCTAATGAATGCTTTCGCTTAAATAAATCCTGTTTTCATAAGTTGGATGCCACAATTTAGTGGTATCAGAGCTCTAGGTTCGCTGAGTCTATAGAGACATAGGATTAAAGTTGTTGAGTCTGTTCTAGTGTCTTCCAGTTTATCTGATAGTGTCTTCTGCTCATATAGGAGGAGAAGAAAGATTAAATATGTCTAGACACGATGAACATGCTGCTGAGAGCAGCATTGCTGCACCAGGAGGAGGTGCAAGAGACCAAGATAGGGAGGAGCCCGTACCTGAATAACCCCAGTACAATCAAGCAGATATGGGGAACCCAGCCTTCCAAGCCATGTTTGGACAGTTTATGGCGGCCATGACTCATATGACAGATAGGATGCCATTACATGCACCTAGAGCACCAACTCACCATGAAGGACAGGGAGCCGGCAAGACATTTGAACGACTCCACCGGGTTGGAGCCACAGAGTATGATGGTACAACTGACCTAGCAGATGCAGACATATGGCTGACCGAGCTGGAGAAAGCCTTTAGAATCCTTAATATCCCAGAAGTTGAGAAGGTTAGACATGCAATATACCTTCTTAAGGGGAGTGTTGGCCATTGGTGGACCATAGAAGAAGGCAAGAGGCCGAGTGTAGAGATCGGATGGGAAGTATTCCGATGAGAATTTGTTAATAGATACTTTATTAAGACATTCCTAGATGAGGAGATCTCTCAGTTTGAGAGATTAAGGCAAGGACCAATGAATATTAGTGAGTATGAGGCTAAGTTCATGGAGCTTCTGCGGTTCTGTCTGCATATGGAAGCTACCGATGAAGAAAGGATTCATCATTTTGAGAAGGGTCGGGTTGAATGGAGATGTGACCACTCATGTGTCTGCTTTAGAGAATAGGGAGATGTTAGATACTTTTGTAGAGTCTGTCAGACGGATAGAGAGGTATGTGATTGAGAAGCGACAGACTAAGAGTAAGAAGGTGTATACCCAGTTTCCTGGACAAGGGTCCAAAAGTTTTAAGAAACCGAGGTTTTCTGCACCAATTGCACCACCAAGGTTTAATACCCAGATGCAATGGACATCCAATAGGGGTAGAGGTCGTAGTTTACCACCGGAAGGAGCCCACATCTCAGCATCAGTGTTGGTAATAGGACCATCCAGACCACTGGCAGGGAACATAGGTTGTTTTATATGTAGGAAGATGGGGCATCTGATGAAGGATTGTCGAGCTAGAGAAGCAAGTGTGACTCAACCTCAGAGGCAGAGTCAGCAAGGTTCTCAGAGGTGACAGTTTTCAACTGGTGCAAGAGGACATGGACAGGCATCCCAAGATGGATCATCGACACCTAGTAATCGAGCACTGAGTCAACCACAGGCGACGACAAGATTCTATGTGATGAATCAGCCTGATGCAGTAGTCAACCCTCGAGTTGTGGCAGGTCAAATGGAACTATTTTATTCTTATATGTCTATATCACGTGTTGTATCTATTTTAATTGATCCGGGTGCTACACATTCTTTCATCACTAAAAGAGTGATTCTTGACTGCAATATGACAGTTGGTCATAGGGCAGAGAGTTTGAAGTTAGAAACTCCTTTGATGGGATTTGCAGTGTTGCGGGAGGTGTGTTCTTCATGCACTCTTTTATTTTCTGAACATCGCATTCAAGTGGATCTTATAGCACTTGAGATGCACGAGTTCAATATAATTCTTGGAATGGACACCCTAGAAAAGTACAAGGTTGTCTTGGATTGTGAGTCCAAGAAAGTTGTGTTCACAAATGATAGTGACACATGGATCTTTCAGGGAGATAGGAAGATTATTCCAACCTGTCTTGTGTCAGCTATGGTAGCTGAGAAGCTAATGAGGCAAGGATGTTTTGCATTCTTGGCACATGTGGTGGATACCACCATGGAGAGTTCTAATCCTTCTGAAGTTTCGATAGTTGGGGAATTTGAAGATGTGTTTCCTGAGGAACTTCCATGTGTACCTCCACCCTGAGAGATTGATTTTGAAATTAACCTAGTTCCAGGCACACAACCTATATCCCAAACACCGTATAGGATGGCGCCTACTGAAATGGCAGAGCTCAAGAAACAACTGCAGGAGTTGCTTGAGAAGGGTTTCATTCGACCGAGTACTTCACCATGGGGTGCTCCGGTCCTCTTTGTTAAGAAGAAGGATGGGTCTATGTGATTATGCATTGACTACAGACAATTGAATAAAGTAACTATAAAGAACAAGTATCCTTTGCCCAGGATTGATGACCTATTTGATCAGTTGCATGGTGCAACTATCTTTTCTAAGATAGATCTGAGGTCGGGATACCATCAGTTGCGTATTAAGGAGAGTGACATACCTAAGTCTGCCTTTAGGACAAGGTATGGTCACTATGAGTTCATAGGTATGTCGTTTGGACTAACTAATGCACCAGTTGCATTCATGGGACTCATGAATAGAATCTTTCGACCTTTTCTTGATCAGTATGTAGTAGTCTTCATAGATGACATCTTGATATATAGTAGAGATTCCCAACAACATGAGCAACACCTCCGCCAGGCTCTAACTTTTCTAAGAGAGCATAAATTATATGCTAAGTTTAGCAAATGTGAGTTCTGGTTACCAGAAGTCTCTTTTCTAGGACACGTAATATCTGCCTCATGTATCCATGTTGATCCTAAAAAGGTAGAATCTGTCCTGCAATGGGAACATCCAAAAACACCAATGGAGATACATAGTTTCCTAGGATTGGCAGGCTATTATAGGAGGTTCATTAAGAACTTCAGTTCTATAGCTTTACCTCTAACCAAGTTGACCAGGAAGGAGATTCCTTTTGTCAGGAATGACAAGTGCCAACAATCTTTCCAACTGCTGAAGGAAAAGTTAACAAGTGCACCTGTGTTAGTATTACCTGAGCAAGGAAAGGGGTACATAGTCTTCTGTGATGCATCTAAGAATGGCTTAGGATGTGTGTTGATGCAAGATAAGCAAGTGATTTCTTTTGCTGTTTGACAGCTTAAGAAACACGAGGAGAATTATCCAACACATGATTTAGAGCTAGATGTTGTGGTCCATGCTTTGAAGATCTGGAGATATTATCTCTATGGAGAAACATTCCAGATTTTCACAGACCATAAGAACCTAAAGTATATCTTCTCACAACATGAGCTGAACATGAGGTAACACCGCTAGATGTAGTTAATTAAGGACTATGATTGTACAATTGATTATCATCCAGGGAAGGCTAATGTGGTAGCTGATGCATTAAGTAGAAAATTAGCAACACCAGCCCTAGATAAAGCACAATTGAATTCCTTAGTGTTCTCTAAGAGGGATATGTTTATATCCTTGAGGCAAAACAATGTACAGTTTAAAGTATCATTGTTAGCCGGGTTGTTAGCTGAGATGCACATAAAACCAACTCTGAGATAACAGATTAAAGAGGCACAACAAGCTGATACTGTAGTTCAGTAGATTAGGTCAGAGTATGGTAGTGAGAAATGGGATAGCTTTCATGAGTTAGAGGATCAAGTAGTTTGTTACCATGGTAGGATGGTAGTACCTGATGCCAATGACTTGAGAAAGTTAGTTCTGGAAGAAGCTCATTCTTCAATGTATGCTATGCATCCAGGGAGCACCAAGATGTATCATAACTTAAAAGATATGTATTGGTGTCCTGGATTAAAGAAAGATGTAGCTGAGTTTGTTATGTGGTGTCCGGTGTGTCAGCAGGTTGAAGCTGAACACCAGAAGCCCGCAGGAAAAATGCAACCTCTACCTATACCATAGTGGAAATGGGATCATGTGACCATGGACTTTGTGGTTGGTTTTCCTAGAACAACCAAAGGTCATGATTCCATATGGCTGATCGTTGATAGGTTGGCTAAGACAATACATTTCTTACCTATCAAAACAACTGACACTGCTGAGAAGCTGGCACAGTTATATGTAGATGAGATAGTGTGGTTGCACGGGGTTCCAGCTACTATCGTTTCTGATAGAGGTCCTCAGTTCACGATTCATTTTTGGGAATGACTTCATAAAGCTTTGGGTACGCAGTTAAGGTTTAGTACAACCTTTCACCCTTAGACAGATGGACAATCTGAAAGGACCATACAAACTTTAGAGGATTTGCTTAGAGCATGTGTCCTTCAGTTTGTAGGAAGTTGGGATCTACACCTAAGCTTAATAGAATTTTCTTACAATAATAGCTATAAGCATAGTATTGATATGGCACCATATGAAGCATTATATGGTAGATGATGCAGATCTCCTTTATGTTGATATGAAACTGGAGAACATCAACTTTTGGGTCCTGAGCTAGTGCAGTAGACAACTGAGAAGATTAAAGTAATACAATAACAGTTAAAGACTGCACATGATAGACAGAAAACATACGCCGACAAACGTTGAAGACCTTTATAATTCCAAGTTGGAAAAGAGTATATCTCAAGGTCTCACCTTGGGAAGGAGTTCTTAGATTTGGAAGGAAGGGAAAGTTAGCTCCTAGATTTATGGGGCCTTATCCAATCATTGAACGGATTGGAAAGGTAGCCTATAAGCTGGAGTTGCTGCCTGAGTTGCATAGATTGCACCCAGTGTTCCACATTTCCATGCTAAGGAAATGTCATCCTGATACAGAATTAGTTCTGGAACCTGTGGAGGTAGAATTAAATGATGATATATCATATGTTGAAGGACCTGTGATGATCCTTGATAAAAGAATTAAAAAGCTAAAAAAGAAAGACATATGTCTTGTAAAAGTCCTCTGGAATCACCGTAGCATTGAAGAAGCCACGTGGGAATTAGAGGAAGAGATGAGGAGGAAATACCCTACTCTTTTCTCTTAATGTTTTCGTTGATGATTTCGGGGATGAAATCCTTATAAGGGGTGGATAATTTGTAACATCCCTGACCTGGGTTATGCTTTAACCCTAGATGTTTTGTTTAATAAAATTGATTATATTCTTGTTCATATTTCTTGGAAAGTAATTAAGGCTCAAGAGGAACTTATATTTCAATTTTAGTCCTTTTTGAATAATGTTTATACATTATTTTGTTAGTTTTGGACTAAAGTGCAAATTACCCAAGTTGAGGGGTTAACTTGCAAATTGTACATGATAAAATGTTCCTCAGATGTTGAAGCATCATAAGAATGAGAATGATGTAGTGGTATGGTTTCCACAAGCTTGAGCACCAAGATAGAGCTTGTTGAGCAATGTTTGAGTATTAAAACCTAGTTTTGGTGTAATGTGCAATTTACCCAAAACCTAGGGTTCAATATGAAAAATACCACTTCTAGAGGGTCCCCCATGTTTCTTGGAATCATTTAGAGAAAAGAAAATGAGAGGTTCTCCTCATTTGAATTACTTTGGAGGAGAGAGAATCTTGATATTAAAATAATCAAGATTTAAGCATAAAAGGGACTTGACTTTAATTTAATGCAAAAAGAAATATATTAATTGAAGAGCCCTTCAACCAAAAGGTGAGGGATGAATTTGCAAAAGGGTTGGACGAGCTTGTGCCTTGCAAAGGCACGAAAATATCTTGGGTGAGTGGAGAGCCCACTCACATTAAGTTAATAAAAAGTAATATCCACTAAAAAAATAGGATATTAGTATAATATGATTAAGGTGCTTAATTTCTTTTCTTTTAATTCTTGGATAATTAAGAGGTTTTGCAAGGGGAAGAAGATGGCTTCGTGGACAAGTAATTTAGGGGGAAGTGTGGCATTAATTTTGGAAATAAAAGAAATTAATTTCTACTTTCTCTTTCCTTGGATTTCGTTATACATATCCCATTTTCCACCCACACAAGGACTCTTTTTCGAAATTCCTTTCTCTTATTGCTTTGGACAAGCACAAGGGATCTTAGGATCAGGAGAAGGATGATCCCCAACCTGTATGTAAGCTCCATGGTCTTCTTTCACCTTGATTTCATGGTGGAAATCGAAAATCAAGGCTTGATTTCTTATTTTCTCCATTCGATTTTCAACTCTAGCCAATCCTTTCACCCAAAAGCTTGAGAATGGACCTTGGGCAGTTTTCAAAGCTTCATTCACCATTGGAGGCATGGATCTTGAAGCTTGGATTCATATTTGAAGGCGGGTTATATAACGCAAACCCTCAAATATTGTTATTGCATCCAAATCTCCATTAATTGTTGATTATTTTGTTCTATTTGGTTTTCCCTTGATCCATTGCTATAGTTACCATGAAAATGGCAGTAGATTTTGAATGAAAGAAGGTAGATGATGATGACATCATCTTGGGCACTTTTCCCAAAGGAATTCTATTCCAATCGGTTTCAATAAATCGGTTCAATCGGTTTCAACAAAACCGTTTGAAATCAAACGGTTTCATCAAACCATTAGAAGCTAAACAGTTTCAAACCATTTGGGAGGGTTGACCATAGTTGACCATTTGGAGATTATATGCTAGTGATGATGATTTATGATCCATTATAATTAATCATTTGGTTTCTGTGGGTTCATCAATTGAAGGTCCAACAAGTAACAAACCCTAATCGGGTTAAGTGCTGAAATTTGTAATTGAGTGATCTAAAACTTTGGGCTGATTAACCCAAATGGTCCCAAGACCATTTGGAGATCACCCAAATGGTCTCAAGACCGTTTGGAGGTCAACCAAGACCGTTTGGAGGTCTAGGGTTGAGTATGGTGAAGTAATTGAAGGTCCAGAGATGGCAAATTGTAATGCAACTAATAGTTCAATTGTTGATCAATCTAATGATCTAAACCCTAAATGAATTTCACAAATTTCAGTGATGGGATGGGGCAAACGGTCCTAGACTGTTTGGAGGTCATTCAAATGACCTCAAGACCGTTTGAGGTCAGGTCATGCCCAATTTGAATGATGGTCCAATGATTTCAAAGTAATTAGTTCCACAATGACTAATATTGAAGGTTCATCGATTTCAAACCCTAATTCAATTGGGTTCAAAACCATAATTGATGACCAATTGAAAGTTTAATCAATTGAAGGATAATTTATTAATCTCAATTAAGGTATGGTGCTTAGGTCAATTGATGAGTGGTTACATGGATTCAATTGATGAGGAAATCAATCTTGGAAACCCTATATCAATATGAGTGGTTGAGACCATTTTTGGTACAATCAGTTTTGAGGAGGTTTGGACCAAACGGTCTCAAGACCGTTTGGGACCAAACGATCCCAAACCAATTGATACTCAAACGATCTCAAGTATCTTTGCACTAAACAGTTTCAAGAACCAACTTTGCTAAATGGTTTCAAACCATTAGACCTAGACCGTTTGGAGGTCTAAACAGTCTTAGATCATTTGAAGGTCATTCAAGCAAGACCATTTGAGGTCTGGTTGGTCAAGACCGTTTGGGGTCTAAGTGACCAAGACCGTTTGGAAAATAATTAACCAAAACTGTATGGACACTTAAGGTGATTAAAGGTCAATTGTTTAATTGATCATTACATGATGTAATCCAAGGGTGATTATGGTAATTGTACCCTTAATAAGATTGAGTGATTAGTACCTTTTGAATGTTTAATATTTGATGATTATGGAAGTATTGACACAATACATGGTGTCAACTCTTCAATCAAGATGAGTTGGCCTAATCTAACTGAGGCTGAGGTATGTATCATCTTATGGAAGATAAGAGAGAGAGAGAACTTCCTACATGAATGATAATCATGTACTGATTAAGTCTCAACACTTTCAACATGAATGAATACATAATTAGGTTATGATCCTTGATAAAGAGATCATGAACCCTAATTAAGAAGGTTAATGTGCTCTAACCCTAAATGAGGGCAATGATAGGTGAAACCCTAATCTATGGTGATGGTATAACCCTAATTGAGAATGATGTTATGAGAAAACCCTAATCAGGGGTGAAGCCATATGAAACCCTAAGTGAGGGTGATGTCATGTGGAACCCTAGACAAGGGTGATGTCAAAATGAAATCATAATAATGTGATGTAAAATGTAATTCAAGGTAATGCTATGTACTGGTATGTGATACTTTGATATGAAATCCTACACTGATATAGGATAAAGATATGTGGAGCCCAAATCTTGGGTTATAATGAATGAAACCCTAATTTTGAGCAATATGATGATAGATCATAACCCAAATCTTGGTAATAAGATAAAGTATTCCTAATTGGCATAAATTGGGAAATCCTAACTTAAAAGAGGAAATAGTGATGTTACTCTTACAATGCATAGTGCTGATTTGTAATTGATATAATTATTATCATGTGCACTGATTATGCAGGTTTCATGAGATGGTGGACATAGCCAGGTATGCGCTATGATGTTTTACTATTGAAATTGCTTTATGGTCCTTGTGAGCCATAATATGCTGTGTTGCCTAGTGAGAGGTAATAAGAGACATTATTGGGCTTTAAGAGCCATGTGAAATACATGCACTGCATTTATTATGTTTATAATGATCAGATAACCTGAAGGCATTAAGTTACCTGATAAAGTGGTAACACGCATTTTGATGAACTAAGGGTTTGAACACCCATATTTCATGATCATGGTTATGAGATGATAAGGGATGAGAATACCCTGATGTGATAAGGGATTGAGGTCCCAATGTTTAATAAAGTTTTAAAAAGAACTTGATAGAAATAGTACTCATTCTTGTAGCAATTGTTATAATGTTTTATGTTTGAAAACATGTTGGATGCTAAAAGAATATTGTAATGTACTTAATTAATCAAGTGAAATGGTATCATGTAGATCCCTGACCATAGATCCATCATTGTCAGTAGTTTGGTGATGGTGAAACATGTTTTTCCTACGGGAACTCCTGGAGGGCATACTTTTGAGTATGTGGGGGTTATGGGCGCGAATATCCTTATGCTCTAATGAAGGAATTGATGTGAGGTAAACATAAAATATCTCAATCCTTCATTATATATGCTGAGATGGATGTATCATTATTCTCCCGATGATCTTAATGTCGAATCGATGTGAGTTAAATATAATATCTCTCGATTGCAAAGAGAGTACATCATGCCACTGTAACTCTAATAGTGAAGTTGCCAGTATACCCTGGAAAGCTATTTGGCAGAGATACAAGATGTCTTGCATTTGGTCCTCACACTGACTGAGGAAGATGAGGTCATGGAAATACGGCTCTTCTATTGACCTATGTATGGTACCGATTTCGATTTCGCAATGGTAGGTTGGAGTATGAGCGGTATACCTCATCTCCTCAGGGCTTAAGTATGATTGTAAAATGTAATAATCCATGTAGCATATTTGTTTAAGGTTGAAATGTGAGAACCAATGATTGATGTTGCTTTGCTTAGTATGTCCTAAATGGATGAATGTTATATATGTTCTTTATATTCCTTACTGGATAAGAAACATGCTGCTTTACCAAGATAAAAGTGAAATGCATCGAATAAAGCATAATCCTCTATTCTGTTTAGATATTGAATTATCTGTTGTTAATCACTTATGATTCTTCTACTCAGTTTTATACCATTAGTTGCAATAATAATGTTTCTGGAGGAGAGTTATATCTCTCGCTGGGACAATTTTCAATTGTATCACCCCCATGAGATTCAACTTTTTAGGTAGACATAGAAGAAGAAGTAGAAACCCTACAGTGGGTGAAGAATAGCAGCAGCAGCATCATCAAGGATAACAGTGAATCCTCAGGTGGAAACACTGGTTATCATGTCCTATAAATAGAGAGTCCTATGTGTCGTCTCTGTACTCTCAGGTCCTAGGAGTGACTAGTTAGTTTAATATTGATCTGAGATTTTGGCTTGATGCCTCGAGATTTTTATACTGCCTATGTATAGTCTAACAGGGCAGTTGATGTTTGTAACTCTCGAGAAGAAATGGTACAAGAGATGTACTAGTAAACTAGAATGTATTTGAAATACTTTGGTTCCTTATGAAAGAGTTTTTCAGTTTGTGGATCTCTTTGTAAAAAGTTTTAATTTTTAGTGATTTTCAGTAATTCCGCTGCTAATGAATGCTTCTGCTTAAGCAAATCCTATTTTCATAAGTTGGATGCCACAGTGATTTTGACCAAAACTAGTAAGTATCCTCCTTTCCTTCCCTATTTTCATGTTTTTAGTCTTGCTTCCACCTTCCTCCAGGTCAGAACCATGGCCTTCCATGGTTAAACCCCACCTAGAACCCATAAACACCTCATCTCCATGTTCTTTTGTTAGGATTTTTCACCTCTAAAGTGGAGAAGGTGCTTCTTGCTCGAGATAGGAGCTTTGATGGAGAAAACAACCTCTCTACGCTTGGGAACCTTACTTATTGTACATGTACACCTTCCCTAGAGGTTTTTTGGAGGCCTAGGCTTGGATCTAGGACTGACTTGGACTATTTAGACTCTGAATTTGAGGTATGATTGCATCCCACATTATTTCTATATTGAGCAATTTCTAATTCTTCTTTCTAAATGTATGATATATCCCCTATTCTTCTATGTTGAGCAATTAACCTATGCTTATTCATTCTCTATGTCCTATGGACATTAGCCTATATACAATGTCTTTTCTTTTAAAAATCATGATTCATGTGAACTACCTTATTTGATATTGATCATGTGATCATGGATATTCTTTTGAACTCTTATCTTATGCTTTGTTCATGACAGAACTCTAAAATATGACATGTGATGTCTTTTGCCCACTTATGAGGTGGATGTATATGTTGGTCACTTATGTGGTGACTAGTTTATATATTCTGACTATACTTTCTACTTGCCTCCACATTTAACATGCTATGTGATTCAGTAGCACTAGAGTAGTGTAATTGCATTGGTTTTTATGGAAGATGTGTTATTTCTTGCCGAGAAGATGTGATATTTCCTGCTCTTTTGGGATGGAAACGAACCTCATACCCAAGGCAAGATGTGTGATTCTTGACCCATGTTTTATATGTTTGGGAGATTGGTAGTATTCCTTTATCTATCAGGTTTCAAGTTTATGAGACTTGGCCACCTTTGTGTTTATATTATTCTAGGGATATGTTTATCTCACATGCATGTAGGTTGATGATACGGGTGTGTTCCCTAATTCTTTACATGTTCTTGTGTATCACAATCTTAATGTTTTATTAATGGCAAGTATTCTTTTGTTATCATATGATTTTAATTCCTTTTCTCTTGATACCCATTTGGGTGGTCCTTATCCTTTCTATGGGAAGCCTTTTATACTTTTATTTCCTTTAATTCATATATTGCTCAATTTTCTTTTTATTATGCACATACCAACCTTTACTGATGTCATCTATTTTATCTTTTTGATGGGGTATACTTCCAACCCTAGGTAAAGGACTTGGATGACAAGGCATGAAGTTTTGGACTAGCTTAAGGAGTTAAAGCTTGGAGACAAAGTTGTTATGGTTTATATTTCTCTCTACTTAGATCCTTATGTTGTATCATACATGTAAACCCTTACAGGATATTATGATGTACTTTAATCTTTTATGAAAGTTGAATATAGTCAATTATTTTTATTCCGCTGCTACACTTTGGTCTTTTGTATACCATTTATTGAAGTTTGAAAATATCACACCTATTCCAGCATACCTTTGAGTGTGTTTGGAATGGATGTTTTATTCTTCAATTTTTCTTTAGTAAGGGGGTGATCCCGATTCCTTACAACATGGTATCAAAGCTCATGGTAGTTGGAATCTGACTATTTCAATTTTGTCTCCATAGTTAGAATACTTGCCTTACCTTTAAGTGACATGTTTTCCCTAGAGTTGATCAATAGTTGATGAAGGGTTGATTTAGGATACTATAGTTTCACATTAGAATAATGATGAATAGATCCCTAAAATACTTACAACTAAAAGATGCATAACTAACCATAGTAACTTAAGGTTGTTTAGCTTGGCCTTTAGGCAGCAACTAGGACATGAAGTTGAAAGAAAAGGTGTCTAGAAAGGATCAGGGTTCGGGGGCTGGTAAGATTTTCCACTGCACCACTAGCTTGGTTTATAAGGACTCCCAAATCCATATGATACCAGCCTGGCCTAAGCTGATATGAATTGTTCAAAATAACTTGCTTTTAGGCAATAGTAGCCTTAGACATCTATATGATTTATCTTTAGGGACCTAAATATGTTGAACTAGTCTCCCAGGTGTAAAGACTTGTTTGAGGATGGACAAGAGCAATTTAACCCATAGTTCATAGTTAGTCTTTACAAGTTATGTTTCCTTTTTTTACATGATGCTTATGCAGTTGGATGAAAGGAAGTGTAGTTGAACCTTTTGTACCTAAAGAATAGTTTTGAATTAATAAGATGAATCCTTTAAGGGGTGGTGAATAAGTTGTTTTCCTATATGTGGATGTTTTTATTTCAAGGATGAAATCCCTTTAAGGGATGGTGTGCTGTAACATACTAGATCTCAGACCCTACCCTGGAAGTTAACATTTTAGACTTAGCCAAACAAGGTTGAAGGTTAGACCTAAATAGATATTTAGTATAACCCCAATGAGATAATGCATGTATAGATCACCTTATTGTAACCTAATGTTCTAACATTAATATTAGGTTTATAATGGATACATAAAATATGCCACATAACTCATTTTGGTGGTAATATGAAGGTAAGAAACTTAATTGGATGGATAATTTAGATAATGGGTCGTTAATAGGCCATATCACATATCTCATAAAAATAAGTCTCAAAAGTGGAAACAAACTTCAAATTCAAAATCTACATATCAAAATTAGCCTACATGTCAAATTTCTTCTAATTTGGACTACCTTGAAATATTAGGATAAGTTTAGGAGAGAGAAAATGAGTAAAAGGCATAAGAAATGAATAATGTGATTATATAACTTCAAAATATGTAAATAATGGCAAGTTCATATTCAAAACATTAAATATAACTTGTGGATAAAGTTTGGTCCAATTTGGATGTTGTTTGTGCAAGTTATGCAATTTTAGGTACATTCTGGAATTTTATGCAAGTTACCCAATTGGGAGGTTTTATTTGCAAATTGTCACATGAATTATAATACTTATATATTCTCTTATCATTATTGAGTTTTTGAACCATATGGCGCCTAGTTGCACCTTGGTTTGAAGGTGTTTCTTTCTAAGGGCATTTTAGGGATTACCCTCTTTATAAATGAGCTTATCTTTAGAAGGTATCAACCAATGGGGTTATTTCTTTGATTGGAGGTCGGTTGGGATGTCCTATAAGTGTCCATAAACTGAAATTTTATATTCAAGAAGCCTCTATGAGCTGTCCTATTGCATGGCCATGAAATTCCTAGGCTAAGGACACATGGAAAGCTCCATGGACACGTCATGCTTGACTTCTTCCTTATCCATAAAGGTTTGCATGTCCATGGGAAACCTTAGCATTGGACACATGGAAAGTAACTTGACACCTCATTCTTGAATTATTCCTTATCCATAAAGGCTTGCATGTCCATGGACACCCTTATACATGATGCATGGGAAGTCTCATAGACACTTCATACTTGACCTCTTTCTTTATATAGCCATATCTACCCCTTCCCAACTCCCAATTCAAAAAATCTTTCTCTCCTTTGTTTACTATAGTTTAGAGCATCATTCCTACTCTATTTTCCACAAAGGTGTTGTACCAAGGTAAAAGGATGTGCCTACCTTGGTGAAGAAGGCTCCCAGGGTTCCAAAAAGCTCTATTTAGGATTTCTTAAGCTCCTCCTTGGTGATTTTGACCAAAAATAGTAAGTATCCTCCTTTCCTTCCCTATTTTCATGTTGTTAGTCTTCCTTCCACTTTCCTCCAGGTTGGAACCATGGCCTTCCATGGTTAAACCCCACCTAGAACGCATAAACACCTCATCTCCATGTTCTTTTGTTAGGGTTTTTCACCTCTAAAGTGGAGAAGGTGCTTCTTGCTTGAGATAGGAGCTTTGTTGGAGAAACCAACCTCTCTAAGCTTGGGAACCTTACTTATTGGACCTATCCACCTTCCCTAGAGGTTCTTTGGAGGCTTAGGCTTGGATCTTGGACTGACTTGGACTATTTAGACTCTGAAGTAGAGGTATGATTGCATCCCACATTATTTCTATATTGAGCAATTTCTAATTCTTCTTTATAAATGTATGATGTATCCACTATTCTTCTATGTTGAGAAATTCACCTATGCTTATTCATTCTCTATGTCCTATGGACATTATCCTATACACAATGTCTTTTCTTTTGAAAATCATGATTCATGTGAACTACCTTATTTGATATTGATCATGTGATCATTGGTATTCTTTTGAACTCTTATATTATGCTTTGTTCATGATGGAACTCTAAAAGATGACATGTGATGTCTTTTTCCCACTTATGAGGTGGATGTATATGTTGGTCACTTATGTGGTGACTATTTTATATATTCTGACAATACTTTCTACTTGCCTCTACATTTGGCATGCTATGTGATTCAGTAGCACTAGAGTAGTGTAATTGCATTGGTTTTTATGGAAGATGTGTTATTTTCTGCCGAGCAGATTTGATATTTCCTGCTCTTTTGGGATGGAAAGGAACCTCATATCTAGGGCAAGATGTGTGATTGTTGGCCCATATTTTATATATTTGGGAGATTGGCAGTATTCCTTTATCTATTAGGTTTCAAGTTTATGAGACTTGGCCGCCTTTGTGTTTATAATGTTCTAGGGCTATGTTTATCTCACATGCATGCAGGTTGATGAAATGGGGTGTGTGCCCTAATTCTTTACATGTGTTTGTGTGGCACAATCTTAATGTTTTATTAATGGCAAGTATTCTTTTGTTATCATATGATTTCAATTCCTTTTCTCTTGATACCCATTTGGGTGGTCCTTATCCTTTCTATAGGAAGCCTTTTATACTTTGATTTCTTTTAATTCATATATTGCTCAATTTTCTTTTTATTATGCACATACCAGCCTTTGTTGATGTCATCTATTTTATCTTTTTTCTGGGGTATGCTTCTAACCCTATGTAAAGGACTTGGATGACAAGGCATGAAGTTTTGGACTAGCTTAAGGAGTTAAAGCTTGGAGACAAATTTGTTACGGTATAGATTTCCCTCTACTTAGATCCTTATGGTGTATCATACATGTAAACCCTTATGAGATATTATGATGTACTTTTGTAATCTTTTATGAAAGTTGAATAGAGTCAGTTATTTTTATTCCACTACTACACTTTGGTCTTTTGCATACCATTTATTGAAATTTGAAAATGTCACACCTATTCCAGCACACCTTTGAGTGTGTTTGGAATGGATGTTTTATTCTTCAATTTTTCTTTAGTAAGGGGGTGATCCCGACTGCTTACATGATGATTGTGTGATGTTAACCATCCTAGGAGCCCTCAATTCCTTATTGGGGTCTTGCATGTAAGTGAGGGTATTTTTGTTTATGGGCCATCGACACAACAAAGAACACATGCCGTCAGCGGTGAGAATTTCATTTTTTTTTTCTTAAACACCAAAATGGTAACATTTTTTATTATTTGTGAAAAGGATGTCATTTTGATGATGTTGTAACAATTCATAGTGGTGACTAGCTTTTATTTGATCCTTCACTTAATTGAATTGCTCTATTTTGGGCCAATGGTTCTTTTAGATGTTATTGGATTGAGAAAAGGTGAATGTACCTAACCTTATAAAGAGAGATGTGAAATTACATACCAAAATGGGTCAAGTTCTAGATCTAATTGTCCCTTTAGGAAGGCATATTAGATTTATATTCTTAGCTTAGTTGAGAGAAAACGCTCTAATATAAAATCCTCCCCACATTCCATTTGGGGAAATTATGGTAACTACTAGAGAGTTTCTTGGTATTATTAGCCTTTTTTTGATAGTTCCAATATTCTATCTCCCAATTTGGAACACATATGGTATATAGCATGCTATGATGAAACTTGGTCATGCCCTCTCTCATGGCATGTCAAGTAGTCCATATGCATTGATGTATGTTTACAAGACAAAGTAGTTCTTCACTAGTGCATATTCTAATGGTTTAAAGATGATTCCTTTTAGTGATTGGAGAGAGAATAATCTTTTTTTTGGAGTAAGGTAAATATATTAAACCAAAAAGGGGGTGTATAGTAAACTATACAATAGAGTAAGGTACCCTAAGATGGGCCCAACGAGCTATACATGGGGACTATCTACAAAAACCCCAATAGATGCAAGTGTTCACCTCGAGATTACACAAAATCTCAGGTTTACAAAAGATATGCCATTTTAGTTCTGTAGCAAGGCGCTCAAGAAGACCCTTAGCCGTGTTCTCCTTACACCCATGAGCCCTATTGTTCCTTTCATACCAAATGAGGTAGCTGGTCCCTGTGATGCACAGGTTGGCAAAGCCTCTACCAGCCTTTGTCCAGTTAGTTTTACTTGTTGTCCACTCGAAAGCTTCCTCTAGAGAGGAAGGTATGTCCTACCCCCACCCATTCCTGAGGAAAACTATCTTCCACAGTCATTTGGTCCATATGCAATCAAAGAAAAGATGTGATTTTGTTTTGGTAGTCACCTTGCACATGGCACATTTGTCATTGACCTATAGGCCCCATTTGATCATTCTATCTTTCGTAGGAAGTCTATCAAGAATGGCTCTAAAGCTGAAAATGCTCCACTTCGGGCAGTGGGCAAAGACCCACAAGCAATCGACCCATCTCGGAGCGAGAGCGGTGCCAGTATTGGTGTTGATCAAAGTTGAGCTGTTCCGTACGGACCAATCGCCAATAGAATCAACATCAAACTAGTCACGGTTATCATGAACCATCCTGCACATCTCCCCAGAGCGAGAGAGAATAATCTTGTTAAATTCATATATATTCATATTTTTAGTTATTGTAGCAATAATGATGGTGGCTTTAGGTGGCTTTTTCATGTTTAGTTATTGTAGCAATAAAGATCCTATAAAGATATCTTGAATTCTCCGATGAGTTTTCCTTTTAACAAAATCTTTTAGTATACATCCTTTAAAGATTATATGTTAATCCTTGAATGTTATTTAGGCGTGACTTATGTTTGTTGAAATCATAATATTCCACGTAATATCTTTGGAAGATCTCTTTAATGAATGCAATTTTGGTGTTATGAGCACTTCAGCTAGGAAAATTAAAATATGGTGGTGGAAAAAATGGGCATAATTATTCTAGCCTCACATTTATGAATGTAGGACTATAAATGAAATACCATGTATATTTATTTGTATTATTCTCACATATGTCTGGACATAGACTAATTGACTGTAATATGACCAAGTGGTTTTCCCATTACAGATTTTATATGTTCTTTCCATTGATTTGATTGATGTAAATCTCCCATTGCTTATAGGTTAGAGTATACATATTCAACTTATAGGTTGGAGTATAAATATTCAATTTCTTATTGAGGGATCACCAACATTGTTCACTACTAGTGGTCTTTTGTGATATATTGTTGGATGCACACATGTACTTTTCAATATCATCACGTAACCATCATCTACCTTGTTGTCCAGATACCAAGAAAGTGAGTTATCAATGTCAGACCCCTCTTTTCTTTCTACGAGGGTCATTAATGAGGGGCTTCTTCAATAACACCCTGGAGAGGACAATCATGAGTCCTTATGTGTGATTTTACAACTATCTTTATTAGTATATGAAGTATCATTTCCCAATATGATCCTTGAGGTGAGTCATAAGTGAACATGAACTTTGGGGTCAATATTACATTTACTTCACCTAACAGATGGGAACAAAATCCACCAAAGGATGACACAATAGACAACATCAACAAAAATTGTTATGCTTATTGAAATCAATTAATTGGGCAACATTAGGGAATTATAAAAGGGACAATAAATACAACAAAAGGCTACCATAAGTAAGTGAGGATGAATTAGGATATCCATATAAGTGATTCAAGAGAATTTAAGAATTCGAAATATAAATGTCAACTAAAAAAATTAAGGTTTATATGTATACTATTATATAAAGGATATCACATGGTTTAATATAGTCCAAAATATCTTACAATGCCATTCTTTGCAATATATGCCAGAAAATGTATGCACTATAATTTAGGTCAGGAAACCCATCAATAATAGTCAACTACCTGGAATGACATAAACAAAATAATAGCAAAACACAATAATAATGATAGTTAAGGAACACAACCCTAAACTTGAGAGAGTATGACCCAAAACCAAACTCTATGTTGTGTGACAAATAACCATACACATATAAGGGTCCATGCTAGTTACATAACATGAGTATAAGCACACAACCTCCATCTAAAATGACTAACATAAAAATTATAAAAATCTAACAATAATGCATCAAAATCATGAACAATATAGATGCAATTTCATGTTCAATAATAATATAAAAAATTATGATTTTTTCACAATAACTAGATAAATTAGGTTTTCCACTACCAAAATGGAATAATCTTATAACTTAGAATGAAAATTGAGGAAATAAGAAACAATATACAATACACAGTTCAATTTTCTCTACTTCAGTTCATCATGATGAACCCCTCAACATCTTGCCAATGTATGTGATCTTACTTAGGTCAAGAAGATTTCTAGATCTATCTCTATATATCTTAATTCCTAAGATATAGGATGTTTTTCCTAAACCCTTCATGAATAAGGTACTTCCCAACCAAGTTTTAGCATTTGTAGGATACAAATGTTATTCCCCATCATTATGTGGAATAGAAATATGCTCCCACTAATTTTTTTTGTAATCGCATGTTTCATCTTCATTTTGACTAAAGTCAAACTCTTTGACTATCATGTCCAATCAAAGATTCCATCTCCAAGATGCTTGCTTCAATCCATAGATAGACCTTTGTAGCTTATAGAATTCATTTGCAATAATTGGATTAATAAAACCTTTTAGGTTGTGTCACACACACATACTCTACAATATTCTTTCTAAGGAATGAGGTTTTAACATCCATTTGCCAAATCTAATAGTCATACTAAGCTATAATGGCAAGTATGATCTTGATGAATTTAACCATGGAAACTGGTGAAAAGATTTCGTCATGTTTAACGTTTTTAACTTGTTTGAATCCTTTAGCAACCAATCTACCCTTATAGGTTTGTACACTACCATCCATGTCGGTCTTCTTCTTGAAAACCCAATTACACCCTATGGGATTTGCCCCTTCAGGTGGATCTATCAAGGTCAAACCTTGTTGGTGTACATTGAGTCCATCTCGGAACCCATGGCTTAAAGCCATTTCTCATATTCTGGTCCCTCAATAGTTTCTGGGTATGTTGTTAGCTCATCATCTATGATCTTATCACTACCTCTTGAGTCATACGATATCCTAATCTTTCATACTCAAGGCGTGTTCTACTAGATCTATGCAGTTTTGTGTTACATAAGGAACTTGAGATTCCATAAAAGTTTGGGTTTCTCTTTGTTCCTATAATACCTATTTTGGTTCAATTTTTTCTTGTTGGTATTGAACTTTTTGAGCTTCTAATTTTCTCCCACTAATTCCATTGAAACTAAGTTCTCTTTTAGGAATGCATCTGTAACATTGACCTGGGTTATGCCTTAACCCTAGGAGTTTCGCTTAAGTAAGTCATTTATATTCTTGTCTTTATCTTTTGAAAAGTAATTAAGACTAAAGGAGAGCTTATGTTTCAATTTTGGTCCTATTTGAATAATGGTGAAGCAATATTTGCTTATTTTGGACTAAAGTGCAATTTACCCAATATAAGGGGTTAGCTTGCAAAGTGTTACATGATAAATGTTACTAAAGTACTATAGCATCATAAGAATGAGAATGATGCTAAGGGATGGCTTGTGGAAGCTTAAGTTCCAAGAAGGAGCTTGTTTGAATAATACTTGTGCATTGAATACTAGTTTTGGTGTAATTTGTAATTTGCCCAAAACCTAGGGATGAATATGTAAAATACCACCTCAAGAATGCCCCTACTATCTCTTGGTATCATTTAGAGAAAATAAAAAGAAAGGGGCGTCTTGTTTGAACCATATTTGAGAAATGATACTCTTGATAATAAAATAATCAAGAAATAAGCATAATCAAAACCCTAAGTTATTTTGTAGCAAAAAAATATAAATTAAATGAAGTGCCCATCAACTAAAAAGATATGGGTGAAATCCTATAATGGAATGGCAGACAAAATACCTTGAGAGGCACCGAAGTAATCCTAAATAGGTGAAAAATATCTACCTACATTTTTTTAATAAAAAAATAGTCCACTAACATAAAGGTGCTACTGGATAATAGTATTATATTTATTAAGAAGCTTAATGGTTGATTATAATTCAAGGATAATTCAAAGGAATTTGAATATAATAAGGATAGCTTCAGAGACAAGGAAGTGGAGGGGGCCTATTTCAAGGAAAGTTGATGACTTCCCTCCTACTTTCTCTCTCCTAAGAATTCAATTATATACACTCAATTATTTACTACTTGAAAGGCTATTTTCACAATACACATTCACTCCCCACTTAGGCCGATGACCAAGGAAGCAAAGAAGAAGGAGGAGATCGTTTCCCAAGCTTAAGGTAAGATCCATGGTCATCTTCAACCTTGGGTTGAAGGCTAAAATCAAATTATAACTCTTCTTTTCTTCTCTCTTCTATCCAATGCTCAACTTTGGTAATCTTTTACATCAAAAGGGTTGAGAACATGCCTTGGATAATTGGAGGAGCTATCTTCAACATTAAAGACGAAAATCTTGGAGCTTTGAAGTTGCTTTGAAGGCGGGTTATATAACTTGAACCCATTGATATTATTATTTGATTTCAATCTTGCAATATATGTTGATCTTTCCTTCTTCTCGAATATTTTTCTTGAGTAATTGATGAATCAATAAATTCATTAGTTGTATGGGCAGTAGAAACGGAGGTCTGAAGCTTGATGATGATGACATCATCTTAGCACACACCTCTATATCAACAATATCAAACAGTTTCAACTATGTATGGTCAAACAGTTTCAAACCGTTTAGTGATGAAATAGTTTCAACATAATCTAGGTCAAACTGTTTCAAACCGTTTAGTGATCAAATGGTTTCAACCTAATCTAGGTCAAATGGTTTCAAACCATTTAGTGATCAAACGATTTCAACCTAATCTAGGTCAAATGGTTTCAAACCGTTTAGTGATTAAACGGTTTCAACCTAATCTAGGTCAAACAGTTTCAAACCATTTAGTGATCAAATAGTTTCAACCTAATCTAAGTCAAATGGTTTCAAACCATTTAGTGATCAAACGGTTTCAACCTAATCTAGGTCAAACGGTTTCAAACCGTTTAGTGATCAAACAGTTTCAACCTTGGATGGTCAAACAGTTTTCAAAATGTTTAGAGGTCAAACAGTTTCAAACCCTAGCAAGATCAAACGGTTTAAGACCGTTTGAAGGTCAAAGGAGTATCAAGACCATTTGAAGGTCAAAGGAGTCTCAAGACCATTTGAAGGTCAAAGGAATCTCAAGACCGTTTGAAGGTCAAAGGAGTCTCAAGACCGTTTGAAGGTCAAAGGAGTCTAAAGACCATTTGAAGGTCAAAGGAGTCTCAAGACCGTTTGAAGGTCAAAGGAGTCTCAAGACCGTTTGAAGGTCAAAGGAGTCTCAAGACCGTTTGAAGATCAAAGGAGTCTCAAGACCATTTGAAGGTCAAAGGAGTCTCAAGACCGTTTGAAGGTCAAAGGAGTCTCAAGACCGTTTGAAGGTTAAAAGGGTTTTCAGGATCGTTTGAAGATTAAATAATCTCAAACCGTTTAGAGACCAAATAGTCTCAAAACCATGTAAGGTCAAATAACCCTATGAGTGTTAGTAAAGTATCTCAAGGTTAATTACAATGGAAGTACCTCTAAAGTACTTAGGTGAATAGTATACTTAGAGTGATTGTCATTTGATGCCTATGAAAGTAATAAACTCAATACACTATGATAAGCATAGGTGCATGTACTCTAGTGAAAGGTTGAGCCAACTTAATAAAGTATGGAGTAATCAATATCCTAAAGAGGATGAGAGAGAAATTCATACTTGTGTAATAAACATGTAATGTGCATACATTGATACTTCTAATAAGTATAAAGTATGAATTAGGGTTTGATCTTTGATAATGTGATCATGAAACCCTGATTGATAAAGAATGGGAAACCCTAACCCAAATTTCAGGTAATGGTATGAGAAACCCTAATTGATAAAGAATGGGAAACCCTAAACCTAATGAGGGAATAGTGGTGTTACCCTTGTATTGCATAGTGTTAATATGTAATTGATATGGTTGTTATCAAGTATACTAACCATGCAAGTATCAGGAGCTGATGAGCATAGCCAGGTATGAGCTATGATGTTTAATGTGCCTTGTAAGCTAGGTGAGATGCTTGTGTAACAAGTATAATAAGTAACAAGTGTAACAAGTATAACAAGTATCAAGTATAACAAGTATAACAAGCTATTTAGTAGAGACACGAGATGCCCTACATGTGGTCTCGCACTGACCGAGACAGATGAGGTCATGGAGTCTGACTCTTCCATTGACCTAGGTATGGAACCGATGCTTTACGCCTCTGTGGTCAATTGGAGTATGAGCGGTATACCTCATCTCGTCAGGGCATAAGTGTGATTGTAAAATGTAATCAGCCGTGTAGCGTATTTGCTTAAGAATGAAATATGGAAATCATTGGTTGATGTTACATTGATTAATGTATCCTAAAATGGATAAATGTTATACATGTTCTTCATATTACTTATTAAATATATGATTTAATGCTTTATCATATATAGTTGTAATGCTTTAAAAGATGATATTGCTCTATTCTACTTAAACAGTGATTAAATTCTACTTACTAATATAAATGAATCCTCTGCTCAATTTATTACTATTTATCTGCAATGATAATATTTTTGGCGGAGAGTTATATCTCTCACTGGGACATGGGTCTCACCCCGTTGGTCACCAACATTTTTTAGGTGGATGCGGACGAGGAGGTAGGGACCATACAACAGGGGAAGGACAACAACATCAGGGGCAACAGTAACATCTCAGGTGGAGATACTGACTGACGTGTCTTGTAGATATGAGTCCTAAGTGTCGTCTCTGTACTCTCAGGTCCTTAGAGTCAGTACTTAGTGTTTTTATGATCGATCTGAGATTTTGTCTTGAATGCCTCGAGGTTTTATATTGCTTATGGATAGTTTGGAAAAGCAACTGTTGTAAATATATTCCTTGAGAAGAGATGGTACATGGTATGTACAATGTGAACTATAATGTATGCAGTACTTTGGTTCTCTTTATAAGAGTTTCCTGGAATTGGATCTCTTTGCAAAATGTTTTAATTTTTAGTGATTTTTTTATTCTTTTGATTATGGTTAATTGTGCAATTAATTACACAGTGACGGTCTGATTTGTTGTCGGGTCGTCACAACATCCAACCTGGCAACAAACATTTTTGTTTTTGGTTGGAATATAAAAGTAGTATCCTTTGGGATATTCAACAAAATAACATTTGTGGATAAAGCTTTTCAAGAAACTATTTTCCTTATGTATGCTTTTAATCCTAATCTTTTTGAAAGACATATCAGAACACTTCCCATCCAATACCAAATATGGTTTCTTTTGAACCATTTTAGATGGTTGATTGTTTAGTGTAATTAAATCATGTTCCCAAAAAGGAAATTGGAAGGTCAACTAGATTCATTGATGATCACACCATGACTAACAAGGTGTGATTCCTTATTTATGATACATCATTATGTTTCAAGTGGAATTCATTGTGATACATTACCATGGTCTCCCAGAAGGCCCTCAAACTCTTAGTTCAAAATATTTTCCACATCGATCATATTGAAGTGTTTTAATATCTTTACCAATCTGGTTATAATTCATTCATGATCTCCTTGAACACTTCAAGAGATTCAAATTATCATATCTACTGAGATTATTGGTAAATATAATGAACTACTATTAACCATTTCTAGCATTTATTATAAAATGTCTATATACATTAGCAGGTACAAGCCCTAATAAAATACTCACTCTCCCACTACTTCTAGTGAAACGTGCTTTTGTCATATTTGTTGGTTGAGCTTGACATTAACTTATATTCTCTTTTGATGATGACAAACATTTCCTTTTTGTGGATTTAACATTTCATCTAAGTGTTTCAGGAAATAAGAACATCTCTGAAAAAGGCTAAGCAAGATAAGCATATCAAATGTGTGAATTTTTATTCACGTGCTCATTTATAATAAAAATGTACAAATATTTAGAACTCATGTAAAATGAAGATATGGACCAACCACACCTATCCCAAACCCACTCCTATGTCAAAAACAAGTGGTTAGGATAGGTGGGTCTTATTTAAAAAAATAATTAGGTAGGATTTTCCAAAAGTTACATACCACTTTATAGGGGATTTTCTCGATCAAAGAACCTTGTTGACCGATACACACTTGGGTGAAGACTTTGTCGACTGAAACACCCTTCGGTCAAGGACTCAGACAACTGGAAGAAACCTTTACAATACAATAAGTTCTAGGTCAGTCTTGGTCGAAGTTTAAGCCAACCAAAACCCACTCAATCGAAGACTTGGTCGACCAAAAAAAGATTGTTATATCTTGTTGACCAAGAAGATCAACCGATATATGACCATTAGTGTTGACATAATAGTTATATGTTGTCTATATTTTGATGATGACTTAACCATTTCATTCATATGTATCTAATGTGTCTTTTAGATATTTATTTTAGGTATTAGGTACATGAAAAGGATCAATTCAATCAAGCCCTAGCTTGACCAAATACAAGGCAAAGTGAATGCAAATGATTTTTTTGTGGAATATGCCTTAAAAACCTTAGGACTTTGTTTTTGTAATCATTTGTGTTGATTCTATGACTTGTAATAAGATGAGAAAAATTAGGAGCACTTAAAACGAATATTTAAGCACTCAAATGGTAATTTTCAAAATTTGTTACATGGACTTTTGTCATGAAATTTTCTTTATCACATATTGCCATCAATCAAGTTTGCTTTATTGAAACTCGACCAACCACATTGTATGTAATGTACAGAAAAACGTGTTTCTAGCTATTGGAGTGTTGCAAACATCAAAAATGGATCTGTTGCAACACCCCAAATGACTAGAATTCATTCCCAAGCACTTCTACTGGCTAGTAGACATCCCCTACTATAAATAGGGACCCTTGTGCTTCATATTAAGTTTGATTCTTATGCTCCTATCTATACTTGAGTGATTTTATCTACTAAGAGCCCCTTTCTCTCTCTTTCTTACTAATAAAAAATTTCTATTTGAGTGAGATAGGTTATTTGTGAGAGAACTACTTCATTGTAATCATTGTGAAGCTCTCAATCTTCCCTTTCTTAATCCCTGTCTCAAAAACAAAGTTGGTGAAAGCTTTTCCTTGGTAAAGGAGAAGGTGAAGTTGAAGATCCTTGAGAAGAGTGGGTAATTCCTTCAATGCGGAGAACGTGTTGTAAGAGGGGAGCTCCTTGGTGAAGGTGTCCAGCTTGTTACGAATGTGGGTAAGCCCTTGTAGAGGTTTAATACTCTTGCTCAAGGGATAGGTAAGACCTTGTAAGGTTCACTGGCTCCTTTTGATCCTTAAAAAGGAAGGCTAGGTATCCCTTCCCTATAAAAGGAAGGTCTTATTGTAAGTCTTATAATGAAATATAAGTATGTAACAGTTGCAAAATTCTACAGTTTGACCTCTGTAGGTGGTGGATGTACACTCTCCTAGTTTGGAGTTTGGAACCACTATACATAGGTTGTTCTTGATCTCATTCTATCTTTGTCATCCTTGATATGTATGTTTAGTTGCACAAAAAATTCCATATTGGAAATCTTACCTCTTGAAGTAATTTGAAGGTCTAATGAATCTTGTTTAAGTGTTTAAGCTCTATTCACACCCTATAGAGTTCATTGATCCAACAAGTGGTATCACAACTGTGGTATTCTCTGACAAGATCTCCCACATGACCAGAAGATGGGAGACAATTTTTTAGGTTTTCTCAGCTTGGAGGATGGATTCTCCATGAGACCTCCAATCTTTGATGACACAAACTTCCTCTATTGGAAGAGGAGGATGCAATTCTACTTGCAAGAGATGAACTACGACATGTGGAAAGTGGTCATCCTACCCTACAAGGACCCGAGAGGAGATGTGACTACTTTGGATGAATCTACCTGGATGAAAGCCCAAATGAATGTAAGGGTCATAAGCATCATTTATGCAGCCCTCACTCCTTCTGAATTCAAATAGATCTCTTCTTGGGACACCACTATGAGACATGGAACAAACTATTCATCACCTATGTGTTGGGAAATACGGGGACAAAGTATAGAAATATAAAACAAAATTTTATCTATTCGTATTCCCATAATGGCAAGACCGTGTCAACTACTATGAAATAGGAAGGATGGTTTTAGCAAGTTATACTTGGTCCTGGAGAAAATCCAGTGAAAAAACTTACTTCTTTGCAACTGATGATAAGTTGCACTTAGAAGGCGTTTGTGCAGCTCTTGGTCTTCACCACAAACAACAAACAAGACAACATCTGCATCGCTCCTGTGGTCGGGCCACAGACTACAGGCTGCAGTTCTCCTCTAGAAGCAACCAACATACTCCTGCCTCTAGAGTAGTCCACACAGACCAAATACAACTCATGTCATTCACCAAGAATGGATAAGAAAGAGTTATCCCTCCTATTGGTGTACTAGTCACTAACCTGCTCTCCCACAACGACAACTTCTCAGTTGTTCTCTCATGTTGGCTATCCCTCCCTGTCAGGTAGGACTTTCCTGGGCTCACTTGGTTACCACAACCAGAGAGGAAAACAATTGTTAAAGGAATTGATTCTCAGTTATCTGTGTTGTATCTTGGGAAGCCCTCAATACCCCTCCTTTTATAGGTTAGGTTAGGGTCAGGGTTTCAAATTTGTATGGGATTGTGCTAGAGTGGACCAGAAGAACTTGAACTTTCACAACCTGCGATAGTCGATCGTATGGTGTGCGAGATGGACGTCTCACACTACCAAATAGCTGTTTGGCAGTTTTGCAATCACACATGAATTTGGTAATTTTGATTCCAATTATTATACATAATAATTTTACTTACTCACCAAGTATATGCAATTGAAACTATTTGGGAAACATCCTGAACCGTCATTCAGCCCCAACTGGGCCATCTCACCCAATAAAGATGCTCATATCACTCACCCATACGACCTTATGATGAGTTGAGATGAGTCGGTCAGTTCATCATATTGAACCGGTCAGTTCAAGGGAAGAACTAAGCAATGTCAAACTTCGATCAACTTGACCCCCAAACGGCCATCCCAACTACTTGAGACACCCGTATGGCTACCCAAATGACCGTATCACTCACTGAGATGGTCGTTTGGCATACCTAGTCATCCAATTGAGTGATCCATTGCATGAATTAAATACTTAAATACTTTAGTAATCAATCCAATTGTCGTTCAAGATCAAAATCCTCTTCTAGACAAGTTCCTATGTGTGTGACCCTATAGGTCCCATGTCACATTGGCAGTGAATGTCCATAACTAGCTTATGACGTCACAAGCAAAGAGTGGTGCCTAGTCACACATCAGTGCTACCCAAGTGAATGGAAAGTTGGAGAACAACTTCAACCTACAATATGTGCAAGGTGTTGCGATGATTGTATAATTCCTTTATCTTTGATATCCAGGATGAACTCGAGGCATTAAGGTCATTCTCTCAATGTTCAATCTATGTTCCTTGAACCAAGATCATACTGTCTGAGATAATATGACCTCAATATCATATATAGATTCACATGTGCATGCACATGCATTTCTCAGTCTCGCTTATCAAGTGACTAGGATATCATACTCTAATAGGAGGGATAAATCCCATATCTACCACTCACAATCTATCCCCATGTGTTAAAGTCACCCAATCATCACCTTTATAACAACCCATGTTTCAAGATTACGTTTGATGATGTCAAAGCATACCCAACGACACATGATGAGTGTAGTGATTTTAGCTCTAAGAATCACTATCACCACCTTTTCTGTGAGAGATGACTGTGACCACCACAACCATGTGTCACTCTCACAGTGAGTCTGTCTGATACACTATTCTCTAACATGTATCTATGTGCTTGGTTTGATATTTCCATATCATGACTAATGAGATTTAATCATCAACCAACTCACACTCTGATCTTATGTGTTATTGTTATCTATCAACCCTCCACAATAACAACATCAGGGACTTAATGAGAATATGTATATGTACTCTTAACATCTATGTTATATCATCCACAAGGGTAGTAACTTGACAACATATGTCATTAAGTAATATAATTCTCTAGACATTTACTCTGTATCCTCATTATCCCATAACTGAGTGAAATAGATGAAATAGAATCTACCTTCATATATGTTATTATTATTAATCAAATCCTTTTAGGTAATTATGCCATGTCAATCATCATATGATTGCTCTACGGGCATATACCAATAGACTCCCACTTGCACTTAGAGCCAATCACCAACATATCTCATCCTTAGTGATGTAAACATGTCCAACATGCTTCTGCTATGCTAGTGCTCAAATAGTAGGTTAACAAAACTTTGTTATTAGTCGGTATATTGCATGTTTCCTATCTCTTTGCTTTGAGGTGAAACTGTCGTAATATGGTATATGGTATTCCTTGCCTAACAATTAGATTCATTATTGTCACAGTATCACTACTTAGTCATCAATGGTTGGAACATCTATAAGTTCATCCCATGAACTTCTAGATCCATATAGTATCACTATGTGTTCACAAGACAAGTGTACTCGGCTTCTATTGTAGAATAGATTTAATGGCTATTAGTTTGGAACCTTTCCAACTAATCATCACTTGTCATATCAAACATATTTTTATTTTGTGATCATCTTTTGTCATTGTGGAAGCTTGCATCGATGTAACTCTTTACATCCAACTATTCCTTTTACTACTATCATCATTGACTAGCAATCTTATCCTTAATACTTCACAAGTACTAGGGGATATTTTAATGACATTCCAATAACCCTTATTGGAATTAATATCATCTTGTCATGTCCATCACATACAAGATTATATGGTACAAGTACATTTTAGCATTCATGATAGATTCACTGTTGGGCTGGTCCATGGAATCTTATTCATGATATTTTCATTCTTAACAAGAATAGTATATAGGGTTCATGAGAAACTAATCTGAATTCTCTCTCACTGAATCCATCCATGTTGAACTCTTTCAACACATTGATATTGTATGTGCTCAAACTTTCATCGTGAAACATTCAAGAACTATCTTATAGGTCATGATCCTTATCTTATAAGATGTTTCTCCTATAACTTCATTGTTGAAGGGGTTTTCATGCCAGTTCTCAATATTCACGATATTGATATGTTATTCCTCATCATATGTGGAATATTCATATATGCTCCCACTAATTCTTTTATAAACACAAATTTCATCTTTTGTCTTGATTCAAGTCAAACTCTTTGATTGTCTTATCAAGTCATAAGATCCCATCTTTGACATGCTTGTTTCAATCCTAGATTGAACTTTGTAGTTTATAGACTTAATTTGCATTCATGAAGTTATGAAACCTTTTAGGTTGTTTCACGTACACATCCTCTAATGTATTCCCCTTAATAAATCCAGTTTCTATCTTCATATGCTAAATTTCTTGGTCTATTCTAACTATAACAACAAGTATGACAATTGGTAAAGGTATTTATATCGTGTCTAACAACTTGAACTTGATTTGAAGAAATTCAACCAATATGTCCTTTTATGTTACCCATGTAGGTATTTTCCATAAGAACCTATTGCACCCTTAAGGTAATACCCTTTTAGGTGGCACTATCAAGGTCCTACCTTTTTAGCTTACTTGGGTTCCATATAGCTCAAGAATAGCTTCTAGTTGACTCATCCTGTATGACCAACCCATCTGAATTGTTGGATTCAGAATCCTCCAATCTCAGATGTGTTCTACTAGAAATATTTCATTCTGTGTTATATGATAAATCTAAGATTCCACAACAACTTGTGATTCTCATTATTCTCATTGTACCTCTTTGTTGGCCTTAAACACTTTGAGTATTACTTTTATTCCCATTGAATCTTTAGGAACTCAGTTATCCTATTAACAAAAAAAATTGTTATTGGATAGGGATTAATAGTAACATTCAAATATCATGGTTTATGGATAAACCTTCTCAAGAAATCTACTTTCTCAATGTGGGTTTCAATCCTTTAGACCTATTGGGACATTCCCAAATCATATCATATATGATGTCTTACAAACCATTCACGTGGTACATTATTTAGTGATATATATATATATATATATATATATATATATATATATATATATCTGTGTGTGTGAGGATATAAGAAGATTAAACAAAATGACAATTATATCATGACTCATCATGGCACACTTCCTTCATTCTGACACATCATCATGTTCATATGGATTTGACTTGTGATACATTGATCACAGTTCTGTCCTAGAGGTACTCAAGGTATTGATATAAAGTATTTCATCATTTGATCATATCAAAGTATCTTAATACTTTCATCAATGTCTCACTTCATTTACAATCTCCTTGAACATTTTCAAGAGATTAATGATTTCATTTATTTGGTACATATCATCATATTACCATTAAATGAAAATGAAGTATTAATTAATTATCTATAGTCCATAATATTTTCGTGTATTATATGTATGAGGTCTAATGGAAGACTTAACCTCCCACTACATCTAGTGAAGGATATCATGTCATATTTGTGTGTAAATAAGATTTGCATTTTTCCTTAGGTTCAATAACCAAGGGAATCTATATCAACGTCAATATGTATTCTAGACATGCATTTATCATCATCGTACAAAATGACTAATGTTGATGATAGTCTTGAGTGATCAATTATAATCCTTTAGTATAAACATTATAAACATTCATATTTGGATCATTTATAAATATGCAAGATGTTTCTGGGAAAATTCCATGCAAGATCATATCTTTTGAAATAGAAGCACTAATAATTCTTTATTGATAATCATCCTTGTCCATACAAGATGCATAAAGAAAATGTTTCTATTCTAATATCATAATGAAATAGCAGTTCTAATAACTCTATTACATGCCTATTGGGCTAAGATAAATTTATATGTAGACTATGGATTCTGTAACACTTGCTCTGCCTTGTCCATCTTTATCCTTCTAAGAGGGCATTTACTTCTGGTTAGATCCTGCACATTAGTATGTTAGATCTCTATTTGGTATCACATACCAAAATGAAGAAGTGACCAAATTTATCTTATGTTGTTTATACCTGAAGTGGAGGCCTTAGTGACATCCTTCTTCTTCTTTGGATCCTCTAACCAGAGTGGGAAATTTCTTTTCCAATGTACATGCTGGTGACAATGGTGATAATCACCTCTTATTTTCTTTACACCACCTTTTTCCTTGAGATCTGAAGACTTGGGCTTCTGGCTAGCTTTAGAACTCTTTTTAGCTTTACCTTTAGACTTCCCCTTAGTCTTGCTGATCAACATCACAAACTTGGGCTTGTCTTTCTTCATTTGTGTCTCTATTATCCTCAACATGCCCAACATCTCTATCAATGGCTTGTCAAAGTTGTTCATGTTGTAGTTCATGACAAACTGACAATATGACTCTGACAGGGACTGTAGAATCACGTCAATGTCCAACTCTTAGGCCAAGGGGAATCCTAGTCTAGCTAGGTCCTCCACATACCCAATAATCTTGAGAACATGAGGACCTACTGGATCTCATTCTATCATGTTACATTTGAACAGTGCCTTAGAGACTACATATCTTTCCTATCTTGCCTGATCTTGGAACATGTTCTTGAGATTAGTGACCATCTCAATGGCACCCATGTTTTCATCCTTCCTTTGCAACTCATAGTTCATGGAGCATAGCATCAGCCATTTGACATCCACAACATTTATAGTGTGCTTCTTGTAAGCATCCTTGTTAGCCTTTTGTGCATTTTGAGGTGGTTCATCTGGTTCTGGCATTTCTAGGACATAAAGCTTGTGCTCCTGTGTGAGAACAATTCTCAACATCCTAAACCAGTCGTGGAAGTTGTTCCCAATTAATTTTTCCTTCTCAAGGACTGATCACAGATAAAAATGATTGTTGTTCATTGCCATTTGATTCTATAAAAGAATTTTCAATTTTTTCAAAAACTCATTTTTGATTTGATTTGATTTGATTGAAATTGGGCGGTAATAATTAGGTTTTTATATCATTATAATTCTCATTATTTTGTTCAAATTGATAACCCTTAGTATCAATTCGGAAAATTGCAACAATTTTCTAGTGGCCAAGATCCAAAATGATTCAATTATTACATAGCCTCCACCATCGTCCACAATCAACCATTAAGGTAGGGAATCATGCCAATTGCATGATATGCAACTCTTGAATAGATGATATGCACAACTCTTTGCCACAATCATCAACATGCCTCTGGGCTTGGGCTCTCCAAGTCACTAGGTAAGCCTGATCCAATAACCAATACGATAGATACACACCATGCTTTGTGCAAATCTACATATCTACCATCACACTTCCACGAGATAGATGGAGTACCATGATTTGTGCAAATCTATGCTTGGTCGATCAAGCTTTACATGTGTATTACTATTGTAAAGCATCTTAGTTATGTTTCATTGAGGGGTTATATATATCATATATATACATATACTGTATCCAATCATCACATATATAGTATGTATCATATACATGTTATATCCCACAACGTAAACATACAATATAAATCAACAATCGATGGTTATGGCCATGTCTAGTTGTAATTCCTTGAAGGCACAAGGAATTACTACCACCTAGGTCAATCATCACATCACATGTTTGAACCTACGGTTGATGTAGATCTATGCTTGCCAATTTGGGTAGATCGGTTCAACCCTTGAACCAGTTGTCTCGCCTCTTTGCCAGTCAGTTGGTCCTCCTCTCCAACCGATGTTTGGACTCCTTCCAAATGGTCGGTTGGGCCTTCAGGGATGATCGTCTGGCCTCCTATCCAACCAATGTCAGGACTCCTTCCAAATGGTCAGATGGGCTCACCAAGCGGTCATCTGGTTCCATCATCCTATCCTCCATGGTCCTCTAGGCGGTTATCTCGTCTCACGAACTGGTCATCTCAAGTGGCAATGAACATCTTCAACATCATTACAAGAATAGAAACTATCCTATTACTACTGTATTACATTGAATAAGAGAAAAATCAAGTTACATTCGAGGGGAGCAAAGGTAGGAAAGCATTAACTTTACATTAGGAAGAGAGAGGCAGAGGCTCAGTACACATACCAAGATAAATAGGAACCAAACCATCAAACCACACACAAATATAGGATATTGGCCATAACCACACTACACATCCACCATCAAAACCACTTTTAGGGTGACCTGTGTAAATTACATATATATATATATATATATATATTAGTTTGGGATTATGTGGTCTTTGAGCGGATACACATATGAGAGCAATTTAAATATTTGCATTGCATGTAATAAATAAATGATAAAATAAAAAAATCTGATCAAATCGATTATTCTAAAACATAGTAAATTGACGTGGCTCTAATACCGCTATTGGGAAATATAGTCATAGAGTATAGTAGAAAAAACAAAATTTAATCCTATATTCTCATAACACCAAGATCGTGTCAACTACTATGAAATAGGAAGGATAGTTTTAGTGAGTTATACCTTGTCCTGGAGCAAGTCCAATGACAAAAATCACTTCTTTCCAACTACTAATAACTTGCTCTTGGACAGTGGCTGAGCAGCTCCTGGTCTTCACCATGAACAATGGACAAGACAACTTCTGCATTGCTCTTGTGATCGGTCCACAAACTGCAGGCTACAGTTGTCCTCCTAGTAGTAGCCAACAGACTCCTACCTCTATATTAGTCCACACGAACCCATTAGAACTCCCATCGTTCACTAAAAATGGACATGAAGGAGTTGTCCCTCCCATCGGTGTACTAGTCACAAATATGCTTTCCCACAACCAAAAACTTCTCAGTTGTTCTCTCCTATTGGCTATCCCTCATAGTTGGGTAGGACTTTCCTGGGCTCTCTTGGTTACCACAACTACTGAGGAAAACAATTATCAGAGGAACTGATTATTAGTTATTTGTGTTGTATCTTGGGAAGCCCCCAGTACCCTCCTTTTATAGGGGAGGTTAGGGTTAGGGTTCCCAATCTGTATGAGATTGTACGGGAGTGGAAATAACTGGAAGAACTTGAACTTTTGCAACCTTAGACATCCAAAACGGTCGTTTCACACACCCAGACGGTCGTCTGGTGTGCTAGACAGTTGTCTCACACTACCAAACGACTATTTGGCAGTTTCCCAATCACACGAATTTGGAAATTTTGATTCCAATCAATATACATATTATTTTTACTTTCTCTCCAAGTATATGCAATCGAAACTATTCAGGAAACATCCCGAACCTTCATTCGGTCCCAACTGGGCCGTCCCATCCAAGAAAGACACCTGTGTCACCCAAGAGAGATTCCAATCTCACTTACCCAGATGCTCGTCTAGTGAGTTGAGATGAGCCGATCGGTTCAAGGGAAGACTAAGCCAATTTGAACTTCGATTAGCCTAACCCCCAAATGGTCATTTCAACTACTTGAGATGCCCATCTGACTGCCCAAACGATCATCTCACTCAGTGAGATGGTCATTTGGCAGACCTTGTCAGCCAATCGAGTGATTCATTTCCTGAATTGAATACCTAAACACTTTAGTAATCAATCCAATTGTCATTCAAGATCAAACTCCTCTTCTATATGAGTTCCTATGTGTGTGACCCTATAGGTCCCATGTCACATTGACACTAAATGTCCATAACTAGCATAAGACATCACAAGCAAAGAGTGGTGCCTAGTCCCACATCAGTGGTACCCAAGTGAATGGAAAGTTGGAGAACAACTTTAACCTAAAATTTGTGTAAGGTGTTGCAGTGATTGTATAATTCCTTTGTCTCTAACATCCAAGATGAATTCAAGCATGCAAGGTCATCCACTCAACATTCAATCCATGTCCCTTGAAACAAGAGCAGACTGTCTGAGATAATGTGACCTCAATATCATATATTGATTCGCATATGCATGTGCATGCATTTCTCAGTCTCACTTATCATGTGGACAGGATATCATACTCTAATAGAAGGGTCAAATCCCACATCTATCATTCATTGTCTAACCCCATGTGTCAAAGTCACCCAATCATCACCTCTATAACAACCCATGTTTCAGGACTACGTTTAATGATGTCAAAGTGTACCCAATGACATGTGACGAGTGTAGTGATTTCAAGTCTAAGAATCACAATCACCACCTTCACTGTGGGAGATGATTGTGACCACCATAACCATGTTTCACTCTCAAGGTGGTCTATCCAATACACTATTCTCTAACATATATCTATTTTCTTGGTTTGATATTGCCATATCATTACTAATGGAATTTGTCATCAACCAACTCACACTCTGATCTTATGTGTTATTGTTGTCCATAAACTCTCCACAATAACAACCAATCAGGGACATAATGAGAATATGTATATGTACTCTTAACATCCATAAGATCTCAGCCACAAGGGTAGTAACTTGACAACATACGTCATTGAGTGATATAATTCTCTAGACATTCACTCTATATCCTCATTATCTCATAACTGAGTGAAACAAATGAATTGGAATCTCACCTTCATATATGTTATTATTATTAATCAAATACTTTTAGGTAATTATGACATGTCAATCATTATATGATTGGCTCTACAGGTATACCTTAACAATACTATGAAGGTACCTAGCAAGTCAAGGAGTCCAAGGTGTACATGCTCAAAGGTCTCCTTGAGTACTTCAAGAAGGGTAAGAAAGAGAGTGACCAAGATGTACTCAAAGCTCAACACCATTATAAATGGACTTGCTTCTTTGGGCCAATCCATGGATCAAGACACCATTAAATTCAAGATCCTTAGGTCTCTTCCTAAGAGGTGGAAATCCAAGGTGACCTCCATTGAAGAAACAAGAAGCGTTGGTGAAGTTGCTACTGAAGAGCTCATTGGGCATCTTCAAGCCTATGAGTCTTGACTTGACAAGCAAGAAATAGAGGAAAAGCTAGAAGAGAAGGAGCCAAAGAATATTAAGGAAAATGTCTTCAAAGCTCAAGTGTAGGCCTTTGTTATTCGACAACAACTTGCTCATCGGCCTACTCCTTCCTCAACTGAATATGAAGCCCCTAATTATCATGAAGCTAACTGCTCTAAGGGGAAGCACTTCAAAGGAAATCCCCCATCCTCCTCTATTCTAAGGTGATATGAGTGTGGCCAAAAAAGATACTACATGAATGATTGCCCCAAGGCAAAGAAGTCCTACTACAAGAGAAACTCCAAAAAGAAGAGAACTACAAGAAGATAGAAAGTTCAAGAGGAAGGACAAGAAGGAAAGAAGAAGCAAAGATGCATCCCATGCCACATGGGAGGAGTCTTCTTCTAGTGATTCTAGATCCAATGAAGGATAATGTCACCTAGTTGTCATGGCCTCAACTAATGAAGACATAGGTGAGGTAAGTGAGATAATATTGAATGAACTATCTAAAGAAGCCCTCGTTGACATGATTAATGTTTCTTGTTATTCTTATTCCAAATGCAAATCCATGAAGAAAGATTAGGAAAAAGTATTTATGACTTATATGCTAAAATTGATTTTTGTGAGTAAAATGAAAAAGTCCATCTTGATAGTGCAAGGTAAATTTCTTGAACTTGAGTTGCAATATAGTGGAGTAGAGAATGGGATTTTTTTTAAGAAATCAATAATCTTAAATATGAAAACCAAACTTGCCTTAATGATCTTCTTTTGATTAGAACTAAAAATGATAAGCATTTTGCCAAGTTTAATGAGCTTAGACATGCTTGTGATAGTATTAAGGATGAAACTAGAAACTATCTTGATAAGCTTATTATGCTTAGATCTAAAAATTCTTGATTGCTTGCTAAAGTCAATGATCTTGCCTCTAGACATTTATTGCCTAGTAATGAAATAGCTAGTCTTTTTTTAGAAAAAGATTCCTATCTTACTAAAGCCCTCTGTTTAGAGGTCATCTTGCTACACACTCAAGATGATATTGCTAGTCTTTCCTCTACCATCATTACTCTTAGTGATGATAATCATAGAATTAGAGAGACTTTGCAAAAATTCCTCAAATGGAAAAAGTCCCTTAACGCTGTCCTAGAGCACTCTACCAAACAAGTCGGTGGTAGTGGTTTGGGATATGAGGAAGCTCCAAAGTGCAAGGGAAAAGGCATGAAAAAGAGAAATAAGCCTCCAATATTTCATTGAGAGACTTCTATCTATAGCTCTTCTATGGTTTGTGATCATTACAAAAATGATGACCATTATTCTACTTATTGTCCTTACAAAGGAAAGGGGACCGACACAAAGATGAAATGGGTCTCCAAGCTAACTCCGGATCCAAGGGTTTTGAATTGAGAACCAACATATTCATTTCTTATAGGTAAAAAGGAAAATGGATTGTTGATAGTGGTTGCTCCATGCACATGACCAATGAGATGAGCCACTCAACAATTTCACAAAGAAGAAAGGAGGATCAATGACTTTTGGTGATAACCAAAAAGGTTAAGTTATTGGTAAGGGTGATGTGTGTGATTCACTATTCATCAAGAATGTACTTCTTATAGATGGCCTACATCACAATTTAATTTGTGTTAGTAAATTATGTGATAATGGTTATCTTATTCTATTTACCTCACTTGAATATTTTCTTGTAGATTCTCTCTCCTACAATGTCATATACAAGGGAACTAGAAAGGGAAACCTTTATGTTATTGTTCTTGATTCTCTTAAGCCTATTCTTGGTAAATGCCTTATTGTCGATAAAAGTGATATATCTTTGTGCACTGTAGGCTTGGTCATGAAAATATGCATCCGTTGAAGAAGTTGAACAAAAAGGAATTGGCCAACGGAATTAAAGTGGACTTTGATAAGGATGAGGAATGGCAAGTTTGTACATAAGGAAAGAAAACCAAAACCTCTTAAATCCAAAGGAGTCCTTATTACAAAGAGAGCTCCTGAACTTCTTCACATTGATCTATTTGGACCAATGAGAACTCAACCGCTTCATGGTAGCAAGTATTGCCTCATGATTGTTGAGGATTTCTCTGGCTATATTGTGACCTTATTATTAGTTTGAAAAATGTATAGTCTTGATGTTTTATGTACTTTTTGCAAATGAGTTGAACATGAAGCTTCTTGCCAAATTGTCTCTATCCGTGGTGACCATGGTAGAGAATTTGAAAATGATATCTTTGAAAGTTTTTGTGAGGAATCCAGTTATGTGCACAACTTTTCTTCCCCTCTTACACCTCCTTAAAAAAAACCCCATATGAGTTATGGCGTGGTAGAAAACCCTCTATTGATTTCTTTCATTTTTTTGATTATCCTTATTTTATTTTAAACACTACGGATTCTCTCGACAAGTTTAATCCTATAAGGCTTTCTTTCTTGGATATAGCACTATTAGTAGAGCATATAGAGTGTTTAACATTGAATTGTCTAAAGTTTAAGAATCTATCAATGTTAAATTTCTTGAAATTAACCCCTGTATTTCAAAGAATATTGTAAATGATTGTGTTGTAGATGAGGTGATTTCTAGATTAAAAGAGCTCAACATCATTGAAAAAGGAAAAGAGGTGGTATATGAAGAAGAGAAATAAGAAGAAAAGAAGGATCCAACTCCCCAATTTTCTAAAGATCATCCTAAAGAGCTCATAATAGGCAATCCTTTTGAAAGGGTGAAGATGCAGGATGACTTCAACAAAGAACAAGATGACATTGTCTGCACCGAACAACTTGAGCCAAAGAACATAAAATAAGATCTTAAGGATGATGAATGTATCCTAGATATGCAAGAGAATCTAGAGTAGTTAGAGAAGAACAAAGTGTGGACTTTAGTGCCAAGACCATGTGATAGAAAGATCATTGACACCAAGTGGGTCTACCGCAACAAGCGAGATGAAAGTGGGGAAGTGGTACGAAACAAAACAAGGTTAGTATCTTAAGGGTATAACCGATTCAGCCCTATTTTAGGGCTTAATTTTGTGTCTTTTTGCATTTCAGCCACATCTATACTTATTAGATTACATGTTATTTCCCCCAATATGCTTATTTCTATCAAATGCACTTATGGAGGCTTTTTGCATGTTTAATAGGTACTTTGTCCACTACTTGATGGCATGGAAAGATGATGGTCCAGTCTAGGGTTTCCTCAGGCTTGGAGGAGCTCAAAATGAGGCCAAAACCACTTCCAACCTACCCCAAGTGGTCAAAGAAAGTTTTGAAGCAATACCCTCCATGGATGATCAAGTTCCAGGCTCAAATGCATGGGAGATACACCACCACGACCGTGGTGAGTCCCCACGGTTGTGGTGGACATGCCCCAAGTACAAAAAATAAGTAAAACTACCAGAAATTGATGAAAATGGCCAAAACGACCGTGGGGATCAACATGACCGTGGCCATAGGTCCCCACCACGACCGTGGTGACCCCCCATGGCCGTGGCCATCCATGCACAACTCCCTGTGATCTCCACATTCTAATAAACCCATGACCGTTCCCATCCACCACGGTCGTGGTCTACCCTACCCACCACGACCGTGGTGACCCACCACGGCCGTGCCACCCACAAAATCTACCCATTTTCCCATTGCTTTCCCCATTTTGCCCCTAATTAACCTAGTGCTTCCCCCACACCTATATATACCTAGGTGGTGGATGGGGCATGAGGTTATCTACCTTCTACCCCTTCCTAGCTCCCCAAATTGCCACCCACTCCATTCCACTCCATATCCACCTCAAATCCACTCCATTTCACCATTTCCACCACATAACCCCCCATATCTAAGCCTTCCATCCACTTCCCACCACCATTTTATGCCATTCCATCCAAGAAGAAGGAGGAGGATGACCTTGCAGCTGATGGAGAGGAGGAGTCATTCATCTGCACCGAGCTCCATGGCTACTTCTTCCTCTATCTCCTTTCTTTTTGTATTTTCCATTTCTATGAGTAGCTAGGCCCCTTGGGTGGGTTGTTTGGGGGAAATTATGTTACTTTGATACCATGTTGGGGGAAAATGACATGTAAACGTTGTAATTCCATTTGTTAATGATTATATTCTATTTTCATCTCATTCTCCATGGTTTGCTTGTTGGTTTGTGTGTGAAATCACTTAGGAATTTAGGCAAATTGCTTATATGTGTGAATTTTGGGATTTGCCCCTAGGTCCAATTCTTGGATCCCTAGGTTTCCTCCCATCTTCCTACATCATAATCAATATCCCTAAACCTAAGTGAGAGATCGAAGTAGTTATATTAGATAATTCTAGTGCAATTATCATGGAGCCTTCTCAAGGCTAGAATGTGGGGGAATTGGGGTCCAAAACCCTAATTTCACCTCCCCATTACTACCCTCAGCCCCTAATTGCCCTAGGTATGTCTAATCTAGAAACCTAGACTTGATTAGACTCTTATTGGATTAAACCTAACCCCTAACCCAATTGAGCCTCGTAAGGGTAGTAGGGGGTGTTAGGGACTAGTTCCCCTATGCACAACCTAGCATATCCATGGCCAATTAGTAGCTTAGGTTAATTCATTAGACTCTAACTTGTTGTTTGGTTTGGATAATCTAAATGGAATCATAATGTTCATATGTCACCCCCTACTTAAGTGATAAGTTCATACCCCTAAACAGCCCACACATCTCTTTATTGCTTGAAACCCTAGTTTGTTCTTGCCTAGCTTAATTAGTTCTTTCCTTGCTTAGTTAGCTTCTTTCCTTGCTCTTGCCTTGTTCATGCTAGCTTAGCTCTTTAATTTCTCTTTTGATTCTCTCTTGTTTGCCTTAGTGTAATTTGTCGTTTCATACCTAGGTTAGTCTTTCCTTGCTTGCTTAGCCTTAATCTAACATAGGGTTAACATAGATTTCATTCTCACCTTTAACTAATTTCTTGTTCATCCTTAGTTAACAATCAAATCAACCTTTAAACCCTTAACCCTAGTCTCCGCAGTAGGAACCCAGCAAAACTAACCTAGCTCTAGCACCCCCTCTTTTCCCTGTGGATCGACCCTGTACTTGCCACCTTCCTATACTACGACACGACCCCGTGCGCTTGCGGGTGTAGTTGTTTTAGTAGACGTAGGTGTGTTAGTTTAGGTCTTATAAATTTTGAAAGCAAAAACCCATCATGTGTGTTCCGACTCCGCGGGGTTGCATCTAGTCGAGTCAAATCAGCTAGTGTGTAACACCACTAGCGGGGCCACACCAAGCTTTCTGGTGCCGTTGCCGGGGATTAGAGGTGCTCGACCTAGCTAGTTAGTTTTGCTTTGACTTTTCCTACTGCCCTCATCATTGCTATTCTTTATTCATTACTCTTTGCATTCTTTGTGTATATTGGTTTGCTAACTTGCTTTCTTTTGTTTAGTTGTACCTTGTGCATGTGACAAGCCACTCGGAGAAGACAAGATGGAAGGCCAAAATGCACAAACCCATCCATTTCCTCCACCACCCTACCTCCAAGGCTACCCTAAGCCTTACACACCTCCACCACCTCCATTGCCGCAACCTTCCCACTACTTCACTTTCCAACCTCAATTCCCTCCTCCACTGCCCTACCTCCAAGGCTTTCCTAAGCCTTACACACTACCACCACCTCCATTGCCACAACCCTCCTACCAGTTCACCTTCCAACCTCAATTCATTCTACCACCTCCATCACCACAACCCTCTCACCAATTCACCTTCCAACCAGCTCAATGCCCTCCTCCACCTAAAGTCCAACGACCATCAACACTGATGCCACCACCACAACTATCACATGCTCCCCCTACTTCCCATGAGCAAATGGATATGATTGAGACCCCTCTCTTTGGTGCCTATGAAGACCCGTTCCTCAAGAGAGAGAAAACCTATGGCATGATATTTTTGAGGGTCTTAAGGTTGATTAAGATCTATGATGATGATCCCCAAGGAGAGAGAATTATTGAAAAAGATTTACGAAGATCGCATGACCCTTGGGAGGAAGATCAATTAAGGAAAGCATTTGAGAGGATTGCTTATGATGGGGGTGAAAAAAATTTGTTTTTGGACCATGGTTGATGGTGAAAGAACAACAAGCCCAACTAAAGGCAAGAAACTCAGCGCTTGTGGGAGGCAACCCATCTAGGTTTGGGAATTTTTGACCCAACCTCACATTTTTGATACTTTTGCTTTGCTTTTACATTTTCCAAGAAAAAACACACACACACACACTTTATGCTTGATGGTTTTTGTTGTTTATGTCATTTTAAGATAGGTACATTGGAAGGATAGTGATGCATGGATGATATTGACAAGTAGGAGAACAAAAATGAAGAGAAAATTGCAAATCAGTAGAGAAGCTACAAATGGGATATCAGCACGGCCGTGCCACACAACACGACTGTATTGCATGCATTCCAAAACGGGCGCGGTGCACACCACGTCCGTGGAGGATATCCCCTGATCAATGGACAGATTAGGATCTCTCTCCCCTCTTGGAATTTATCTACCACAACTCCATGCCCTCTACCCTACCATTCTGAGCTTCTATTTCATGTTGAGGACAACATGGTTTAAAAGTTTGGGGTGGTAGGGCGGTAAGCCCCTGTTTACCCCACTTTATTCTATGTTCCTTGTTCTAAGTTTTTGCTCAAGACGACTGAACAATATAACCATCTCTCATATTTGTGTATCCATACTTTGTGTGCTTATTTTGCATACTTGCATGCCATGTAGTTTGCTTCCTTGCTATTTTTGCGTAATTTTAAAAAATGTTGCTATTTTTGGCATGCATTGCATATCATGTAGATTTTTGGTAATTTTTGCATGTTTTGGCTAGTATTTGCTTGTTTGCTACTTTAAGTTTAATAATATAGGATTAGATGTGATTGAAGACAACTTGGCACCATTTTGGCCAATTTTGCCCAAATTTGATATTTCTTGTCTAAAAAGTGTGTTTTGACCCAATCTCTACTATTTTGAGTAAAAATGATGACCTTTGACAAATTCAAGTGAATTATCATTGTTTGTTGCTAATTGGTATCAATGTTTGACTTTTTACATGTGCATCACCTCTCTTATGATTGTGATTGAAATGGTTGAATTGTGAAATTGAGCAAGCTTTGAACGCTTAGTGTTTGTGGAATTGCTTGTTTGATATATCAATTTCATTTTGTTCATTCATGTGGTGTGATATCTTGGATGAAGTGTTGGATTAATTCTCATGCAGGATGTCTTATGTGGAAAATCATACCAATGATGCCTCTTTGACCCGACTATTCTTCCACCATCTTCATACCCCTCCGCCTCATAAAAAGATGCCAAAGTGCACATATTAGCTGTGGCCACCTCCAAAAGTTTGGGGTGGCCACATCTCTATCTCCCCACTTCACTCTATCCACCATATGCCCTATCTACACCAAGGGCAAGAAAGAAAAGAAATTAAATGCAAAATGCAAAAAGAAAATAAAAGGATGCTCCTGTTTAAGAGCATTCAAATAAAGAAAAGATGAGTGTGTAAAACACTCCAAAAATCTCACCGCAACCCTTTCTTCCACTTTGATACCTATTGAGCTAAGAAGCATCAAACTTAGCTCATTTTGCCCTTTTCCGCAACCAAGTGGGTCATTTGGTGTGATTTGAAATATAAGATTGAATGCATGAATGTGAAACAACACTCCTACTCATTCTTGATTAACGCCACCATGAAACGGTTTACCCAGAACTTTATGGAAGAAATATGGATAACTTGTGTATTCTATGAGATATATTTGAAGTTCATATGCTTTGTGCTCTTTTCATGATCGGTTTGTGAAAGCAGGAGAGGAGAGAGGTGAAATGCATGTACTTAGTCATCTTTGAGCCCATTCAGCAAAAATCGTCTTTTACAGTGCATTTGTCACTTCTTTTTGTGAAAGTTTGTAGAGAGATTGAGTTGGAGAATACTTGAGGACAATATGTTTTAAGTTTGGGGTGGTGATTCAGCCCTATTTTAGGGCTTAATTTTGTGTCTTTTTGCATTTCAGCCACATCTATACTTATTAGATTACATGTTATTTCCCCCAATATGCTTATTTCTATCAAATGCATTTATGGAGGCTTTTTTCATGTTTTATAGGTACTTTTTCCACTACTTGATGGCATGGAAAGAGGATGGTCCAGTCTAGGGTTTCCTCAGGCTTGGAGGAGCTCAAAATGAGGTCAAAACCACTTCCAACCTACCCCAAGTGGTCAAAGAAAGTTTTGAAGCAATACCCTCCATGGATGATCAAGTTCAAGGCTCAAATGCATGGGAGAGACACCACCACGACCGTGGGGAGTCCCCACGGTCGTGGTGGACATGCCCCAAGTCAAAAAATAAGTAAAACTCCCAGAAATTGATGAAAATGGCCAAAACGACCGTGGGGATCAACACGACCGTGGCCATAGGTCCCCACCACGACCGTGGTGACCCCCCACAGCCGTGGCCATCCATGCACACCTCCCTGTGATCTCCACATTCTAATAAACCCACGACCGTTCCCATCCACCACGGCCGTGGTCTACCCTACCCACCACGGCCGTGCCACCCACAAAATCTACCCATTTTTCCATTGCTTTCCCCATTTTGCCCCTAATTAACCTAGTGCTTCCCCCACACCTATATATACCTAGGTGGTGGATGGGGCATGAGGTTAGCTACCTTCTACCCCTTCCTAGCTCCCCAAATCGCCACCCACTCCATTCCACTCCATATCGACCTCAAATCCACTCCATTTCACCATTTCCACCACATAACCCCCCATATCTAAGCCTTCCATCCACTTCCCACCACCATTTTACACCATTCCATCCAAGAAGAAGGAGGAGGACGACCTTGCAGCTGCTGGATAGGAGGAGTCATTCATCTACACCGAGCTCCATGGCTACTTCTTCCTCTATCTCCTTTCTTTTTGTATTTTCCATTTCTATGAGTAGCTAGGCCCCTTGGGTGGGCTGTTTGGGGAAATTATGTTACTTTGATACCATGTTGGGGGGAAAATGACATGTAAATGTTGTAATTCCATTTTTTAATGATTATATTCTATTTGCATCTCATTCTCCATGGATTGCTTGTTGGTTTGTGTGTGAAATCACTTAGGAATTTAGGCGAATTGCTTATATGTGTGAATTGTGGGATTTGCCCCTAGGTCTAATTCTTGGATCCCTAGGTTGCCTCCCATATTCCTACATCATAATCAATATCCCTAAACCTAAGTGAGAGATCTAAGTAGCTAGATTAGATAATTCTAGTGCAATTAGCATGGAGCCTTCTCAAGGCTAGAATGTGGGGGAATTGGGGTCCAAAACCCTAATTTCACCTCCCCATTACTACCCTCAGCCCCTAATTGCCCTAGGTATGTCTAATCTAGAAACCTAGACTTGATTAGACTCTAATTGGATTAAACCTAACCCCTAACCAAATTGAGCCTCGTAAGGGTAGTAGGGTGTGTTAGGGACTAGTTCTCTTATGCACAACCTAGCATATCCATGGCCAGTTAGTAGCTTAGGTTAATTCATTAGACTCTAATTTGTTGTTTGGTTTGGATAATCTAAATGGAATCATAATGTTCATATGTCACCCCCAACTTAAGTGATAAGTTCATACCCCTAAACAGCCCACACATCTCTTTATTGCTTGAAACCCTAGTCTGTTCTTGCCTAGCTTAATTAGTTCTTTCCTTGCTTAGTTAGCTTCTTTCCTTGCTCTTGACTTGTTCATGCTAGCTTAGCTCTTTAATTGCTCTTTTTCTTCTCTCTTGTTTGCCTTAGTGTAATTTTTCGTTTCATACCTAGCTTAGTCTTTCCTTGCTTGCTTAGCCTTAATCTAACCTAGGGTTAACATAGATTTCATTCTTGCCTTTAACTGCTTTCTTGTTCATCCTTAGTTAACAATCAAATCAACCTTTAAACCCTTAACCCTAGTCTCTACAGTAGGAACCCAGCAAAACTAACCTATCTCTAGCACCCCCTCTTTTCCCTGTGGATCGACCCTGTACTTGCCACCTTCCTATACTACGACACGACCCTGTGCGCTTGCGGGTGTAGTTGTTTTAGTAGATGTAGGTGTGTTAGTTTAGGTCTTATAAATTTTGAAAGCAAAAACCCATCACGTGTGTTCCGACCTCATGGGGCGCATCTAGTCGAGTCAAATCGGCTAGTGTGTTGCACCTCTAGCGGAAACGCACCAATAACCAACATGAAGGTATTGATTTTGATGAAACCTATGGACCTATTTCTAGACTCAATTCTATTAGAATTCTACTTGCCTTTACTAGTTAAAAACAATTCTTACTTTACCAAGTGGATGTTAAAAAAACATTTTGAAAGGTATAATAGAGGAGGAAGTCTATGTGGTTCAACTTCCCAACTTTGAACATGATAAGCTTCCTAACTGTGTTTATTTGCAACAAAAAGATCTTTATGGAATCACTCAAGTGCCTAGAGATTGGTATGAGAAATTAAAGAACTTTTTTCTAGACAATGGCTATGTCATGGGCAATGTTGATTCTACCCTCTTCCTCAAACATACTTCTAGCAACCTTTTGATTATTCAAATATATGTTGATGATATCATATTTGGCAGAACTGCTCTTGATCTTTGAAAGGAGTTTAGTTCTATTATTCAAAGTGAATTTGATATGAGTATGACGGGGGAATTTACTTTTTTCCTTGGATTTCAAGTCAATGAAACAAAGGAAGGAAACTTCATCAACCAAGGTGAGTATTCAAGTGAACTCTTGAAGCACTTTGGGATGGACAACACCAAGTCGATGGATACTCCCATGTCAAACACTACCAAGCTTGATAGAGATGATGAAGGTGAGAAGGTAGATGAGAAACTAAATAGAGGTATGATTGGTAGCTTGTTATATTTAACTACCTCTAGATCTAGTATTATGTTTAGTGTTGTCTTGTGTGCTAGATTTCAATCAATCCCTAGAAAATCCCATCTTACAGTGGTCAAGATTATTCTAAGGTACCTAGGAAAAAAACAAAATTTTAGACTATGGTATCCCAAGTCAAGGGACTATACTCTTACTACTTATAGTGATGCGGATTATGCAGGGTGCATAATTGATAGAAAGTGCACAATTTTCACTTGCTTCCTCCTAGGACCATGCTTAGTTTCTTAGTTCTCTTAGAAATAAGGCACAATGGCTCTTTCAACTACCGAGGCTGAGTACATTATAGTTTAGAGTTGTTGTGATCAAGTCCTATGAATGAAGCAAATTCTCTAAGACTTTAATGTTCATTATGATGCTTCTTCTATCTACTGTGATAATACTAGTGCAATTAATATTTCTTACAATCCTATATTGCCTAGTGTAGCTAAACATATAGAGGTCCTCCATCATTTCTTTAATGACCACATTGCTTAGAAAGATATCTATATCACGCATATGGATATGGAAAAACAACTTGCAGACATTTTCACTAAACCTCTAGCTAGAGAGCAATTTACTTTTATTAAATAAAAATTGCTTATATCTTCTCTTGATGATATTGGCATGCCTTCTAGCTAGATATTCTCTTACCTATATGTTCTTGCTCAACATTTGCTAATCTCATGATTGTTGGTGCTACATATGCCTAGTTTTAATGCCTTAATTTGCTTATTTTGGCTATTTTTCACAAACACTTGTTTTATCGCAAACTAGTAGCCAATGATGAGCGACAATGCTTTAATATGTTCAAAATGCATGTTAGGCTAGAAATATAAATTTATATAGCTCTCTAGTGGCCTAGAATTAAATTTCAAATATTTTTGATAGGATTTTTTTGTTGATTGAGTTTACTTTGGGGAAACTCGACCGGAAATAGACCCAAGGACCGAACACACAACAATGTCGGCCGAGTTTCCCAAATCTCAAACTCGATCGACAACACTATTGCATAGAAATATATATATATACTGTTGGCCAATTTTCTCCTTCTCAACTAGAGAAAACTCAATTGGTTAGTCATTCTTTCTGTTGTTTCTTGAACCCTAGGTCACCCAATCACCTCTCCTAGTCCTAGCCTACCCATTTGACTTTCCCCAACCTTGAACCCTAGCTTAGGCGGCCTACCGCTTGTATTTTTCTTCATATTTGGTGCCATCTTCCTCAATTTTCTCTTCATGGAGTCCAATAGGCAAAAAAGAATATGTCCATCAGGTGTTCCTTCGTCCTCCACAACCTTTAGGAATACCTCATACGATGGTATCTCCTTTTTATCAAATGAAGTGGTTAATCATTATAGAGAGTTTTTGCCAAGGAGCCCTTACCCCTTTCGACCCTTATTGATATCTAGAAATGAGATACTAAAAGAAGTTAAGAAACATTATTCTAACCAATGTCTTGATGCTCTTCCCTTTGAATGCATGACCTATAAAAATCCCCTCTCAAGAAAGAAGGCAGTGCATGAGTTCTACACAAATCTAACCTAGAACTACACCACCTTAGTGCCTCCTCCCAATACCTGAGTCATTTTGTCATACATGATAGGGGTAGTCAATTTTTTAATATTTGAGAAATCTTTGAATACTTACCTATCTTGCTCTTCTCCAAGTTGGACAACTCCCTATCCCACCTACCATGACCTCCTTGACCCTGAAGCCTTCTATAAGAGTTTTGACCCTAAGTCGACCCTCTCTGATATCCACAAAACTCTTAGAAGCCTGAGGTCCCATATAGGGAGAAAGTCATCCTTCTATTTTCTTCTCTGGATATTAAGACACACTTGGTTTCTCTCCTAGTTAACTACAACATCCATCTAAAAAAGAATCAAATGGATCTTGCAAAAAACTTGAATGTGATCATGGATTGCCTTCTACAAAATATCTGTTTCAAATGGGCAACATACATTATCCACCACAAGACTTTCTTTGAAATAGAGAAGAATACTAGAGACTCCCACCCACCCTACTCTAACCTACTTTTTGTTGTGTCTTTCAAGATCACACTAGTCAATTCCTTTTCAAAGAACTTGACTACAAAGTAAGTCAAAAAGGAGTTTATATTAGTGATACCACAGTTAAAAGATCCTTTAACCCCACCTCTTCTACCCCTGGTGCTTTGACCTCCACCTAGGCTCTTTCACCTCCTTCTAGACATGACCATGCCTCTTTTTTGGTGTCAAATGAAACCCTAATGGGCTACATGATGCACCAACATGCATAAAACCTGCAGGTCCATGAGCACCTCCACCATGATCATGTTTGGATAACGTCAAACATGAACTTGTCCTACACCCATCCTTACCCCACCTACCAGCCCTACCCAATCGCTGACTATGCCTCCTATGCATATAGTCAGTCCCACCTGACTTACCAGCCTGCTGCTTCTATTGTACCCCCTATCTCTATTGGTGGACCTGCCTCTGCATCCTCTCCTCAGTCGAATGAGACAACTACTGGATTTACCTCTTGGCTTTGTCTCGATCTTTCTTTCTGGTTATGAAGGGGTTTTAACACCCAATTTTGAGCAAGAAAATGCATTGCACACATGTGGTATGTCTTGGGCAAAGAAACATGCCAAGTGGCCTACTACTCGCTCATTTGGACCTCCTACAGATGAGGAGATTTCTGATGAGGATGTTGAGGATAATGGTGTTGGTGATGGTGATGAGGATGCAAATGATGATGAGGATGGTGGTGATGGCTCCAATGATGATGGATATGGTGGTAAGGCCATACTTTCTTCCCACGATGCACCTTATGATGATGATGACTACCTGCCAGATGGCGACGAAAAGCTTGAACTAAATTACCTTGATGTTTAGTTCTTAGTCATTAGAGTGCTCATACATATATCTTTTTGTAGTTTTTCATGTACTAAACATTTATGTACTGTATCTAAGGTTTACTATTTTTCACATCTCATTTCTTTTCTTTGCTTCTTGTAGTCTTCATTTAGAGCAGACATGTCTTTTGTTGTAATCTGATTATATGTACATTAACTATATGATTGGTTATAACTCATGAATTATTTTGGTATGTGCTTCCATATTTTGATTACGACTCTAGTATGTTTTATTCTCTCTTTCTTTTGGTTGGTGCTTGCATATGGTGTTTTCTTGTGTAGTTTGTGCCTTTGGATAAGACATGTGGTTTAGATCTTCTACCCCCTGCCTTTTGGATATGAAAAAGGGGGAGAAATGAGCTCAAGTACTTATTGACTTGTGATACTTTTCTAGTTAATTCTCTGATATATCATAAGACTATGAAAGAGGACTCAAATAGCATATATGTTCTATGGATATGCCCTTTGGAGAAACTAACCATACATGCAAAGGTAAGCATGAATTGAGTGGGAGCGATTGGTATTGTTCAGTCATGTACCATGTACTTCTTTGGTGAAAAGAATTTGAATAACTTCATTTTTCTGAGGGAGTCATCATTTTCTATCAGGAAGTCCTTGTAATTTACCCTATAACTTACAAGGTAAAAGTTTAATTTCCAAGACCTTTTCAATACATTGAGGAATGGTTTGCCATCTTTAAAAAGGGGAGAATATTGACCTAACAATTATACATTGTCCATATTTTGATAATGACATTACCATTCATTCATATGTATCTAATATGTCTATTTGAGATTGATTTCAGGTATTAGGTACATGAGAAGGATCAATTCAATCAAGCCCTAGCTTGACCCAATACAACCAAAGTCGATGTAGATGTACTTTTGTAGAATATGCCTAAAACCCTTAGGAAAATTTTGTAATCATTTGTATTGATGCTATGACTTATAATTAAGATGAGGAAAAAATTAGAAGCACTTAAAACAAATATTTAAGCACTCAAATGGAAATTTACAAAATTCATTACATGGACTTTTGTCGACCGAGTTTCATCTTTCATAAACTCGACCGACACCCTTGATGGATTTTTGTAAATACCAGGGATGACTGAGTTTCCTCAGGATAAACTCAAGCGACACCCCTGTAGAGCCCAAATAAATATAAGTTGTCAGCCGAGTTCCAACTAGGATAAACTCAATCGACACTTCAAATGTGCTTTGACGCATAGTGCTGTAAGTCGAGTTTACTTTATTGAAACTTGACCGACCACACTGTATGGAATGTGTAGAAAAAGTCTTTCTAGCCATTAGAGTGATGCAAACATCAAAAATAGATCTGTTACAACACCCCAAATGACTATAATTTGTTCCCAAGTGCTTCTACTAGCTAGTAGACATCCCCAACTACAAATAGGGACCCTTGGACTTCATCCCAAGTTTGCTCATTATGCTCCTAGCAGTAGTTGAGTGATTTTGTCTACTAAGAGCCCCTTTATCTCTCTTACTTATTAATAAAAAAGGTCAATTTGAGTGAGACATGTTATTTGTGAGATAGATACTTCATTGTAATCATTGTGAAGCTCTCAATATTCCCTTTCCCAATCTCTTTCTCAAAAGCAAAGTTGGTCAAAGCTTATACTTGGTGAAGGAGAAGGTGAAGATCCTTGAGAAGAGTGGGTAATTCCTTCAAGGTTGAAGACTTGTTATAAGAGGGGAGCTCTATAACGAACCCGCCTCCCAGTAACCCCCAATTAAGGGAGATTAAGAGGTCAGAGCCATTATCCCAATTAACATGATCAAAGGTTCGACAAATAATCAATAATAATTATCAAATTCTACCAGACTAAATTGAAAACTGGTAAAAAAATAAAAGTTTGCATACCTTTTTCAAAAACTTAGATATCTACTTCTATCCACATCCGGAGTCTATTCTAACTAATCCTCCTTTGTACTTTAATTCTTATTTAATTCCACATATGCCACTTTACTATTTTTCCTTTTCAATCTTGTACCTAAAACACCGACAAACAAAACGTCAGTCAGCATATCGAAATATGCCAATATGTGGGAACAACCAAATTTTTTGCAAATATGGCTAAAAATCTAAATATCACAATCAAGTTAATTTAACAAGCCAAGTTACACTTTCAATGTGTCATTCTCCACCACTTTTTCCCTAACCCTAGAATACCCCCTCTAGGGTTTCTCTTTTGCCATTGACTTAAGGCCACCTTCTCAATCCCAAGCTTGGTGCTTGGGGTCACCTCTCATGGTGCCCATTAGTCATGCAACTTAGACCACCTTCTCATTCTCGATCTTGGTGTCTGGGGTCACCTCTCATGGTGCCCATTGGTCTTCCCTCCTGGGCTTGACCTTTTTGCATCATCCATCAGGGTGGCATGTAGGTGCGAGAATACACACTTAATTTACAATTGTGATAATCATAGTGACTTTATAATATGCAAGTATGAACATCCAAAATGTTAAGTTGCAATCAATGTGATGAATCATCTGGGAAACTCTTTGAGAAACTAATGTGATTAACCATAATTAACCACATACCTGTCAGGATGATTTGAGACAGAATAATTCAACCAAGCAAGAAACCAATCAAGCACACAAATTGATCCTGAAATACACAACCAATTTTCCTATCATTAATCATTCCATCAATAACTATTAAACCTAGCTCGCTTCCTAGGGTTTCTAGTCCACTTTTAGGGTTCCATTGCAATTAGGGTTCCTCTTCATTTTTACTCTTTTAAACCCTAATTTTATACAATTACTCACAAACCCTAATTATCTCATCTATTCTTCATGAAAGATATTAAGGTTACCCTTTTAACAACATATAACCTTAATTTCATATTAAAGGCATACTTAACCATCAATTAAGCCAATTATGCTCTTTTACATTAAAACTACCATTTTTATCCTTTTAATTCATGACAAGGTCATTAGGCCTAATTATCATCTTTGGTTCCTTCTGGATTAACAACTCATAGTTCATTAGGATCTAATTCACATATGAACTCTATTTATCATTAATTCCACCTTTATCCATTAGAAAACCCTAATTACTACACTAAGGGTATTCATCTACAATTAGGAACTTTTATACTCGAAATAGATTTGAATAACCATAGCTCAGCCTTATTTATGCATTTGAATAATTAAAGCCATTAAGAGTCATAATTACTAACGTTAGGGGTTTCAAGTCCCATTAAAGCTCATTCATGTACATGGAATTCTAAATTAATCTAATTAAATGCAAAGTTCATCCTTTTTATTCTTAATGTACCTTTTTATAATTAACAGGCTAATATAAACTCTAATCATCCATAAAACCCTTCTTAAGTACATTAATCATCTCAATGTAGAGTTTCTTAATCATTAAAGCATTAAAGTTGATAACTTCCACTACTTTTCGAATTGCAAGAGGAATTATCTTCTAAATATATTTTTAATGGATTCCTCGCATTTTTCTGAGAAAAATTGATATATTATACATACCAATCAGATCTACCGATAAATAGATATGAATTTTGCAATAATAACTTACTTGGACCAATTAGGAGCTGACACGTCCTCCCTCTCCATGCAACGCGGCTCATTTGGAAAACATAACTGAATTACGAGTTTGCCCTTGGTTAAGCTGTTGTTCCTTCAGCCCATGGAGGGGAAAAATTGTCCAAAGTCGATTGGTCGTCTTCCTCCTCGCGAGACCTAGCTGTCGTCGATCGCAGTTGCTCGTGGGGGGTCTCCTCCCACCCCCAAGGCTCGAGGGACACCAGAGACCGACGCCCTACCTCCGGGCACAACAAGGCCCTCAGGTCGTAGCCACGGTAGCTAGGCGCATGAAACCAGGTCCGCGAATAGGGGCCTGCTTGCAGATGTAATGTCGACGGCCAAGGTGGACAATTCTTAGTACACGCAACCTCGTCGCCGCCAAACCCTGTAGGAGGGTCTCATTTCCCCCTCAAACTCTCTCCTTGGCTCAGCAGCGCTTCTGGGATTGCACCACCCCCTCCGGTCATGGCAGAAGGGATAAAAGGTCTGGAAGAGGGACGCTTGACGTCTTTGAACCCCCTTGGAAGTGAGTCATTGGTCCCAACCCTTATATAGTTGAGGGTAAAGAGGTTTAGCATACATAAGAGTCTCTTTATCATAGAGGAAACGAGTCCTACTATCCGTAAGGAACTAGTTTCCTTTCTTGGCATGTAGTTGATTCCTTTATTAAACACATTCCTGGATTAGCAAGGAACTCTTTCTCCCTCTATATCTCTCTTTTTAATAATTCCTTGGTTATTAAGAAATTCAAAATTTATTTCTTCCATCTTCTATTGGCCACGAAATTCTACTTCCTTAAAGCAAATAACATTTCTTTTGATAATATCAAAAGGTTATTTATTATGTATCACAATATCATCTTATTTTGCATTATTTGTATTTTCTCTTTCTTCTTATTCATTGGGACTCCTTGGACCCCAATAAATTATTTTATTTCGAAATTCTTTTTTAAGGATACTTATTATCCTTCTAGATTCATCTACTTCCATTATCTCTCATTATCTTTCTTATTAAAATATTCCTTTGCAAGGATTTCTCATTATCTTTCATCTCCTTTTTCCTCTTTTCATATTTCTTTTATTAGAAATCATATGTAAACGAATTTTACTTAATTGTGTCCATTAATGCCACTTTCTAGATATTTCCAAGTATTTCTCGAAAATACTTTTCTTAATATCCTCTATCTTTTATTTTTTTCCATTATTTGGACTTTTCTTCTTTTTTCTCCTTTATATCCATTATTGGATTAATATAATAATAGGAACCACGAAATTCCTAATGTAAGGGAGATTTGCAAAGAAATCCCTTCTTTGAAGCAAAGCATTCAACCTTTTCAATTAAGTCCAAATTCACAAAATCATTATATTTCAATTATGAAAACACATGCAAAATTGGGGTTGTAACATCCTTCCCCTCTTATAAGAATTGTGTCCTCAAAATTCCATCAAGCAAACAAATAGGATAAGCCTTACTTATGTCCATCATGGCTCCCATGTGGCCTCGCCCTTTCCATGGTGCTTCCCAAGAACCTTCATCATCTCATATTCTTCCATCTGAGTTCTTTCTTACCTTGGTATATCGTACCCTCATAGGTTACTAAGGACATTTCAACCTCTCATAAAGCTGAATAGGTTCAGGGCTCAGCTCATGGCTTGGGTACCTCACATAGTACTCTAGATCGGACTCATGGAACACATTATACATCATGTTATCTTGAGGGGTAAGGCTAAACACAACCATCTCCACCAATCCATCTCAAATGGACCCATATATCAGAGACTCAACTTTCTCAGTTGTAGCTTAGAGGGGTCAGATTTTCACATCACATATTATCCCACAGTGAACTGCATGTCAGTCTGCTTTGCATCAGCTCACAACTCATGTCGCCTTTGGGTTATCTTTCAGCCATTGCACGATCAAAGCGACTTCATCTGCACACACTGTGGTTCTTTCTTGACCTTCACGAGGTCCCTCCACCAACATCATCTTAATGAAGTAGTGACCGACACAACCTCCCTTACAGAGCTTCTTTACATCCCGACACTGGCTATGGTGGTTATCATCACATCTTATAGAAGACAAGAACTATCTCCATGTATCACCTTGAATGAGCACACATGCTCTCATCAGACCCTCTAGTCTGGATCATACTAACCATTAGTTAGGGGTGACAAACTGTACTAATATCAAGTTCCTCATGTACCTACTTCCACCCCATGGAAGTGAATCTTTAGGTTATAAAGAGCTTTTGAACTCACATCATGGTGTATTTGAACCATCTCTCTCTCATATGTAGTTCAACCGAATATGTCCCTTGACAGTATTCTTTCTTTCTCATGTTATCTAGGTAAGGTGATCTACCATAACCCATATTGCATCTTGACCTTCCTTGGTCTAGGTGAGACTTACCACAACATCCATAGTGATGAACTCCCATTCCCTCTCAGGGACTCTTTATCCTCTACATCAAGTCTTTGGGTTACTCCTTCACCTCCTAGCTTGCATGGCGACAAACCACGTGGAACTTCATCTTAAGCATTCAGTGTACTACTGCAACTTACTAATTTAGTAGTACCGCGGTGTATGATGAACTTAAAATCATGAACTCTTGTATGTCATGATTCCTCAAGATTGATTCCTCAGAAACCCAAAACCACTCTAGTCAGGGTTTCATCACCTTCCTTTCCAGAGAAGTGCATCTGAGGTTCTACAACCATTATTTTATTGCATCAAGGCCTAGGTTGCCTAACCAAACAACTACTAACTTAATTAACAATCTCGTTACATTGGAGTGTTAGCCAAACATATATCCCTTTTTCAAACTTAGGGTAAACCTAACAACCTCTTCTAGCCTCTAGCTAAACCAGGCAGCTGTATCTCAACCAAAAAATCCATTACTACCTCATATCCTTAGGTGTTAGGTAATGTTGAATACACACACCTCCATGTATTCCACTTATCATCTCATATCAGACTCAACAAGAAAACTTAGAGCTCATCTTCTTGGTTATCAAACTTAACCTTGTATGACTCACAAATTCTACATAGCTCACAATACAAGCATCCTCATAAGAGGACTACCTTAGTTCTCTTGATGTTTGTAAACCATCCACATATAATTTACTCCACAAGGGTATGTTATCATCTCTGTCCTCATACCTCATAGCAACATTCCAACTCACATCATCTTTATCCTTGGTGTATGGCATGCGTACTGTCTTATCTCTTACTCTCATAATAAGAGGAAATAAACATTTGGCGATCATCCAAACACAAAGTTCTTCCTGTTCTAAGAGTAGAGATGGTACATCCCACATTGCCATTACACCTTCAAATCTAAGTTGAAACATGAAACTTATGTGTCTACATCACAAACATCTCGATATCAAAGTTACTTTCATGGAAAACTGGTCTCGAATCTACTTGGGTCACCACACAATCCTTGGTCATCTCCACTAGGTCTATAGGGTGTCGACTCTTTTGGGGTCATCCCTCTTCCCTTATGCATCTAGAGAGTACCCTCCTCATCTGCCCTTTGGGTCCCATGAGTTCATGAAGGTGATCAATCTCCTAACCCATGGCCCTCAGACAATGATATTTGTTACCTCCCGACCCTACGATCATGTGCAACTAGGGAATTAGGCAACTCCTACTTCCATCGGTCTTATCCCTACCTGACCCTAGGATAGACTTAGGATTCTAACATAGTACATGTCCAACTTAGAACCTTACGCAAGCCTTCATCATCTCTCTCTACATTCCTGGGCTAACTTTCATCCTTTCATAGGGGTCATGGCGACCTGCCTACCTTGGTCAGGCCCCATACCGGTTACCTCCATGGTAACACATCCACATGAACTTAGAGATGGTTATCTATGGGTCTACATGTTCATTCTCATACTATGTACTTTTCACTTAGCTTCCTTAGATCCCATGAGACCTCTTTAGGTTACCTCAAAACCCACAAAACTGGTATACACCCTACAAAAAGGGTCCCTCTCCTAGGATGGGAGGAAACTATCTCCTGATAGCAACAAAGGTCACAAACGTCCTTATGTCTAGGATTTACATCCACCTGAGCATGCTTAACCCTAGCATACTACTAAGGCACAAGCAGACCACCTACTAAACCATGCTAGGTCATACTTGTTCTCATTCCTCAACATTGGATCAAGATCATACCTTCCCATGTCACCAACTTAGCTGTGAGGGGTTCGTCAAAACATACCTTAGAGTTCAGGGGTTTCCCTTTCTTCTCAACATGAGGAGTGCCATGCTCGGATCTATAAAAACACAAATCTCATCATGAGCATCATGTACACCACTTCACCTCTTAGGTCTAAGAACCCTAGGTTCACCTTTCGGATGTCCAATTGCATGCTCAACCTTTTAACCACGAACCAAGCATGTACAAGGTATGACATGCACTTCCTGCCATCCTTCTACTCAAGCAACACTTCAGAGTGGAGACCTTCTCAAGGACAACCAACTAGGTATAAGGCCTCACAACCTATTACTAGACCTCTTCTTGGTCTTAAGGAACTCTTCTTCTTAACCCTAGAAGGTAAACACCTATACCATAGGCACAAAGGTACTAGCAGTCTCATCTTCTCTCTAGGGTTTGGTTCCTCTAAAGGAAACCAAGATACCATCAGCCTCTAGGGATCATGTATGAGGCAACCACCACCATCCACTTAGGTCTCATCATCCCCACTATTCCACATATCTCAGAGTCTAAGCTTCCAACCTTCTTGCTTGGGTCCCGCTCTCTCTCTCCAGAGCTAACCCTACAAAAGCCTTACTACTACATGTCCTTTCTCCATGAAGGATCAAGCTCACAAGCATACCCCTACATGGGTGAAGCCTATGTTTAACTTATGTTTTCTCAAGATTATCCATAGCCCTTTATGCTTATCTGATAAGCTATCCATCATACTCTCCTGGCCAGGGTTTCAACCTTACTGTCGCACTACTTACGTACTCTGGGTGCATGCTATGCCCTACTCACATAAACCCATAGGGTTTCTATAGGTTCTTTACTAACCTCATCATTGAAGGAGCTATCCTTCACTCTAACATGCACGACCCTTCCTAGGGTTGGGTCGCCAAGGCACTAGGTCATCCAACCTCACATGGCTCAAAACGTCATGAGCATCCAAACCAAAAGCATGCCCACTCACACACATGATCTACCATGACATCTAGCTCATCGTGTCATCTCTCTCTCTAATCTTCACTTAGGGTTAGGGTTAGCATCATCCTCAGAGGAAGTGCCAGGTCTCTACCTATAATGGAGGTCTGTACCTCCAAGACTAACTTTCTCCACTCATCCTCCTCACAAGGAGATCTAGCCTCAGGTTTCTCCTGAGGGCATGGCGACATATGGCATACGACCTAAGCATGTATCTATTATTTAGTTTATGCTTAAACTATTAATCTTATGTCCATGAGATCTTATTTACATGCTTTTCATTAATTTGGTGGAGGATTCCTTAAACCTTATCAACTTTACCCATTCCTCAAGAGAGTGAGGAAGAGAGAGAAAACCCTAATCCTTAAAATCCTTAACAACATTAGAGTTGAGAAGGGATGAACAAGATGAGAGAGTCCTAAAGGTATCTTATTTTGAGTCAGATCCTAAAACATCGGTCAGGCAGTCACACAGATCTGGGAGTCCTCGTATTCTGACTAGCGGTGTAGAGGAAAATCTTGCCAGCCCCCGGACATGATCCTTTTCTAGACACCTCTGTCTTTTGGAAAATCCTCTAATAACTCCCTTGGGCTCTACAAAGTTTGTAAAATTTAATAATTATTACAGATTAAATTAGGAACCTATGCTCTGATACCAACTGTAATGACCCCGCCTCCCAGTAACCCCCAATTAAGGGAGACCAAGAGGTCAAAGCCATTATCCCAATTAACAGGATCAAAGGTTCGACAAATAATCAATAATCATCATCAAGTTCTACCAGACTAAACTGAAAACTGGTAAAATAAATAAATATTTGCATATCTTTTTCAAAAAATTGGATATCTACTTCTATCCACATCTAGAGTCTATTCTAACTAAACCTCCTTTGTACTTTAATTCTTATTTAATTCCACATATGCCACTTTACAATTTGTCCTTTTCAATCTTGTACCTAAAACGCCGACAAACAAAACGTCGGTCAGCATATAAAAATATGCCGGTATGTGGGGACAACTAAAATTTTCACAAATATGGATAAAAATCTAAATATCACAACCAAGTTAATTTAACAAGCCAAGTTACACTTTCAATGTGTCATTCTCCACCGTTGTTGCCCTAACCCTAGAATACCCCCTCTAGGGTTTCTCTTTTGCCATTGACTTAAGGCCACCTTCTGAATCCTAAGCTTGGTGTCTGGGGTCACCTCTCATGGTGCCCATTAGTCATGCAACTTAGACTACCTTCTCATTCCCGAGCTTGGTGTCTGGGGTCACCTCTCATGGTGCCCATTGGTCTTCCCTCTTGGGCTTGACCTTTTTGCATCATCCATCATGGTGGCATGTAGGTGCGCGAATACACACTTATTTTACAATTGTGATAATCATAGTGACTTTATAATTTGCAAGTATGAACATGCAAAATGTTAAGTTGCATTCAATGCGATGAATCATCTGGGAAACTCTTCAGGAAACTAATGCGATTAACCATAATTAACCACATACCTGTCAGGCTAATTTGAGATAGAATAATTCAACCAAGCAAGAAACCAATCAAGCACACAAGTTGATCTAGAAATATGCACCAAATTTTACTATCATTAATCATGCCATCAAGATATATTAAACCTAGCTCGCTTCCTAGGGTTTCTAGTCCACTTTTAGGGTTCCATTGCAATTAGGGTTCCTCTTCATTTTTACTCTTTTAAACCCTAATTTTATACAATTACTCACAAGCCCTAATTATCTCATCTATTCTTCACGAAAGATATTAAGGTTACCCTTTTAACAACATATAACCTTAATTTCATATTAAAGGCATACTTAACCATTAGTTAAGCCCATTATGCTCTTTTACATCAAAACTACCATTTTTATCCTTTTAATTCATGCCAAGGTCATTAGGCCTAATTATCTTCTTTGGTTCCTTTCGAATTAACAACTCATAGTTCATAAGGATCTAATTCACATATGAACTCTACTTATAATTAATTCCACCTTTATCCATTAGAAAAACCTAATTACTACATTAAGGGTATTTATCCACAATTCGGAACTTTTATACTCGAAATAGCTTTGAATCATCATATCTCATCCTTATTCATGCATTTGAATAATTAAAGCCATTGAGTCACCAATACTAACTTTAGGGTTTCAAGGCCCATTAAAGCTCATTCATGTACATGGAATTTTAAATTAATCCAATTACGTGTAGAGTTCATCCTTTTTATTCTTAAAGTACCTTTTTATAATTAACAAGCTAATATCAACTCTAATCATCCATAAAACCCTTCTTAAGTACATTAATCATCTCAATGTAGAGTTTCTTAATCATTAAAGCATTAAAGTTGATAACTTCCACTACTTTTAGAATTGCAATAGGAATTAGCTTATAAATATATTTTTAATGGATTCCTCGCATTTTTCTGAGCAAAATTGATATATTATATGTACCAATATGATCTACCGATAAATAGTTATGAATTTTGCAATAATAACTTACTTGGACCAATCAGGAGCTGACACCTCCTCCCTCTCCATGCAACGCGGCTCGTTTGGAAAACATAACTAAATTATGAGTTTGCCCTTGGTTAAGCTATTGTTCCTTCAGCCCGCGGAGGGGCAAAATCATCCAAAGTCGATTGGTCATCTTCCTCCTCGCGAGACCTAGCTATCGCCGACCGCAGATGCTCGTGGGGGGGTCTCCTCCCACCCCCAAGGCCCGAGGGACACCGACGACCAGCGCCCTGCCTCCACCGTGCACGGTAAGGCCCTCAGGTTGTGGCCGCGATAGCTGGGCACATGAAACCAGGTTCGCGAATAATGACCTTCTTGCAGATGTAATGTCGACGACCAAGGTGGACAATTCTTAGTACACGCAACCTCGTCGCCGCCAAACCCTGCAGGAGTGTCTCGTTTCCCCCTCGAACTTCCTCCTTGGCTCAGCATCGCTTCTAGGATTGCACCATACCCTCTGGTCATGGCAGAAGTGATAAAAGGTCTGGAAGAGGAACACTTGACGTCTGTGAACCCCCTTAGATGTGAGGCATCGGTCCCAGCCCTTATATAGCTAAGGGTAAAGAGGTTTAGCGTACACAAGAGTCTCTTTATTAAAGAGCAAACGAGTCCTACTATCTGTAAGGAACTAGTTTCCATTCTTGGCGTGTAGTTGATTCCTTTATCAAGTCTTTGCCTTAAACACATTCCTGGATTAGCAAGGAACTCTTTCTCCCTCTATATCTCTCTTTTTAACAATTCCTTGGTTATTAAGGAATTCGAAATTTATTTCTTCCATCTCCTATTGGCCACGAAATTCTACTTCCTAAAGCAAATAACATTTCTTTTGATAATATCAAAAGGTTATTTATTATTTATCACAATATCATCTTATTTTGAATTATTTATATTTCTCTTTCTTCTTATTCATTGGGACTCCATGGACCCCAAGAAATTCTATTATTTCAAAATTCCTTTTTAAGGATACTTATTATCCTTCTAGATGCATCTACTTCCATTATCTCTCATTATCTTTCTTATTAAAATATTCCTTTGCAAGGATTTCTCATTATCTTTCATCTCCTTTTTCCTCTTTTCATATTTCTTTTATTAGAAATCATATGTAAACAAATTTTACTTAATTGTGGCCATTAATGCCACTTTCTAGATATTTCCAAGTATTTCTAAAAAATACTTTGCTTAATGTCCTCTATCTTTTATTTTTTTCCATTATTTGGACTTTTCTTCTTTTCTTCTCCTTTATATCCATTATTGGATTAATATAATAATAGGAACCACGAAATTCCTAATGTAAGGGAGATTTGCAAAGAAATCCCTTCTTTGAAGAAAAGCATTCAACCTTTTCAATTAAGTCCAAATTCACAACATCATTATATTTCAATTATGAAAACACATGCAAAATTGGGGTTGTAACAAGCTCCTTGGTAAAGGAGTCCAACTTGTTGCAAAAGTGGGTAAGCCCTTGTAGAGGTTGAAGACTCTTGCTCAAAGGATAGGTAAGATCTCGTAAGGTTTATCAGATCCTTTTGATACTTAAAAAGGAAGGTTAGGTATTGTTTCCCAACAAAAGGAAGGTCTTATTGTATGCCTTATAATGGACTATAAGTATGCTATGGTTGCAGAATTCCTAGAAGTTGACCTCTCTATGTTGTGGATGCACAATCTCCTAGTTTGGAGTGCAAAACCACTATACATAGCTTGTTCTTGAACTCATTCAATCTCTCTCATCCTTGCTATGTATGTTAGTTTTGTACAACAAATTCCATATCTGCAATCTTATCTCTTGAAGTAATTTCAAGGTCTAATGAATCTTGTTTAAGTGTTTAAGCTATATTTAACCCCCCTTATAGATCCCATTGATGCAATAGTTAGAACAAGTTGACATCTCATAACACTTCTCAGTCGACAAACTGCTCGACTGAGATAGTTCATGTCAAAAAATTTGTCGACCGAGAAAATTCTACATATAAAAATTTGTTAAGGATCAAATTAGTCATTGCAATCCAACTAATTTATTTTTTAACAACCAATTCACCACTAAAGGAACCCTAAACACCCCCTAGAGTAACCCTAACCACTTGAGAGCCATTCATATATATAGTAGTGGGTTTAGGACACTTGGACACACTTGATTATATTCTTTGAGGGATTTTATCTAAAGCATTACACTTGTAATCTCTTATAGATGTAATTCCGTGTCCTACTCATAGTTTCCCAACACCACCACTAAACATTGGCTTCCCAACACCACCACTAAACATTGGCGTATCTAATGTGGTATTGGTCTATATGATTGATATTGGATACTTATGATCTGAATTGTTGTTTCTTTTCTTCAATCTCTTTCTACATTGTTGCATTGCTATTAGACTAATTCTTGGTGTGATGATTTTCTGATAACCTGTGAGAGAACAAGGAGTCTTCTGAATTGGTGCTCTTCTGTGGCCGTCAAAGAAGAGGTGATGAACGATGCTCTTCTATGTTCATCAAAGAAGAGTTGAAGTGGGTGACCTTCCGACATCCCATCAAAGAAGGTGATAGTTCTCCTTGTGCTCAAAAGGAGGGTTTGTATTGCTCTTGAAAAGGCATCGATAAATTTTATGTATTGTGTATCGATATAAAAAGAGAACAAAATATATGGTTTATAAATCTTGGTTGGAAACAACTAGGTATTGCATTCATGTTATTTGATAGAGCCACTCTAAATCTGTGTCTCTTGTGGTTTGCTAGTTTCTATATTCTTTTGTGAGCGAAGTTATTTTATTTGGTTAAAATTATTGTTATAACTCTATTCATCCCCTCTAGAGTCTTTCAATTGGTATCAAAGTAGGTCCTTAAGGAGTTGTAATAGGTTCTAAAGCATGGGGAGAATGTTCTTGGTCACCTCAACCTTGAAGGGTCACATGTGAGCTAACAACCAGTGTTTGACGGATCAAACTACACATATTGAAAGAGTAGGATGCAATTTTATTTCCAAGGCATCATCTTCAAGATACGGAAGATGATTTCTCTTCCTTATGCACTTCTGACCATGAATCTAGAGCAACAGGATGCCAAAATGGTAAAAAGAGCTACACTCAATGTAAAGTTTGTAAGTATTCATTATTGTTATTTATCTTGTAGTTAACTTAATCACATATCCTCTTGTAGAACCTCTTATGAAACATGGCATAAACCATACATAACACATGAGGTGAATACCCAAGTAAAGAACACAAATTTGAGTTATTTTGTATGTAGCCTAACAAATCTATTGCAGAGATGTGTGCTAGATTTTCTAACATTATCAACAACTTGAGTGTTTTGGAAAAGCACATAAGTTAAGAAGACAAAATTTTCAAAATACTTAGGTCATTGCCACCCAAGTACAAATCAAAGGTCACCGCAATAGATGAGGCAAATGACCTTACAAAAATGAAGATGGAACAACTCATAGGAAACTTAGAAACACATGAAGTCACTCTTGAGGAAGAATAAAGAGTGGAATCCAAACAACAAAGGGAAAGAAGGAAAGATATTACTTCAAAGTCGCTACCAAAATGTCATCAAAGAACATAACTCAAGAAGTAGTGACACATGTAATGATAATGAAAGTGACTTGATTGTAAATGGTAATAAATATAACAGATTTCGTTCATCCAAGTGATTCGAATGTGGAAAGAAAGGCCACTTGAAGAGTGAATGCCCAAAGCTCAAGAAAGGCAAGAAGTCCTCATTCAAGAAGAAGGACAAAAGAGACAAAGCCTACAAAGTTTTATGGGATCAATCAAGTGATGCCAGTGAAAGTAGTGAAGAGGAGGAGGTAGAATGTCTCATGGCAAAATAGGATGAATAAGAAACCAATGAGGTAGATATTTTTGAATTATCTAAAGAAGAATTAGTTAGTAGTCTTGAAGAATTTCATGTTAAATATGTTGAGTACAAGAAACAAAAGAAGAATATTCCCAAAACCATAAATGAACTTCATGTTGATTTAACTAATCTTATTTTTGAGAATGATACTCTAATATATTCAAATAATGCACTAAAAGAATCTATTGAGAGTTATAATGCTAAACAACTTGTTCTTGAAAATAACAATAATCTTCTATCTCAAGAAAAGATTGATATACTTGATAAACTAAATGATTATAAAACAAAACTTATTTTGTGCACTCATTCAGATTATGATGTTATGGTAAAGGAAAGAGATACTTTACTTTCAGATCTTGCTCAAGTAAACATTAAAATAACCAAAAAACTTGTTGAAATTGTTGAGTTGCAAAATACATTTCTAGATTAATGCAAGGAAACAAAAGTCTTGATAATATCTTAGTTAATACTTCTAAACAAGTAGGAAGGAGAGGTTTTGGATATGTTCTAAAGAAAAAATCTTCACATATGTCTAAAACCAAAAGGACATATGTTCCCAAAACTAGAACCATAGATGCACCTAAAAATGAAATTGTAGAGTCTCAAAACATTGAAAAGAGAAATAAAGTATTTTTTATTTCATGACACTGTCAAAGCCTTAGACATTAATTCTTTTCATGTGAATATTGTAGGAAAGGAGTTATTGACATGTCTTGGGTTCTAAAATCCCCAACTTAGAATAAAAAGAGGGAACATGTTGAGAATTTACCTATTCTTAATTTTGAAAAATATATTTGTGTCTTATCTCAACCTAATTTGATGGTAATTTGCATATCTTTTATTTATTTAAATAAAAATTCATTTGTGTATATTTTACTTATTTAAATGAAAATTCATTTGCATATGTTATTAAATAGAAATTCTGGATTCTCCAGAACTGCCTCTCAGTCGACAAAATCTTTGATCGAGGGGCCCTGTGACAAATAGTTTGACAAAAAGTAAGATTGTTATAAATTGAACTTGGATATTTGATTAATTGCTAGAAATTGGTTTGATTTCATCTTTTTGTCTTAGATAATATAATTTCCATACATGATATTTATCTTATTGTACATTAACCATCATGGACTACACTTAGGTACCAAAAATCTTCTCAACTTTGTAGGAATGTGTAGTTGGTATTGGATGCTCCAAGCATATGACTGGGGATAAAAATGTCTTCAATACACTCGAAAAGAAAAAGGGAGGATCATTAACATTTGGAGACAATGATAAAGGAATCATCATGGAAATAGGTAATATTGGAACTAATCTTACAATTAAGAACGTGTTGTTAGTAGATAGCTTGCACCATAATTTGCTAAGTGTCAGTCAATTATTGACAATGATTGTGATATGTTTTTAATAAAACTTGCTGCAAATTGCTTGAAGAAGACACGAACAATGTAGCATATGAAGGAGAAAGAGTAAGAAATATTTATATCTTTAGACCTAACTATATGAAATCAATTGTTGGTAAATGCCTTATTGTAAATGATAATGTTAAAAATATATGTCATAGAAGATTAGGACATGCAAGTACTCATGTTATTAAAAAGTTAATCAAACATGATCTAGTTGTAGTTTGCCTAAAATTTCTTTTCATAATCTAGAAAATTATGAACCTTACAAATTAGGTAAACAAATTAAAGCCTCTTTTAAAACAAAATTAATGCATAGCACATCTAGACCTCCTGAACTCATACATATGGATTTGTTTGGACATACGAGAACACACTCTATAGGTGGAAAGAAATATTGCTTTGTAATTGTTGACGACTACAACAAATATTTTTGGGAGCATTTTATTTTTGGCAAAGATGATATTATTGGAATATTTATTCAATTTGGCTCACTAATTGAAAATCAACTTCAAACTAAAATTTGCACTCTAAGGAGTGATCATGGGGGAAATTTTGAAAATTGTGTTTTTGAAGATCTTTGCTCATCTAAAGGTTATACTCACAAATTTTCTACTCCTCAAACTCCACAACAAAATGTTATTGTAGAAAGGAAAAATAGTTCTTTGCAAGAAATGTCTATAACCATGCTATTATAACATGACACACCTAAAACATTTGGGGCTGAAGCCGTTAATACTACATGTTATGTTCAAAATAGAATCTTAATTCATTCACAACTTAAAAAGACTCCTTATGAAATACTCTTTTCTAAGAAACCAAGAGTGAATTACTTTCACACCTTTGGAAATCCATACTATATTTTAGACACCAATAATGATAGAGATAAATTTTATCCTAAATCACAAAAATGGTTCTTATTAGGTTACTCAACTTGTCTCTAACAAAGTAGAAGAATCAATTCATGTAACATTTCATGAAAATCCAACAAACAATGCAATAGCAAATGATTTTGTACCTTTAATTGAAGATTTAACCATATAACCTAAAGATGATAATAATACTGAATTGGAAAAAAATAAATTCAAAATGAAGAATCACATCAACCTATTCCAAGAATAAACAAATATCATAAAAAAGATCTAATAATTTTTATGCTTCTGACAAGGTAAAAACTAGATCTTCTTTTCAAGATGTAGCTAACATGACCTTTGTATCCATAACTGAACCTAAAAAGGTTGATGTTTTTAATAATGATTATTGGATAGTTTCTATCCAAGAAAAATTGAATCAATTCACTAAACATGATGTATGGGATTTGGTTTCAATACCTCAAAATAAAACTATAATTGGAACTAGATGGGTATTTTGTAACAAGTTAAATAAAGCCGGGGAAGTTATTAGAAATAAAGCTAGGTTGGTTGCCCAAAGCCATAATCAACAAGAAGGAATGTGACTTTGATGAAACCTAATTTCTAGTATCTAGACTTGAAACAATTTGAATGTTATTAGCCCTAGTTTCTCATAAAAACATCAAATTCTTTCAAATGGTAGTTAAAAGTCCATTTTTAAATGGTACAACTGAAGAAGAAGTTTATGTTGCACAACATCCTAGTTTTGGAGATCCAAAACTCATCAATCATGTATAAACATTAAATAAGGCACAATATGATTTAAAACAAGCCCTGAGAAATTGGTATGAATGTCTTAAAAAGTTCTCTTCAAAAATAATTTCTCTATGGGAAAATCTTACTCAAAATTGTTTCTAAAAGATTATGAATATGATTGTGTGATTATTCAAATATATGTTGATAATATTATCTTTTGTGCTTCAAATGAATTACTTTACATACAATTCAGTGATACTATGCAAAAAGATTTTGAAATAAGTCCCAAGGGTGAGTTAACTTTCTTCTTTGGCTTTCAAATTAAACAAACCCCTCATGGCATTTTTCTCAATCAAGAAAAATATATAAGAGAACTCTTAAAACATTTTAATATGAAAACATGCAAGTATGCATCCACTCCAATGGCCACCTTCACTAAAATTGACAAAGATGAGGATGTTGAACCCATTGCCAAAACTCTATATTGAAGCTTGATTAGTAGTTTATTGTATTTAACAACATCTAGACCAAATATCATGTTTGATGTTTTTTTATGTGCTCATTTTACAATCCAATCCTATGATCTCTAACCTAGTTTTGATGAATCCATATTCATCATGATTTCAGTCGCCATCTTGGGCCCAATTTGGCTCAATACATTCACTTTTATCTCCTAAATCTTACAATATGCCATCTTGCTTAATCAATTAGATTATCAAGCTTATTGACTAGGGTCTATATGAATTTCATGCAGATTGAGTAGGTCATTATGAAGTCGAATCTTCAACTGGGCCAACCCACTGGTTGTGGGCCCACCTTCACTCAAGATGACTCTCACCAACCCTAGATCATCCGATCAATGCCACTTCCATGATCAACTTCACCCTTTCTATTGATCTCGAGCACATCTCCTTCCACCTTCCTCTTTACCTCACCTTCCATCAATAGCCACTAACACCGCCAGCTGCCATCGCCACCTCCAGCAGGTCTGTAGCTAATCACAGGCGACCTCCATCTTCACCAATGCTCTCCAAACCTGCTTGCAGACTACTCCTCACGGTCCCAACACTGATAGGACCTTCACAGTTCATGACTTCCATCTCCCTCTATCCTCACAGTCTGCCCTAACAGTCTACCCTCGCAGTCCTCTCCATGTCGATCGTACCCCTAGCGGCCTCAAGATTGTGAGCGCCCTCACAATCTCAAGACCATGAAGGCCCTAGCAGTCTCCAAGATCGTGAGGACACTATTGGTCCTGAGACCGTGAAACACCAACTCTTCAGCCTCTCAACCTGCGCCCCCGACCATCTTCTCCTCATGGTCCCAAAACCGTGTGGAGGCTTCACGGTCTCCAAATCAAAGATCCAATCACCCAAAACTTCTATAAATAGCCACGTCCAATAGCCATAGGGAGGGGGTATTCAGGGGACGCCGCCAGGCTACGTTCATCCACGTTTGACCCCTAGTAGAGGACGATCTCCATAGACAAGCCTTGCGGCGGTCTTGCGCTTCCATCCTATCATCCACGCCTGCCTATGCCTCCACAAGCTGCTCCTCCTACTGTGAGAAAAGAGGACGAGAAGATAAGAAAGGAGGAGAGAGAAGGTCTACCTCATCTTCCCCATCTGCCACGGTGTCCCTCACTCCTAGTCTAGATCTGCTCTAACGTGGTGTAGAAGACAACAATCTTCACCGAGCTGCGATTGTCTCATTCACCATGCTCATGGAAGAATCTTCCCTCTCTCTTATTCTTTTTGTTTCTCTCATCATGAGTGAGTAGTTTTCTTTTGCTGGGGTGCGGGGACTAGCCCCGCTTCCCATGCTTATATGTCCTTTTATTAAACTTTCCATGGCTTGTATGTAACTTTTCATTTCGTTGTTAATCGTCGATGTGTGCTTGTGGATTGATCACCTGCTTGCTTTTATCTTGTTCATTCCTACGTTACGATAACTTCAATATGTAGGATTTGAATGTCAATTAACGAGGTTGACTCCCTGACAAGAAATCAGATGGGATTCCCTAAAGTCGTAAGTGAGTGATCTATGAGAGGATGAGCCATCTAGCCCATAATGAGACTTTTGTGTGCCTAACGCCCATATGGGGGGCCCGCAGCTTCAGTTGGATATCTGTATCTTTGGAGCCGTAAGTGTCTGATCTCGATGGCGATGAGAAATCTGATGCCTAAGGTAATGCTTACGCAAACCTAAACATCCTAACAGAGGGTTCGTAGAAGCTCTATTTGAATAGTTATATCTAGCCTGGATGTTTGTGTTTGGATTTGTTTCCATGTGTAGCAATGGTGAAACCCGAGACCACCCCAGTGATCTCCATCATTAATCTAGATTCAACTTTAATCCTGCTCTTTGCTTTTTTGAAATTAGTTTAGTTAACCTCAAATCAAACCTTTGTTCTAAATATTAGTTTTACTCGAGCTAGACTCGACTAGCAACAATTCTTAGAAACGTTGTCCTTTGGGATTCGATCCTCAACTATATTGTGATAAGACCCGTCCGCTTGCAGGTGGTATTATTGTACAAGGTTTTGGTTAAAAACTTAGGGATTTCAACCCCGAGTAAATTTGTTAATGCGGTAATATACCACGTCGAATTCTGGCACCATTGCCGAGGACAACAGAATCAGCTAGTCAAATCTAGTTCCATTAAGGCAAATCTAGGTTTTTACCTTTTCATTTGATACTATCGATCATTCTCTTGAATTTGGTTCTACTTCATCAATCTTACTTCTGAAAGATCTTTCCATCCCAGGTACCCCCAAAGTCTAGTGTATGTGATGTTCAGGCAGTCCCAGACTCTCTGCTAGCTTTGACCCTGAGATAGACAGAACTTTTCATCATCAGAATAGAGAGAACCAAGCAAGGATGGCTCAAGAGGAGCAAATTGCCCTAAGGTAGCTCAAGTCCTTAATGCGCAAAGAGATAGGCTTATGCAAGAAGCCCGAGCTGTAATTCAAGAGGAAATCCAAGCATCTCCAGAAGCAGCTCAACAAGCTAAGTTACAAAAAGACCTTCGAGAGTTCTCAATCCCTAAAGCTGTTGACATTCATCACCTAGTGCAACCTCCTCCCATCAACGCTCCTAATTTTGAAATCAGGGCACATTGGGTCACTCTGCTTCAGAACAACCCTTTCTATGGTAAGCAAGGAGAAGATAGTCAAGAACATCTCCTGAGGTTTGTAGATCTATGTGCTATGACAAAGCAAAATGGAGTCACAAATGATGCCATCAGACTCTGTCTCTTCAAATATTCTCTTGCTGATAGAGCCATGGGTTGGTATAACTCCTTGCAATGTGAAACCATCACCACTTGGGAACAACTTCAAAATATTTTTCTGGAAAAGTTCTATGCTCCTTCAGTCACCTATGAAATTAGAGGCCAAATAACACAGTTCACTCAGGTCCCTGGAGAATCCCTTGCAGAAGCATGGGAAAGATACAATGAGCTTCTACACAAGTGTCCACACCATGGAATCCCTAAGAATCAGCTCATTGAAATCTTCTATAGTGATGTGGATGATGATATCAAGAAGTTCTTGGACTCCTCATCCGGAGGAAACTTCATGCATCAAGGTTATGACAACGCATGGAAGGTTGCCACCCTTGGAGCTAAAAATCAAGCTAATTGGGGTATATCTGTATGCAAAGGAGTGTTGAAGGTAGCTATGGATGAAGCTATTCCTGAGTACAAGTCTATGGCTGAATCCCTCAAGCTTCTTGTTGCCAAGCAAGACCATCTTGAATCATCTCTTGTAGCCTATGAAAGGAAGAGTTCACCCCCTTGACAACAAGAACAAGTCAAGTCTGCTTCACTATTCTATGAAGCATGTAAGGGCACTGATCATTCTACACTAGCCTCCTCTATGATGTTGTTCTAAGCAATGTTTGTAGCCAAGGAGATAATGGTCATATGGAAAATGTTAGTGCTATCAACACCATCCTTGGTCAAGGATATTACAATCTGAATTAGAACAGGAACCATCTTGGTTTTCAATATGGAAATCCTTCAGGAGCGGAGAACTCCCAGCAACTTGGTTCAAACAACCAACAATGAGTACCGCCACGATTCCAATACAACCAACAACAAAACTTTAGAAATCAAGGAAACTTTAGAGGTAACTTCCCGAATAGAAACTACAACAATTATCAGAACAATTCTTAGTTCCGGAATCCTAACCCAGTACCTTACCAGAACCAACAACAAGGGCAACAAGCCAGCCCCATCTCTCCTGATGACAAGCTGACGGCCATTGAGAAGATGTTGCAGTCGTAGCAGACTATGATAGCTAACCATCAAGCCCATCAGAAGGCTATTGAATCTCAACTAGCTCAACTTTTAGCTAGCCTGAAGCCACCTGTTGGAACCTTTACCGGCCAACCAGAGAACAATCCTAAGCACTCTGAGCAACTAAAGGCTATCACCACCATGTATGGAAAAGACTATTATGATCCTCATGTCAAGACACATGTGGTTATTACATATGAGGATGACTTTGTGATTGTCCAAGACTCTACAACACCTGAGTCTCAATCAAAAGGACCAGTAATTGCTAATAAGACAGACAAGGCAAGTTCTGAAAACCTATTGTTGCAGAAACAGAAACACCAGAACTAGTTGTACTAGTGTACAAGCCTCGTCCCCCTTTCCCTTCTTGTTTGAAGCAGACCAAGCTTGATACTCGTTTCAACAAGTTCAAGGAAGCTATGAAGAAGCTTCACGTTGATATACCCTTTCTAGATGTGTTTGATGAGATACCAGCCTGGACGAAGTACTTGAAGTCACTTCTCACCAAAAAATATATTACTAAAGAATATGAGATAGTAAAGTTAGCAACAACCACTTCTGACATTATTCAGACCAAAATTCTAAAGAAGCAGAAAGATCTAAGATATTTTAGGATCTCTTGCCATATTGGTGATTCCTCCTGTAAGAAGGGATTGGCCGGTCTTGGTGCTAACATCTTCATCATGCCACTTAGCCTTTGCAAAAGGCTAGGATTTGCTGAGCTTCTCCTGATCGGCATGACCATACAACTTGCAGATAACTCTATGATTCTCCCCTTGGGAATCATTGAAGATGTCCCTGTCAAGGTAGGAAGGACTCCTATGTTTCATGTGACTTTTTCATCATGGACATAAAAGAAGACACTAGATACCCTCTCATCTTTGGCCGCCCAATCCTTGCCACTGCAAGAACTTTGATTGATGTTGAAGCAGGAACCTTGCTCCTTTGACTAGGTAAAGAAACTCTCGTGTTCAAAGTTTTTGAAAGTATGTGAAGACCAAGCATGCAAGAAGAAGTCTACTTGATTGATTGCATAGAGTGGATGTCACTCATTATGCAAGAGGATTATGAACAAGAAGATCCTTTAGGAGTGACTCTGACAAATCAAAATACAGATGGTTCAGTTGACAAACAAGTGAAAATTTGTGTTCTCCACCTCGACACTGCTGAAGAAGATCCTGAAGCCAAAGTTGAGGAACTCAAGGCTGTGAATGTTATTGAAGAACCGTGCGAGAAACTAGAAGATCCTGAAATGAAGCCCCTACCTAAGGGACTGAAGTACGTCTTTCTAGATGATCTCAAGTTCTGCCCAGTCATCATAAATTCTGATCTAACAACAGAACAAGAAGATAAGCTCCTGATGGAATTAAAGGAAAGAAGAAAAGCCATCAACTACAAGACGAGTGATCTCACCGGGGTCAGTAAAGCATTGTGCATGCACAAAATCCCCATGATGGAAGACTACAAGCTGACTATTGAACACCAAAGGAAGCTGAATCTGAATATGAAAGAAGTTGTCCGCCTTGAAGTTATTAAGTTTCTCTCAACATGTATTATCTATCCGATCTCTGATTCGCCATGGGTAAGTCCCGTGCATGTTGTCTCGAAGAAGGGTGGAACTACCGTGATACAAAATGAAGACAATGAACTCATCCCCACTCGAACAGTCACTGGATGGAGGATGTGTATCGATTACAGGAAGTTGAATAAGGCGACAAGTAAGGATCATTTCCCTATGCCTTTTCTTGATCAAGTCTTAGAGCGGTTGGCTCACCAAGATTATTTGTTCTATCTCGATGGTTACTCTGGATTCTATCAAATTCCAATACATCCAGATGACCAAGAGAAAACAACTTTTACTTGCCCATTTGGAACATATGCCTTTAGAAGGATGTCGTTCAGCCTCTGCAATGCGCCTACAACTTTCCAACGTTGCATGGCATCTATATTCGCTGGTCTCACTGAAACCATCATGGAAGTTTTTATGGATGATTTTTCTATTTATAGAGATTCTTACGACTCATGCTAGAAGCACCTCTCCCTAGTCCTCAAACGGTGTGAAGATGCACATCGTGTGTTAAACTTGGAGAAGTGTCACTTTATGGTAAATGAATGCATTGTCCTTGGCCATAGAGTTAGCAGTAGAGGGATCGAAGTAGACAGAGTGAAAATCGAAGTGATTTCCAAACTCGCTATTCCAAAAAATGTAAGAGAGGTTCGCGCGTTCCTTGGTCATGCATGCTTTTACAGACGGTTTATAAAGGATTTCTCGAAGATAACCAAGCCGATGACAAATTTGTTGCTAAAGGACACTGATTTCCATTTTGATGAAGAATGTGTCAAGAGTTTCAACAACCTGAAGCATGCTCTTACAACAACACCTATCATCAGAGCTCCTGATTGGGATCACCCATTTGAGATCATGTGTGATGCCAGTGATTACACTGTGGGTGCTTTTTTAGGCCAATGTATAGAGAAGAAACATTATGTGATCTAGTATGCATCGAAGACCCTTGATGAAGCTCAGAGGAACTATGAAACTACTAAGAAGGAACTCCTTACAATCATGTATGCCTTTGATAAGTTCAGATCCTACCTCGTTGGTTATAAAGTCACTGTGTACACAGATCATGTCGCTATCTGTTACCTCCTAGTGAAGAAAGATGCAAAGCCCAGGTTGATCAGATGGATTCTCCTCTTGCAAGAATTTAATTTGGATATAAGAGATAAAAAAGGTACAGAGAATGTTGTAGCAGACCACCTTAGTCATTTCTACACTCTAGAAACTGAGAAGATCCCGATTAACGATTCTCTTCTGGACGACCAACTCATGAAAGTTTCAAAAGCTAACCCTTGGTACTCGGACTATGTGAACTACCTTTCCGCTGGTGACATCCACCCTGAATGCACCAGGAATGCACTAAAGAAATTAATGCATGATGTGAAGCAGTATCACTGGGACGAACCGTACCTCTTCAAGCTTTGTGTCGATGGTCTCTATAGATGTTGTATCACTGAGGAAGAAGCCCAACTTATTTTAGAGCAATGCCACTCAGGCCCAGTTGGTGGCCATATGAGTTCTAAGAAAACTGCTTTGAAGGTTTTGCAATGTCATTTTTTTGGCCAACCATATCCAAAGATTCCTACAACTTTGTTCTATCATGTGATAAATGCCAAAGAACTGGTAACATTACGAAGAGAGATGAGATGCCGCTTAAGCTATGGCAAGAAGTCGAGAATTTTGATGTTTGGGGAATGGACTACATGGGTCCATTCCCATCACCACATGGATTTTCCTACATCCTAGTTGCGGTGTATTACATCTCAAAATGGGTAGAGGCCATATTGACCGTCACTACTAATTCAAAACATGTCATCAAAATGTTCAAAGATATTATTTCCCCCATTTTAGAGTCCCATGAACCGTGATATCCGACGAAGGTTCTCATTTTCTGGAAAGAAACTTTGAAGCGTTGCTGAGGAAATATGGTGTAACACACAAGGTAGCCTCCCCCTACCATCCCCAAACAAGTAGACATGTAGAGGTTTCTAACTGTCAACTCAAAGATATCTTGGAAAAGACAGTAGGCCACAACCAAAAAGATTGGTAAGTGAAAATCAATGACGCCTTGTGGGCCTACCGAACTACTTTTAAGACTCATCTTAGAACTACACCATTTCAGTTAATCTATGGAAAATCATGTCACCTGCCGGCAGAACTGGAACACAAAGCATGGTGGGCAATCAAATAGCTGAATTTTGACATGAAGAAAGCTGGAGACGCCAGGATTCTGCAACTTCAAGAGCTGGAAGAACTCCAGATGACAACTTATGAGAATGCATGAATATACAAAGAATGCATGAAGCTTTGGCACGATGGTCATCTCAAAAAGACATACAAGTGGGATACCAAGTTCTACCGTTCAACTCAAGACTGAGGTTATTCCTAGGGAAACTTTGTTCTCGCTGGTCTGGACCATACGTTGTCAAGAGCATCTACCCGCATGGTGCTTTTGTTTTATGGAGTGAACAGTCAGGAGAATTTGTGGCTAATGGCCAACGCTTGAAAATATACTTCACCTCATCCGACATAGGCACTGAAGCAATGTTGGATCTTACCAATCCAATGTGTCCACCAGAAAATTGAATGATTCACGTCGAGCCATCAACGTAAAACAAAGACGCTTGTCGGGAGGCAACTCGATCCTTAATTTTGTTTTTACTTTTAGTTTTGAATTAGAAAATTTTGCACTAAATAGAAATTGCATCACAAGATGCTATCTCAAGTTTTGATAGTCTTCATTTTTTAGATTTTTAGATGGAAGACATGTGTTGATTGGAACACAACCACATCTGAAGGTCCAATCGGCACAAATTTTTCCCTCCATCTCGGATTTTGAGTTTGCTTGGGATGAGAAAATTTCTAAGTTTAGGGTGGAGGGTGGGTGGTACGTAATTTACTTCCCACTCACTCCTATCTATTTCAGACTTAAGATTTCATCGTTGCAAATTTTGATCAAAAATTTCAAAAAAATTTAAGTTTTCAAAGAAATTGTACATAAACTTTATGAAGTTTTGGCATTTCTTATTTCAAATAAAGCCTTTGCCTAGCCAGCTAGTTTCTCTTTCTATGCATTTTGAATCATTACACCCTCCTTATTCGAAGCAAATCATTAATAGGACCATTTTTTTAAACTAGCCTTTTGATTGAATTCATCTTGTGAAGCTTATGAATCCTAACATCATGTTCCTTCTACAAAAATGGTAAGTGTCTGTTGAACTAATAGGGATCAAACATGTTGTGCTTCCTAACTGACTAGTTGAACAATAATATGGAATCTCCACCAGATCCTCATCAAGTCACTATTTGAGCAGAGTACAATAAAGAGAATGACCCGGTGCACTGAATTGTAAATCAAGTAGCATTCTGATCTGAACTCTCTTCTACGCTTCTTCCACCATCTTCTTACCCCTCCTTCCATAAAAAAGAAACAAAAATAGCCAAAATAGTGCCAAACCCTAAGTTTGGGGTGGCATGCCACCTCTCTCTTTATCCGCTTCTTCCATACCCCTCGATTTAGTAGGGGCATACCACTAAGAAAAGATGCCAACGTGCACACAAAAAAATGCAATCTCGAGTCGAATAGAGGAGATATTCACACAAAAAAATAAAAAATAAAAAAATGCAATCAATGTAATTGCAACCATATAATAAATCTCGAGTCGAATAGAGGAGAGATATACAACTTTCTTCCATACCACCCTTCACTCCCTCTTCCACCTAAAGGCACAATGAATGCCTCCCTATCATGAAAAACACTAGTGTCAAATCAGGTGCACACTTGTTGTTCGAAGGGTATCTCTAGACTCTTATAAAGCTCTTAGAAATGCTTGTTGTTGGAAAAGGTGAGGAGGAAGTGATGTTGGAAAACAAACTCAGGAACGAAGATATGGTAAGATGTGTTCAGTGATCTTAGGAAGTTGATATGCTTAATCATACTGAGCATAAAGGAAACAATCGTGATGTGAAGATGAGGCAATCACACGAGTTGAAAGTATACATTTGGTGACTGTTTCATATTTTGTGTTACTCGAGGATGAGCAACATTTAAGTTCGGGGTGTTTTGATGAATCCATATTTATCATGATTTTAGTCACCATCTTAGGCCCAATTTGGCTCAATACATTCACTTTTATCTCCTAAATCTTACAATATGCAATATTGCTTAATCGATTAGATTATCAAGCTTATTGACTAGGTCCTATATGAATTTCATGCAGGTTGAGTAGGTCGTGATGAAGTCAAATCTTCAATTGGGCCCACCCACTAGTTGCGGGACCACTTTCACTCAAGACAACTCTCACCAACCCTAGATCCTTTGATCAATGCTACTTCCATGATCAACTTCACCATTTCTGTTGATCTCGAGCACATCTCCTTCCACCTTCCTCTTCACCTCACCTTCCATCAATATCCACCATCACCGTCAGTTGGCATCGCCACCTCCAGCAGGTCTGTAGCTAATCACAAGCAACCTCCACCTTCACCAACGCTCTCCACACCTGCTTGCGGTCTACTCCTCACGGTCCCAAGACCAATAGGACCTTCATAGTTCACGACTTCCATCTCCCTCTGCCCTCACGATTTGCCCTTGTGGTCCTCTCCACGTTGATCGTACCCCTAGCGGTCTCAAGACCGTGAGTGCCCTCATGATCTCAAGATCATGAAGGCCTTAGCGGTCTCCAAGATCGTAAGGACACTATCGGCCCCAAGACCATGAACCACCAACTCTTCACCCTCTCGAACGGCGCCCCCGACCATCTGCTCCTCATGGTCCCAAGACCGTGTGCAGGCTTCACGATCTCCAAACCAAAGATCCATCTGCCCACCACTTCTATAAATAACCACATCCAACAACCACAGGGAGGGGGGACCCGGGGGACACCTCTAAGATATGTTCATCTATGTTCAACCCCTAGTAGAGGACGATCTCCACAGCCAACCCTTGCGGCGGTCTTACGCTTGCATCCTATCATCCACGCCCACCTACGCCTCCACAAGATGCTCCTCCTACTGTGAGCAAAGAGGACGAGAAGAGAAGGAAGGAGGAGAGAGAAGGTCTGCCTCGTCTGCCCTATCTATCGCGGTGTCCCTCGCTCCTCGTCCAGATCTACTCCAACGTGGCATAGAAGACAACAATCTTCACCGAGATGTGATTGTCTCCTTCACCATACTCATGAAAGAATCTTCCCTCTCTCTTGTTCTTTTTGTTTCTCTCATCATGAGTGAGTAGTTTCCTTTTGTTGGGGTGCGGGGACTAGCCTCGCTGCCCATGCTTATATGTCCTTTTATTAAACTTTCTATGGCTTGTATGTAACTTTTCATTTCGTTGTTAATCGTCAATGTATGCTTGTGGATTGATCACCTGCTTGCTTTTATCTTGTTCATTCCTATGTTGTGAGAACTTCAATATGTAGGATTTAAATGTCGATTAACGCGGTTGACTCCCTGGCGAGAAATCAAATGGGATTCCCTGAAGTCGTAAGTAAGTGATCTGTAAGGGGTTGAGCCATCTAGCCCACAATGACGCTTCTGTGTGCCTAACGCCCATATGGGGGGACCACAGCTTTAGTTGGATATCTGTATCTTTAGAGTCATAAGTGCGTGATCTGGATGGTGATGAGAAATTTGATGCCTAAGGTGATGCTGACGCAAACCTAAACATCCTGACGGAGGGTTCATAATAGCTCTATTTGGATAGTTATATCTGGCCTGGATGTTTGTGTTTGGATTTGTTTGCATGTGTAGCGGTGGTGAAACCTGAGACCACCCCAGTGATCCCCATCATTAATCTAGATTCAACTTTAATCATGCTCTTTGCTTTCTTGCAATTAGTTTAGTTAACCTCAAATCAAACATTTGTTCTAAATATTAGTTTTACTTGAGCTAGACTCGACTAGCAATGATTCTTAAAAATGTTTTCCTTAAGGATTCAATCCTCAACTATACTGTGATAAGACCCATCCACTTGCGGTTGGTATTATTGCTAAAGGTTTTGGTTAAAAACTCAAGGATTTCAAGCCCGAGTGAATTTGTTAGTGCAGGAATATACCATGTCAAGTTTCTATCAAAAGAATTTTGAGATATCTATCTGGATCAATCAACTATGGTATTTGGATATCCACGGGATCAACCACTTGACCTTAAGGCATATACATATGCTGATTATGATAGTTTCCATCTTGATCACAAAAGAAATACGAGTGGTTGTTTCTTGCTTGGAAAATTGCTCGTATCTTGGTTTAGTAATATAAAAAATATTGTTGCCTTATCCACCATCAGAGCAGAATACATGGCAGCCAACTCATGTTGTGCACAAATTTTACGGATGCAACAAGTTTCAAATGATTATGGATTTTCTTTATTATTAACTTCAAAATTTTGTGATAATACTAGTGTTATAAACTTATCTCATAATACTATCTTACATAGTCATGCTAAAAAAATTGAAGTTCAACATCATCTTCTTCATGGTCATATTGCTAAAAATAACACATGTCTTCTTCATGTTGATACTAAAAATCAATTAGATGATAATTTCATAAAACCCCGTGCTTTGGAACAACTTAGAGTAATTATTGAAAAATTAAACATTTTCCTATTTAAAAATATATAAATATATATTTTGATATCTTTACAAAATGACTTTATATTACTTAAACTATATTTATTACACTTTTAATGTTTATTTATGTCATGAACAAGATTGCTTAGTAAACTCACTCGTTATTCACGTCAAATTATTTTCATTGCTCACACATTCTAGTCTTTTGTCACTTTTGGTCAAACTTATTGTAGACCAAGCCTCTTCTTGGTCAACAAAATTCTTGACCGAAAGTGTCTCCGCGGAACACCCATTCAACAGTTTGTGTTCTTGTCATATTCTCTTCTAGTCAGTTTCTTAGTTGACAATTTTTTTGACTGAGAGAAAGTCAGACCATTTTCGTCCTTGCCAAACTAGCTATTATTTGCCCTTTTTTTACCATTGGGCATTTGACCGTTGGGACACTCAGTTGAAAAATTCATCGACCGAGTAGGGTTCTATTTTGGCCACGAATAGAGCCCAACCGCCCATTCTCCTAACAATTTCTTGAGGAAACTTGCTTAACATCTTTTAGGCATTTCATACATCACTCCATCAATATTTTGTGGTCTCCGTGTCCACCATATCACTTTCCACTCAATTTTGATCATCTCCACCACTCTACATCAAGATGGCTTTATCCTCAACTCATGGTGGTAAGAAGAGGATTCCTTCCAAGAAGGGCCCTTCAATCTTGGCTCCTCCTGCTCCAGCTTAGATAGTCATCAATTATATCTCCTTCATCGATGTTGTTGTAGAAGAAAAGTATTTGCGCCTAACCTCAGAAACTCCTCTTCCTCACTGACTTGTGAAACACATAATCTTTCAAATCTCCTAAACCATCCCTATCTCTTTTCATTCCAAAATCTTCAGGAGTTCCTTACTCCCTCCTAGAATTTTTGGTCCGATCAAGTTTTTTATGAGTTTTATTCTAATCTTGTTTGGGACCAAAACAATCTTTTCTCTTTCACCTCCATGGTTCATGGGTTATCTTTTATTTTATTTTTTCTTCTAAAAATGACATCCTAGACATACTAGAAATAGATAAAGAAGTGTATGCATGGTTTGTAGATCTTTGTTATGGATATCCCCTTAACACATTATTTGACTATCAAGAAGAGGAAGTCAACCTTAGTATCATCAAAAGAACCATCTTCCTCTCCAATGGCACTCCTCAAGAGAAAAGGGGAACTTTATATGCTATTTCTCTTGCCCCTAAAGCTGGAATAATCAACCTCATCCTTATTCCCAATATCCTTCCTCGAGCCAACAAAACTGAAATTCTACAATTTAGGATGCTTCTTATATTTGTCATTCTTAAATGAATTTCCATTAACTTCATTCATGTTGTTCTTTCCAACATGGATGATTTCTCTGGAAATCCACCTTATGCCGACTTTGTTTGCCAAATTATTGAAACTCCATTGGAAAATACTTGGTTGATTTGGGCTATACCCCTGAACGTCATACTCAAAGAATTACCCAAAACACATTTGACAAAATGGGGATTAACTTCAGGCACAAACAAGCTAGACCTGAAGAATGTACATCCCAAAATTACATTCCTCCACCTTTCTCCTCCCACTAATCACTCCTTGAGTACCCTTACAAATGATGTTTCCTGCCTCAAAGGAGTTTCCTATCAAATTGGGAGGCATTTTCATTATAACCACTATTACGACCTCAATTTTGTACATGTTTTCATAATTGAAATGTAATGATTTTATGAATATGGACTTAATTGAAAATTTTGTATGCTTTGTTTCAAAGGATGTATTTGTTTGCAAATATCCCTTGTGATAGGAATTTCATGATTCCTATTATTATGTTGATCCAATAATGGATATAAAAGAGAAGAAAAGAAGAAAAGTCCAAATAATAGAAAAGATACAAGATTAAGCAAAGTATTTATGAGAAATACCTGGATATCTCTAGAAAGTGGCATTAATGGCCACAATTGAATAAATTTCATGTATATGTGAGTCCTAATGGAAGAAATAGTAAAGAGGAAAAAAGGAAATGGAAGATAATGAGAAATCCTTGAAAAGAAATCTTCTAATAAAAGAATAAGTAAGATAATGTGAAATAATGGATGTAGATGCATCTAGAAGGATAATAAGTATCCTTAAAAAGGAATTTCGAAATCTTAGGATTTCTTGGGGTCCAAGGAGTCCCAATGGATAATAAGAAAGAGAAAATGCAAATAATACAAAATAAGAGGATAATGTGATACATAATTAATGTATTATCAAAAAGAGGTATTTTCTAATATAAGAAAGTATAATTTTGTGCCAATGGATTAAAAGTTAAGCATAGAGATGATGAAATAGATTATTTTCAAATTCCTAAACATCCAAGGAATATGGTTTACTAAGAAGATAATGGAGAGAGAGAAGATTGCTTCTTAATGAAGGAATATGGTTTCCTTTTTCGAAAGGGGCTTGGATCTCGTGGATGGGCATCCTAGGGCTTTGCTACCCTCCCCTATATAAGGGGTAGAACCCTTAACCGAATCCAATAGGATCCCATGCATCCTTCTCCCTACTTCTTGTTTTCCATCAAAATCTGATTCAGAAAGGAATAGAGTTATCCTTAGAGAAATGGGGAGTTGTGGCATGATGGAGGTCTGATGTTCCCTTGACGACCTGGGGATGAACAACTATAATCCCCACGTCTCTCGACCTTGCACAACCTTCTGTGGCGGACCTACACGGCCAACCGAACATCACCGACCATCGTGTCTGAAACCAGCCACCTCGGCCACAACTGGGGCTTCCACTAGTGCGGAGGAGGGCGGTGGAGGCAAAGGGACCATCACGGGTGCCTTAGGGTCTAAGGAAGGAAGGAGGAGACCCCCCAAGCTACTGCAGTCGACAACGCTAGGGTTGCACGATGAGGAAGGAGATCAGGTGGCTTTGGATGGTTTTTCCCCTCTGCTCTATGAAGAAACAACTTAAGCAAGGACAATATGGTCATTTAGTTATGTTTTGAGTCAGTCGTGGCTACGTTGCATGAGTAGGATGACGTGGCAGCCTGCCATTGGTCCAAGTAAGTATTTCTTACAAAATCATATCTAAATATTGGTAGATCGAAATGGAACATATAATATATGTATTTTGCTCAGAAAAATGTGAGGAATCCAGTAAAAATAGATTTAGAGGCTAATTTCTCTTGCAATTCGAAAAGTAGTTGAAGTTATCAACTTTAATGTATTAATGATTAAGAAACCCTAATCTAAGATGATTAATGTATTGAGAAGGGTTATGTGGATGAGTAAAGTTGATATTAACCTGTTGATTATAAAAAGACACATTAGATCTAAAAGGATGAACTTTATGCATAATTTGATTAATTTAGGGTTCCATGTATATAAATAAGCTTTAATGGGCCTTGAAACCCTAATGTTAGTAATTATGATTCTTAAATGGCTTTAATTCTTCAAATCCATGAATAGAACTGAGATTTGATGATTTTAAGCTATTTTGAGTATAAAAGTTTCTAATTGTGTATAAATACCCTTAATTTGGTAATTAGGGTTTTCTAGTGGATTAATGTGATATTAGTGATAAATGGAGTTCATATGTGAATTAGACCATAATGAAATACGAGTTGTCAATTCGAAAGAAACCAAAGATGATAATTGGGCCTAATGAGCTTGACATGACTTAAAAGGATAAAGATGGTAGTTTTGGTGTAAAAGAGATATAATAGACTTAATTGACATTCAACTATGTTTATGATGTTGAAATTAGGGTTGTGAACTAAAAGAGCATTAAACGTGATAAAAGCATTATGGAGGCTAAAACCCTAATGAAACCCTAAAGTTGGCCTAGAAATCCTAGGATGGCATCCAAGCCTATCTTGAGAATGTTTTGGATAAAACAATGACACTTGGATGTTATGCATTGATTTCGGGATATTGTTGATTGCTTGATTGATTGTTCTTGAATATTCTTGCTTGGACATCAAGTTACTCTAGATCAGGTATGTGGTTACACTTATGAATATCTCGAACTAGTTTTCCAAGTATTTTCGAAGTTTTCATTGGTGGCTTGAATTAAACTATTGGATGAATTTAATTCATGCATACTATAATGTGGATATGATTATCACCTAAGATATATACCTAATAGCTCAGATTCCTAGACCCCTCTGTAGCTTGATAGATTGACCTAGTACATGGCTACCTATGGGGTAGGTCCATCAGGTCATTGGATGACTTAGTACATGGCTACCTATGGGGTAGGTGCATCAAGTCCCCATGAGTCAGAGATTGGGCTACTTTTGGGTAGGGCCATGTGACTCCACAACCCTAAGTAATGGCTACTTGTGAGGTAGGACCATGGGGGTGAGGATCTATCATATGAGAGAGGTAGTATCCAAGTCCACTGTAGGGACATCACAGAGATAAGGGGATATGTATGGATTGAGTAGTATTTCTTAAAATGTAACCTTGATTGTTAAATGATATTTGGTTGCTTACATTGTTACTATAGTTTCATGATTATTGTTTCCCCCACATATCGGCATATTCATTTATGCTGACTGACATTTTATTTGTCGGTGTTTTAGGTACAAATTGAAAAGGACAAACAGTAAAGTGGCATATTGTGAAATTAAGAAATAAAGTCCAAGGATTATTAGTTAGAATAGAGTCCAGAGGTGGATAAAAGTTAGATATCCAATTTTTTGAAAAAGGTATGCAAAGTTTTATTTTTATTCCAGCTTTCAATATAGTCGTGGTAGAATTTAATAATTATTACTAATTAATTGTCAAACCTTTGATTCGGGAAATTGGGATAACGGCTCTGACCTCTTGGTCTCCCATAATTGGGGGTTACCGGGAGGCAGGGTCATTACAACCACAATGCTATGACATATCTAAACCAAAAGATGCAAGTCTGGACCCCGAAAACTCCTGATAATTTTCCTTATGACACATACCCCAAGAGTATCTATCCTTTCAACCTATCCATCAACTACTCTCAAGTTACACCTCCACCATCCACAAATCTAACCCATACCCAATTCTCTACCACACAACTTCAAAACATAGTTGCCTACTTCCATTTTGACCAGACACCTACTTTTCTTGAGGCATATGCTCTTTCTATAACTTATATGCTGGATTGGGGAACTCTAGTACAATATTATAAAGTTGACATCTTCTATGGGCATAATCTAGAGATGGAAGATATTCTCAAATCATTAAAGTGACATCTTGTCTATCCCTTATGTAATCATTTGCCTATCATTATGCATTTTTTTGAGTAAAAAGCTATGTATTAGTTTGTGTTTATAAATAAATTGAGCTAACTTGGATATTTTTTTCATGAATACACCATTGCGGCTGAAATTGACATTTTTTAGCATTATTTAAAGGGGGGTATTCAAATAAGTGGGAGTCATCTTATTTTATTATTCTTTACCTTTTTGAGACAACAAAGGGGGAGAAATATTTTAAAAGAGAAACTTAATTCCTTGAGCTTTATGATTTTACTCTCTTAACTAAGATAGACAATTAATATCCTTTCTTAGCCAAAGATATACACTTCTCTTGATATAAATTGATGCAATATTACTTTGAGAGATGGATGATATGTTCCATATCCCTCAAATAATTAGTCTTTACACACACTCAAGGAGAAGCTCACTAAGGTATACAATTTTAACTTTAAGTTTTGCTTATAACTAGAAATGTTTGACATCTTCAAAAAGAGGGAGATTGTTGAATGAACTTGACATTAACTTATCTTCTCATTTGATGATGACAAACATTTCCTATTTGTATATCTAACATGCCATCTAAGTGTTTCAAGAAACAAGAACATCTTGACAAAGGTTGAGTAAGATATGCATATCAAACGCTTGAACTTTTGTTCACTTATACTCATGTGTAATACAAAATGTACAAGTATTTAGAACTCATGTAAAATTAAGCTATGGACCAACCCCACCTATCCCAAACCCATTCCTATGTCAAGACCAAGTGTTTAGGATAAGTGGGTCTTATTAAAAAAATCAATAGATATGATTTTCCAAAATTTACATGCCACTTTATAGGGATTTTTATCAGTTGAAGTCTTGATTGACCGAAAAAGACTCACATGCCACTTTAATTCAACCGAAACCCACTCGGTCGAATTCTTGATTGACCGAAAAAGACCATTATTTCTTGTTGACCAAGAATATCAAGTGAAAAATGACCGTTAGAACAAGTTGAGCTCTCAGAATACTTCTCGATCGAAAAACTACTCGACTAAGACAATTCCGATCGAACAATTTGTCGACCGAGAAAGTTATACAGACAAAAAAATATGATGACAATCACATTAGTCATAGCAACCCAAGTAATTTGTTTTCTAACGGTGAGTTGTAACATAAACCTAAACACCCCATAGTTTAACCCTAACCACTTGAGAGACATTTCTTATATAGTAGTGGTTTTAGGACACTTAGAAACAATTGAGCATTCTATTCTTTGAGAGATTTTAGGTAAAGCACTACACTTGCTATCTAGTATAGTTGTAATTTCATGTCCTATCATATCATCCCAACGCCACCACTAAAAATTGGCCTATCTATTGTGGTCTTGGTCCATATGCTTGATATAAGATACTTGTGAGCTAAATTGTTGTTTCTTTTCTCCAATCTCTTTCTACATTGTTGTATTGATCTTGGATTACTTCTTGGAGTGAAGGTTGTCCAAGTTCATGTGAGAGAAGGAGTCTTACTAATTGGTTATCTTCCATGACCGTCAAAGAAGAGGTGAGGAATGGTGCTCTTCCACGTCCATCAAAGAATAGGTGAACTGGGTAACCATCTGGAGGCCCGTAAAAGAAGGTGAGTTCTCCTTGAGCTGAAAAGGAGGGCTTGTCTTGATCCTCAAAAGGCATCGGTAAATTTTATGTATTGAGTATTGGTATAGAAAAGGAATAAAATACATGGTTTAGAAATCCTAGTTGGAAACAACTAGGTAGTTGACTAACATCATTGACAGAATCACTATAAATATATGTCTCTTGTGGTTTTCTTATTTCTCTCTTCTTTTATGATCAAAGTTATTTTATTTGGTTAAAATTATTAAAACTCTATTCACCCTCCCCATCTAGATTCTTTCAATATTTCCCAAAAAAATAAGACTCACGTCTCTATTGGTTCAAAAACCAAAAGAGTCTAGATAACCATTTGTATCAATTCTAAAAATGCATTTCTTATTGATGTTCTCTAAGATGAAAATTCTATAGGTATCTTATATTTGATTCATTAATTCATTGAATATATGTGTTACACATATTTGTCTTAAGAACTATCGAGCATAGATTATGAGACATAGGGCACTACAATATAAGATCTTATCTTTTAAAGAAAAACATCAATTATTCAGAATACTCTTATCCATACAAGATACATGATGTTTTCATTAATGATAGGTACATAATAATAATTCTCTAATTCTATTACATGCCCATCAATGACAGAATCCAATTGTAGTGGTAGAAACTCTTGCTCGGCACAATACTAGCTTCTTCTCGGGTCCTAAAGTGGAGATCCATGCCCTTATGCTTCCGGAATTCCTCCTGATAAATAGGACAAATCCTTTTCCAGTTTTTAGGTTGGTGATAGTGGTGGCTCTTTCCTTCTTTATTCATTCCTGCCTTAGCTTTCAGTGTAGAAGACTTTAGTTTCTGGATAGCTTCAGAACTCTTCTTATCTTTGCCTTTTCCCTTGGACTTCCCTCTTCTGATCATCATCATAGATTTTGGTTTGTCCTTCTTCATCTTTGCTTTAGCTATCCTCAAAATGCCAAGTAATTCTAACAAAAACTAGTCAAAATCATTCATGTTGTAGTTCATGACAAACTGGTTTTATGATTCCAATAGTGACCGCAAAATCACATTTGTGGCCAACTCTTAGCCCAAGGGAAATCTTAGTCTGGAAAGGTTCTCCACATAACCAATCAACTTGAGTACATGAGGACCTACTGGATCTCCTTCGTCCATGTTGCACTTGAACAATGCCTTTGAGACATGATATCTATCTAGTCTTGCCTAATCTTGGTACATGTTCTTAGGATGTGTTACCATCTCAATAACATTCATGTTCTCATGTTGTCTCTTCAACTCATAGTTCATTGAGCACAACATTAGGCACTTGGAATCTTTGACATCTTCAAAGTGCTTCCTGTAAGCATCCATGTCAGCCTTAAGCATGGTGGGAGCAAGTTCATCTGGCTCTAGTGCCTCCAGGACATAAAGCTTGTGCTCTTGAGTGAGAACGATTCTGAACGTCTTAAACTAGTCGTGAAAGTTATTCCCATTTATCTTTTCCTTCTCAAGGATCGATTAGAAAGAAAAATTGTTTGCGTTTTCGTTAGATTCTAGCAAAGAAATTTTCACTTTTCATAACATTTTTTATCTAATTTTATTTGATAAATTTGATAATATTAACAAGGCTTTCAATTAATTATTGTTGTCACTATCTTGTTCAAATTGATAGCCCTCACTACCAATTCATAAGATTGCAGTGAACAACATTCTAGTGATCCAAGATCCAAAACAATTAAGTCAATACCTAGCCAGATTTGGCACTCATAACCAATTATTTAGACAGGAAACATTTTTCAATTGCATCTCATGCAATTCTTGGATAGATGGTATGCACAAATCCTTGCCATAGTACATTTGTATGCTTCTAGGCACTTAATCCTATTACGGTCACCTAGTTAATCCTGACCCATAACCCAACACAATAGAATATGCACTCTGCTAGGGCAGAACCACATATCTACCACCACAATTCCACGAGATGGATGACACACCACGCTAGGGTATGCCCACACTTGGTTGATCAATCTTTTCATGTGTGTCTCCTATGGAAAGCATCTTAGAGTGAATATTTATAGAGGTATTTATGTATGAATACATACATACATACATATATATATATATATATATATATATATATATATATCCGATCACACATGGTTCTCCCTTATTATCTCTCCTTGGATGTCTCTCCCTTTTATGGGTAAGGCTTTATTGGGCTCTCACGTTACCACAAATGTTAGAGGACAACAATTTTCGGAGCTTATTTTTGTATCTTCTGAAAGCCTTGACTACCCCTCTATTTATAGGAGGGTCAAGGTCAGGGTTTCCAGATCAAATGGAAGTTGAAAAGACAGTTTTCCACATAATGCTGGCTACTATGAATCATGAATTGGTAGGTTCACTTTTGAACCAGTCCATTCATTTTAATACTAGTCCTTTCACATGTTAATCAGTGAATTCAATAGTTGAATTGGCTACTTCACTATATCTCCTATTCACAAACATATTGGATATCAATTTGACGATTAATGCACATCATGGCATCAACATTAATCCTTATCTAGTCATATTTATTGCTAATCGGTCGACTCACAATTTGATTTGGTCGACTCACATTTTGAATTGGTCGGTTCACTTCTGAATCGGGTGACTCATATTTTAAATCAGGCAGTTCACTTCTTAATCGGTCAATTCAAATTCCATTTTAGCCAATGTACAACCAATGTTGTCTAAATTGAATACCTAAACACTTTAATAATCAAGTTAAACCATATGCATGAGTAAAATTCCTTTTCCTGATTCCTATGCATGTGACCCTATAGGTCCCAAATTATGTTGGCAGTGTATGTCTATAACCAATTTATGACACCAAAAGCAATGAGCAGTATCTGGCAACACATCATTGATACCCAATTAATTGTAAAATTAGAGATCAACTTCAACCTACAACCCGTGATCAGTGTTAGTGTGATCATATAGTTCCTCTATATCTGATATTCAAATTGAACTTGAGGCATGGAATTTTCATCCTCTCAGCAATCAATCCATCTTCCTTGAACAAGAGCAGACCATGTGAGATGCATGTGAGCTCACATATCACATAATGAGTCACATGAGTATGTCCATACATTTATCTGTCTCTCTTATCAAGTGGCCATGATATCACTCTCCTGTAGGTGGGACAAATCCCATCTACATCACTCACACTCAATCCACATGTGTCACAATGCACCCGGGCATCACTTTTACGACAACCCTTATTCAAGGTCATGTTGGATGATGTCCAAAGACATGTGACGGGCTAGTGACTTTGGGTCTAATACACACTCACTAGTATCACTATGAGAGTTGATTCTGACTACCATTCCATGGTCTCCATATATCACTCTCAAGGTGGGTTTGTCAATTACACTATTTTCTAACATGTACCTATGTGCTTGACTTAATATCACATATCATGACTAATGAGACTCTATCATCAGTCAACACATACTCTAGTATTATGTATTACTATTGTCTATTTTGCTTCCACAATAATATCTGACTAGGGATATAACAAAAATGTGTGTACTCTTATCATACATATGATCTCATTGTCCAATACCTAAACCTAAAGACATATTGATTATCACCATTCTTTAGACATCTACTATGTATGTTTCATCATCTCATGATTGAGACAAACATAATAGAAAGAATTACCTTTATCATTATCAAATCAAGTATATGATGCCCCATTACAATCATCATACAATTATCTCTATGGGCATACATACCAACATCATTGACATGTGATATATTGGTCATATGTGTCTAAAACTTTGAGGTCCCATGACATGGGATTCCATCCAACATAGACCCTGCCATTAGGGTCATGTGTGTGTTTTATATGATATCTTCATCCAGATGGGAAATGTTTAGTAACCATATTACTATTATAAACTTTGATTTTTTTTCACTAATACTGCTATGGAGGCATTTAGGCATTTGATAGAATTATGCACCTCCCTCTTCTTCTGTGGTTTCCTAATACCATAGACATTAGTCATGAAGACTATCATTTATTGGATTTACCAAATGAACGAGTGTTTCCTGGCCCTTTCACTCAATAAACCCAGTAGAAGCTTCACCTCCACTATAATTATTCATCTCTAAATTTTTGGACCTGCTAGATCTTCCTTCAATGTTGTGTGAGGAACCAGATGCTCTACTAACATCATCTCAAATATTTGGCTCATCCTTATTAATGATTTAGGATTCCTTATGAGAATTGTGTGTTTTTTGATCTGTTGGATCATCTACTGCACTCTCTTTATTTTTAACCTTTTTGACCCACTTATTTTTTGTAGGTTTCTCCTTTTTAGCTTTCTCCTCTTGTAATTTAATAGTAAAATCATGCAAATCATGGTCAAAGACTTTGCAATCACAACATCTCCTGGGTAAATATTCATATTCAGTTTCCACCAAGACAACATCACATCTTGGCATGCTAATCCAAATTTATTTGTGAGGATCATCACTAGCTTCTACTTCAAACAAAGCTATAGCTTCACCAAATGGTTTGTGGTCGAAAGATCTAAGATCAACTCTCAATAGTTTACCAACACCAACAGAAACAATTCCAGCAACACATTGAGACTAATTCCCACCCATGTTGGGTTTTTGAATCCATACAAAAAGAGTGGTGAACATGTCTTTGAGAAATTCGTCTCCAACTTTGAAATCTTTAACAACTACTAGTCTTCTATCAAACCCTCATGGTCCCATATCAATATTATTTTTCTTATCTTCCTTGTTTTTGAATTTGACAAGGAAGAACTTATTAAGTTTGAATAAGAGATTGGAATATCCTTCAGATTTCCAAACACTCTTGATCCAGGATAACAAGTGGTAGTAATAAGGTCTCTTGCCCATGACATACGTTAGCAATCTATGATCCCAAGACTTCTCCACATTAGAATATGTTTGGTCATCAATAGTCATGTACATTTTTCCATCAACAATCTTAGCCACATGATAAGGTTGTTCCTTGAAGAATTCTGCTATGCCCAAAACTTGGCTCCAAGTCTTCTTCTCTGTAATTTTGTCCAATCTAGGATTGTCCATATGTATCAAAATCAACTAAATATATTCCTACTTCCTGCTAAAATTATAGGAGGTGAAGAGTTTCATATAGACCAATGCTACACAACACAACAAGAAACAACTCACATTCCTATCTAATGTGTAGCTTACACTTAACACATTTACAAATTTTTATAGCAATAATGATCACACAAGTGGTTGTACCATCGTGTCTTTTAGCATTCATGTCATCCCAAATATGATAGAACAAAGAAGCAAGAAGAATTCCCTTATTGTCACCTTTCCCACAACTTGACAACATCATTCTTGGATCTACTTCCAACTTTAGTTTCATCCATAATTCTTTGCATAACATCTCCCAAATTTCTTTTGTGAATTTGCATCTCCCTGCCAAATGGTTGTGGGACTCATCCTCCTCATTAGACAACATACACATTGTGGAAACATCTTGATTCCACCTATGTATCTTGTCAACGGTAGCAAGTGCACCATCTATAATTTTATAGACACACATACTCTATTTTGTCCCATGTGTACCAACCCATACATGCTTCATTTTCTTGTCTTTTACAACCCTTGTTCTTGTCACCTCCATAGGTTAATATTTGCATCCCTGAGCCTCCACCCACCTTCTTCATAAGGATCAAAGAGGCACTTTACTTGCTTCTAAACCTCTGCCATTACATTTATTGTGGTAGAGTATCCCTCTTTAGTCATTGGCTTGAAGTCTAGGCCCCATGGATATCTCTCCCTCATCCATCTCCCCCAAGTCGAGGTGCCTTCTTGATATATTATTATCCTTCTCAAAGTGCCCCATTTGTCAATATCCCTAGGTGTTTTTAAATTTGATCCACCATCATATTTTGGGAGTGCCAGTCATGCATATCTCATTGGGTGATACTCACTAGCCCATAAGAAATTTGCAATCTACATATCCATTCTATGAAGAACATAGTCAGGAATATAAACTTGTTGCACCCAGAAGATGAGAAGCCCCTCAATATTTGTCTTTGTAAGAGTTTATCTTCCCATCATAGATGTCTTATGTGTTGGCCACTTATTGATCATTTCCTCCATTCTAACAATGCAATCATCAAACTCTTTGACCTATACATTTCCTCCAGATAGGGAACCTCAAGATATTTTGTAGGGAACTTTCTCACCTTCACTCCCATTGCCTCCTTTAGCCTGTCTTCGATCTATTAGAAATTCTTGGACAAGAAAAGATGTGTCTTGATTGGCTTCACACACAACATAGTATGTTCCCTAAACCCCTTAAGAAGAGCTTGCAAACTTCTTAGTGTATTGGGTTTGGCTTCCACAAAGACAAACACATCATTTACAAATATCAAATGGCTCATCACCTTCATTCCATGTACCATGTAAGGCTTGGTCTCTTTCCTTTTTTTATGATGAGCATCCTTTGTGTGAAGTATACCATGACAATCAAAAATACAAGAGGAGATAATGGGTCCCCTTGGTGCTAGATGTTTGCTCCTCTAAACATCCCTGCAAATGTCCCATTGATTAGAATAGAGAATCTTGTAGTCCCAACAAATGGTTTCATCCAACCAATCCACTGATCATTGAAATCAAATTGTTGCAATATCCACCATATTTTATCCCATATGACACTATTATATACTTTATACACATAGAACTTTAGAAAAACTTTTTTGCTTCCTCTCATGACATTATAATCCAACAAGAATTCTCTTTTCAATAAAGCACATTCACTAATGCTCTTCCCTATAACAAATGTTCCTTGATTTTTCAAAATTAGACAGGGAGGTACTAAGTTCAATCCCTCTACTAGAATCTTTGCAATTATTTTATATTGAACTGAGAAACATGCAATAGGGTTAAAATCAACAAGGAAATATGTTATTTTCTTCTTAGGAATAAGCACAAAAAAGAGTGATTGACCTATCTCACCATGTTACCTCCTTCAAAAAACCAACTAACATATGCAACTAAATCCTCCTTGATGATATCTGCTGTTTTCTTATAGAAGAAAAAGCATTGAAACCATCTAACCTGTATGATGTATTATTGCCAATGCTCCAAACTGCTTCTTTGATTTCTAGTTCATTTGTCTTCCTTGTAAGGACATTATTGTGTGTTCCTGCAAGTTTGAACCTCCATTCAATATCTTTCTCTTCTAGATCCTCCATAAAAAAATTAGTGTATACTGAGCTTTAAAAATTTATGGTTTGATCCTCCAGGTTCTCCTTCTTGTTGACCACTCTTCCTTCTACATCAACTAACTTGGATATGATGTTTCCTATCTCTTTTCTTTTTATTACTAGTGGTAGAGTATAGTGTCCATGTCCCCATTTTCTGTCCATTTATCCCTACTCCTTTGCTGAAAGATTTTTTTTTCTATTTTTTTTTTAAATCATCTAGCATCTTACTCAATTCTTCATCTTTCCTAATCAATTTCTCATTAACTGGACCAGATAGAAGCTTCTCTCTAACCTATGCACATTATTTTTTATTTCTAGAATCAGATTTGGAATGTTCACTTCATCCTTGGCCCACCATTGATAGAAACTTTGGTGTTTGAAAACTTTTTTGCAAAAGTGTACATCGGATTCACTGTCACATGTATCTTCAAGCTTTCCTTGATGACTTCACCGAATCCTTATCAAACAAGCCGGCAATTTAGAAATATGAACGATCTTCTTTTCTATTTCTTCTCTGTGATTTTCACTAAGATGGGTGCATGGTCACTCAATTCTGACTCGCTTGGTTTGACTTGCACCTCAGAGAACTGTAATAGCCATTCATCATTCACTAGTGCCCTTTCCAATTTCCTCACTATTTTGTCTTCAAGTTTTCACTCATTCCATGTAAAGATGTCTCCCCCAATCATTGGTAGTTCAAACAACCCAGCTATGTCAATGGTTAAGTTGAATGCATCAATCACCATATTCAACACTAGTCTTCCCCCTTTTTTCTCGCATGTAGTATGAAATTATTGAAGTCACCAATCACCAACCAAGGAAAAGTAGTACGTCTAGACTAAGTGGTCTGATCCTTCCATAGCTCTTGTCTCCTCCTTGCATCATCATGAGCATACACTATTGTCATACACATTTATAGCCCAGTTTTGTTCTTGTAGTTGATTGTGATATCTTGATGAGACATATACATAACTGTCACTTGTCATGCATTCAGATTCCATGCCACACATACTATTTCCAACTCAGATTACTCTAGTTGGATACATGTTCTCAGCCTTGTGGAAATAGATATTAGATGTTATTTATTATGCTCCTTTATTTTGGTCTCCACTAGTGCAATAAGTGAGGCCCCACATGATGCAACCCCCAATTTTGTATCTCCTTCTTCTTATTCCTATCACAACCCCATGTAATATTCCATAGAATCATAGACATGTTAATGGGGGTTTTTGGGATCTAGTACGCCTTGCTGACTCCTTATTATTGGTTTTCCTCTAGAATTCCCTCTCCTTGTCTAAATATCTTCTCCTCCTCCTTGTTAGACTCAATAAAGGCTTCAAAACTATTGTTAGTTTCTAGAATTTCCCTCATGGCTTGGATCTTGAGTATTCCAGGTTTCTTGACCACCTTCTTCTTCATAGTAGAGACAAACTCCCTTTCCTCCTCCTCCCCCTTTTGGCTCATAGAAGCTCTTGAGGAGGGGAGATTTATTGTATGTATGTATGTATGGGATTAAGAGAGAAAAATTTATCCCCACTCTCCCACGCCTGTGGCTGAGGATGAACATTTGGGTGGGTGGTAAATCAAGGTGACAATTGGGATTTGAAGCGGGGTCCCTTTGTTAGGGGACACCGTGCTTGACCACTTGAGCCACTCATTGTCAGAAAGTATGTATGCATGCATGTATGTATGTATGTATGTATCAGAATCAGATAAATATATTCTAAATCTCTCTTAAAATTATAGGGGGTCAATAGTTACATATAGCCCACCTTTATACATCATAATAGAAAACAACACACACTTCTATCTAACGTGTAGCTTGCGCTTAACACATGTACAAATTTTTACATCTATACTTTTTGCATTAGTTGTTGTACCACCATATGTTTTAGCTTTCCTCTCCTCCCAAATATAGTAATATAGAGCAACAAATAAGATAATCTTCTTGTCATCCTTCCCACAGCTTATGACTCTTCTTCTAGCTTTCATTGCAATCTAAAATTCCCAAATATAAGCTTCAAAACTTCTTTTGTGAATTTGCAGCAACCTACCAAGTGGTTGTGGGACTCACCCTCCTCCAAGCATAGCATGCAAAAATAAAAAACATTATGATTCCATCTATGTATCTTACCTAGGATAGCAACTGCACCATGCAGAATTTTGTAGATGCACATACTTCATTTTGGTACATGTGTATCAGTACACATCTGCTCCATATGTTTATCTTTTGTAGCTCTTGATATTGTCACTTCCCGTAGGCTAATATTTGAGTCTTTGAGTCTTCATCCCACCGGTTCATGAGGAGTATATCTATGTATGTATGTATGTATGGGATTAAGAGAGGCATTCTCTCCCCCTATCCCATACCCACGACTGAGGCCAAACATCCAGGAGGGTGGTAATCCAAGGCAACATATGGCATTCGAACCCGGGTCCCTTTGTTAGGGGACACCGTGCTTGACCACTTGAGACACTCCTTTTCAGCATATGTATGTATGTATGTATGTATCCTTGTGGGTTGTATGGAATTAAGAGAGCTATCCTCTCCCACATATGTGATAGAGGTCAAACATTGGGGGGGGGGCTAAACCAAGGCGACAGCTATGATTCGATTCCGGGTCCCTTTGTTACGTGACACCATGCTTGATCACTTGAGACACTCCTTGTCAACATCTTTGTGCGCCGTATGTATGTATCATAATCAGGTAAATATATTCTGAATTCCCTCTAAAATTATAGAGGGTCAAGAGTTACATATAGTCCAACTCCATACATCAAAAATAGTAACTACTCACCCTAATAAATAATGTGCAACTTGTGTTTGACACATTTACAAATTTTTACAAAAATTGTGGTCGAATCTCCGTGCATTCCTTTCCTCCCATATGTTGTAGCACAGTGTAGCAAACTACATCCTATTTTGTCACTTTTCCCACATCTAGACAACATTCTTCGTGGCTCTTCCTTCTTTTGCATGTATAGGTTGAATTTTTCACATATAATCTCTCCAAACCTCCCTTGTGAACGTGCAACAACCAAAAAGGTGCATATGGGATTCATCCTCCTCTTTACAGAGTAGACAAAGAGCATCAACGTCTTGATACCATCAATGCATTTTATCTAGCATAGCCAAGGTGTGGTGCAAAATATTATAGATGCACATGCTCCACTTTGAAACTAGAATTCTAGCCCATACCTGCTCCATGTGCTTGTCATTTTCTGCTCTCGATTGTGGTACTTCCCACAAATTGATCTTTGTATCTTTGAGTTTCCATCCTTCGGCCTATGTGGATCAAGAAAATGTCTAACCTGCTGCCACATTTCCGTCATAACGTTGATGGTGCATGAGTATCCTTCTCTTATTTTCGGTATGAAGTCCAATCCCCTAGGATATCTTTCTCTCATCCCTTTCCCCCAAGTAGATGTGCCCTCCTGATATATAATTATTATTATTATTGTTCCCCACTTTGCTATATCTCTTAGTGCTTTTAAGTCCAACCCTCCTTCATCTTTTGGGATTTCCAATTGTGCATATCTCATTGGATGGTGTGTACTAGCCCAAAGGAAGTTTTCCATCTTCATTTCCATTATATCCAACATTGCACCAGGAATCTTTCCTTGTTGTACCCAGAAGATCAAAAGTCCCTCTACCGCCGCCTTCAATAGAGTGGCTCTTCCAACCATGATCGTTCTCTGCATTGGCCATATGTTGGTCATTTCATCCAATATGTCCATGCAATCACCAAAATCTTTGACTTGTATATTGCCTCCCGTCAAAGGAAATCCCAAATATTTTGTAGGAAACACCCCCAACTCCACTCCCATGGCTTCCTTCAATTGGTCTTCCATTCATTAGCAATTCTTAGATAGAAAAATATGAGTCTTGTGAGCATTAACACACAACCCCATCTATTCCCAGAACCTCCTTAATAGATCCTACAAATTCCATAGAGTATTTTTCTTGGCTTCTACAAAGCCAAGAACGTCATCTACAATGATTAGGTGTGTCATCACTTTAGTTTCATGCATTGTGTAAGGACTAATCACCTTACTTTTTTCTGATTCTTGCATTTTTTGGGTAAAGTACTCCATAACTATCACAAAGAGCAAAGGGGAGAGTGGGTCCCCCTGACGTAGTCCATTGCCTCCTTTGAACATAGTTGTAGAAGTGCCATTAACTAGTATAAATAAGCTAGTGGTTCCCATGCACTATTAATCCAGCCAATCCACTACTCATTGAATCCCATCTACTTCACGATCCACCATAATTTATCCCATCTCACACTATCATAAGCTTTTAGACACATCAAGCTTTAAGCATGCCTTCCTACTCCCTCTCATAATAGTGTAGTCCTGTAAGAACTCGCCTGCCAGAAAAGCACAATCACTAATGCTCCTTCTTACCACAAACACTCCCTGGTTCACACAAATGAGATAGGGAAGTACTGTCTTCAGTCTAGCAGCTAGGATCTTTGCAATGATTTTATATTGTACCGAGCAACATGCAATAGGTCTAAAATCACAAAAGAAGATGTCACTTTCTTCTTGGGAATGAGCACAAGGAAAGAGTAACCTGTCTGACCATATTTCCTCTTTGTAAGAACCATCTCACATATGCAATCATGTCCTCCTTAATGATGTCTTCTTAAAGAAAAAAGCATCAAAATCATTTGAACATGGAGACTTGTTGTTTCCAATACTCCAAAGTCCATCTTTGACTTCCTACTCATTTGTTTCCCTTGTGAGGATATTATTATGAGTAATTTCCAATCTAAACTTCCACTCCATATACTCCTCTTCCAGCTTGTCAACAAACTCTTTATTGTACAATGAAGAATAAAAATGGATAACCTATTCTTCTAAATCCTCCTGCTTGTTGACAATGTTCCCGTCACTATACATAAGTTCTGAGATGATGTTGTCAGCTTCTTTCCTCTTGGAAGCTGAATGATATAGCTTGATATTTCTATCACCATCTTCCATCCATTTTTCTCTACTCCGCTGCCAGTAGAACTTTTCTTCGACCTTCTTTAAGTCTTCTAGCATCATTTTTAGCTCTCTATCTTTGTTTATCAACTCTTCATTTAGTGGATCATATAGAAACAATCTTTTGACCTCCTTGCATTCTTATTTAGTTTCCTTTAGCATATTGGGAATGTACACCTCCTCCTTGGCCCAACTCCTAAGTGCACACTAGGTATTATCCAATTTCTTTGCAAACACATACATCAAATTCCATGTCACTTTGATATTCCAGCTATCTCTAATGACATCATTGAAGCCCTTCCAGTCAACCCAGTAATTTAGAAACCTGAGGTCTTCTCTTCTTTTTCTTTTCTATGATTTGCACTGAAATTCGATCATGGTCTCTTAAATCGGATCCGCTGGATTTAACCTGCACATTAGGAAATATCTTCAACCTGCAACCACTCCTCATTTACTAGAGATCTATCAAGCTTGCTTGCAATTCTGTCCTCCGACTTCCTTTCATTATTCCAAGTAAACAAATCCCCACAACCTGGGAAACTCAAAAAGCCCAGCCTTATCAATGGTATGGTTGAAAGCATTAATCACTGCATTCATTGCTGGTCTTCCACCTATCTTCTCTGTTTGCAGTCAGGCATTATTGAAGGAACCAATCACCAACCATGGGATAGTTCTTTGTCTAGATAGGTTTATCAGTTCCTACCATAAACTTTGCCTCCTATTTGCATCATTGTGAGCATAGACAGCTGTCAACCACATATGTAGTCCACCTACAATCCCGCACTCCATTATAATATGTTGATCTGTAACCTACCATGCATTTAGTTTCCATGCAACACAAACTCTGGCCAACTCAAAATGCTCCAACTTAGATACATGTTCCCACCCTTGATGAAATAAGTATCTAATGTTGTTACTATTTTGCCTCCTTATTTTTGTTTCCACCAAAACTACCAAGGAATACCCACTAGCAGCGATCCATTCCCGGATCTCCTTCTTTTTGTACCTGTCACACCCACCTTTAATATTCCATAGGAGTATGGACATATCAAAGGTTCTTGTTTGCCATGGTATGCTTGCCCAACTCCTTCCTCTGGACCTTCTTCTTCACGTCCAGTTCCTTCTGTTCTTTTTTTGCTTCATCTTCCTTGTCAGAGTCAGAAAGAGCTTCAAAGTTGTTTGTTGTATCTAGGATGGTGCTCACCCCCAAATTTTAGGGAATACTAGATCTCTAAGGTCCTTTCTTCATAGAAGTAGAGATGAATTCTCCTTCTTCCCTTATAGTTCCTACTGGGCTATTCAAACCCATCTTTGGCATGCCAATGTCATCCATAGAGTCAAGGCCAATATTAGTGTCATAAGCTACTTGTCTGTCTGCCTCTACGTGTGCCTCTGTGTGTGTCCCTACTGTCCCACCAAAAGACCCAACTTTAGTTCATGGCAGAACAACACTAGGCTCTTTCTCCTTCCATACCTGCTTGGGAACCTATGTCTTCTTCTCCATCGTGCGGTCTGTCCTTTCCTTTTTTCCCGTATCGCACTGCTGGTTGATGTGGCTGAAAGCACAACATTGACTACACTTCACATGTGGCCCATGATAGGAGATATCTGCCAGGATTGGATCACGACCTCGGATGTTTAGCCAAACTCACACAGGTGCTTCATTCTCCACTTTCAGTTCAACCAAGACCCATGCATCATCCCTCTCCAATGAGCGATTGTCAATGTGCAACACCTTCCCCATGCCAATAGTGATAGTCCTTGCCACCCGTCGGATCCAGGCATGGCCAATCAACTTTATAGTAATCCAGTTGGGGATCGTGGAAAAGAGATCACACTGATGTTCACCTCCATGTTGGTAATGTGTCATAACCATAGGCTGGGTGTCGAACCAGTGAGGTTCAAGGTTGAGAACCTCTTTCTTATCTTCAGTGTTGCTGAATCGGATTAGAAAGATATTGTTCTCCCTAGTGAACACCTCAAATGAGCCCTTTGGTCTTCATGTCTATCATATTTATTCCTAGAAGTGTGGTTAGTAGAGTTTCTTTCCTAGGGCGTAGGACATGAACTCCCATATGTTGTGCATCTGATCAAACTCATCCACGTCTAGGTCAACGTGAATTTTTCCATCAATGCACCTTCGCTATGAGAATCTCTCCATGGTGTCACGCTAGACTGGCTGCTTCAGTACCTGACATCATTCCTTCCTAGCTCCTTGTCTGTCTCTTTCGATTGATGACCCCATGTCATTGTTGTAGGGAGTCGACGTCCTGCCATGCCCGTTGCCGCTCGTCACCTATCTGCTAGGGTTAGGGTTCCTGGTGTTGCTGGTTCCTCCTCCATTCTGTTGTGCACTCGATGGTGTAGAGTTGGTGGGTGGGGTTGAGGTGGTGTTGTGGTGGTGGATGACGAAGACCAAGATGGCCAACATCGTGGGCCCCATGCCCGAAGACCTAATTGCATGAACGGTCACTCAAACAGAGTGTTAGGGGGAGCGACACTGTGTTTGTATGTATGGGGTTGTATGTATGATGTATGTATGTATCGGAAGTATTGTTAAATATATTCCAACCTCAAATGAGGGAAAAGTTACAAGCCACACCATACATGTAGCTACAAAGCATTACATAGGGAGTAAAACTGATAGATAAGATAGTCACATGTTGACTGCTTAAAATAGATAGATAAGATAGTCACGTGTAGCTACAAAGCATATGATGTATGTATGTATGTATGTATGTATGTATCATAATTAGGTAAATATATTCTGACTCCCTCTTAAAATTATAGGAGGTCAAAAGTTACATATAGGCCCAATGTCATACATCCTTCAAACAAGTTACAACTCAATCATCTAAATACTATGCATGCATGTATGTATGTATGTATGTATGTATGTATCTATGTATGTATGTATCAAAATCAGGTAAATATATTTCGAATCCCTCTTAAAATTATAGTAGGTCAAAAGTTACATGTAGGCCCAACTCCATACATCCTTCAAACAAGTTACAACTCACTCCTCTAAATACTATGCATCTTACGTCTAACACATTTACATATTTTTACAACAATAGACGTGGCATTAGTAGAGACACCTTGATGTTTTTTGGCATTTCTTTCCTCCCAAATGTGGTAGAATAGAGCAACAAATAAAAGCTTTTTCCTATCATCATTTGCACACTTTATCAACATTCTTTTTGGGTCTTCCACTAGCTAAATTTGTAATTTGAATTCCTTGCACAACCCCTCCCACAAATCTTTTGTGAACTTACATCCTCCCACTAAATGATTGTGAAATTCTTCAGCATCTTTGCACAGCAAGAAAAATGTGGAAACATCATAATTCCATCCTTTAATCTTATCAAGAGTGGCTAGAGCATTATGCTGAATTTTTTAAACACACATACTCCATTTCGGCACATGCATACCTGTCCAGATCTGCTCTCCATATTTATCCTTCACATTTATTGAGCGCGTCACCTCCCATAGACATGTCTTAGGATTTTTGAGTCTATGTATCCCCTCCCTTGTCTTTGGTTTGTAGTCTAGACCTTTTGGATATCTCTCTCTCATCCATTTTCCCTACATAGAGGTTCCTTCTTGATAGCTTATTATCCTCCTCATTGGTCCCCATTTATCTATGTCTCTGGTTGCTTTTAAATTCAGCCCGCCTTCATCTCTGGGAAGTGTCACTCTTGCGTATTTCATAGGATGATATTCACTAGCTCACAGGAAATTAGCCATCTTCATCTCCATTCTGTCTAGGACAGGACCAGGAACCTCCCCTTGTTGTGCCCAGAAAATAAGAAGTCCTTCAATGACAACTTTTATTAGTGTATCCTGTGCCACCATGGATGTTTTCTATGTTGGCCATCTATTGATCATTTCCTCCATCCTGTCAATGCAATCAACAAAATCCTTGACCTTAAGTTTACCCCCGGTAAGGGGAAAACCAAGGTATTTTGTAGGGAAGCTTCCTCTTTCAACACCCATTGCATCAACCAGTATGTCTTCCATCTGGGTGCAATTTTTGGATAGAAATATATGTGTTTTATTAGCATTCACATGCAGCCCTGTTTGTTTCCCAAAATTATTAAGCATAATTTTAAGATTTTCTAAAGAGTGTTTCTTAGCTTCTATAAAAACCAACACATCATCAGCAAAAATCAAATGGTTCATTACCTTCACGCCATGAATAGTGTATGGCTTGATCTCCTTCTTCATTTCATCCTATTGCATTTTCTATGTGAAGTACTCCATGATGATCACAAAGAGAAGAGGTGATAGGGGGTCTCCTTGGTGCATCCCGTTTCCTCCCCTAAACATACCAACAGAAGTGCCATTAACCAAGATGGAGAAACTAGTAGTTTCCACACATTGCTTCATCCAATCGATCCATTGTTCATTGAAACCCATCTGTTTCATAATCCACCACAATTTCTCCCACCATACACTGTCACAGGCTTTCAAAACATCCAATTTTAAGCAAGCTTTCCTACTCCCTCTCATGACATTGTAGTCCAGCAAAAACTCTCCAGCCAATAAAGCACAATCACTAATGCTTATTCCCTTCACAAAAGCTCCTTGATTTATAGATATAAGATACGAAAGGATTAACTTAAATCTGGCAGCCATGATTTTAGCTATTATTTTATATTGTACTGAGCAACATGCAATAGGTCTGAAATCAGCAAGAGAGGATGTAACTTTCTTTTTTGGGATGAGAACCAATAAAGAGTGATTCACCTGTCTCACCATATTTCCTCCTTCCAGAAATCAGCTAACATATGTGATCAAATCATCCTTTATGATATCCCATATCTTTTTATAGAAGAAAGCATTAAATCCATATGACCCGAGAGATTTGTTTCTGCCAATGATCCATACTACATCTTTGACCTCCTGTTCATTAGTGATTCTTATGAGATTATTATTATGTGTACTAAAAGCTTGAACCTCCACTCCAGTGCTTCTTCTTCGATATCCTCCTCAAACCTTTTGTTGTATAATTACATGTAGAAATTGATGGCTTATTCTTCTAGATCCTCCTATTTGTTGATCACTCTCCCTTCAACATCAATCAATTCAGAGATAATATTTCCCACCTCTCTTCTTTTGACAGAAGTGTGGTAGAGTTTTGTATTCCTATCCCCATCTTCCATCCACTTCTCTCTACTTCGTTGTCAGTAAAAATTTTCCTTCGCTTTTTTCAAATCTTCAAGCATCTTCTTCAGATCTCTATCCTTCTCTATCAAAGTAGGATTAAGGGGGTCAGCTGCCATATTTTCTCAAACTTCATTGCATTCCCATTTTGTTTCTTTGATCAATATAGGGATGTTGACTTACTCCTTGGCCCACTTCTTCAAAGCAGTCTTGGTATTAGCCAGCTTTTTTGCAAAGACATACATCGGATTCCCTATTACATGTGTTCTCTATCTTTCTTTAATAACATCATAAAACCCTTTCCATTCACCCCAATAGTTTAAAAATCTAAACGGTTTTCCTTTTTGTTACTTTTTTGTAATCTAAAATGAAATAGGTGCACAATCACTCAGCTCAGAACTACCTGCTTTCACTTGCACATTAGAAAAAATTTGCAGTCGTTCCTCATTTACTAAGGCTCTATCTAGTTTGCTTACTATTCCTTCATTTGGACTCCTTTCATTGTTCCAAGTGAAAATATCACTGCCCACCATAGGAAGTCCATAGAGATTACCCTTATCAATAGCCTGGTTAAAAGCATCTATCTCTACATTTAATGTCAGTCTTTTCCCTCTTTTTTCAACATGCATATGAATAGTATTAAAGTCCCCAATCACTAACCACGGTAACGTTACCTGTTTGGATAGCGAGACCAAATCCGTCTATAAATCCATTCTAGCTTTAGCATCATTATGACCGTACACAGTTGTCATCCACATACACATCCCTCCACTGTTTCTACTATAAACTATGATTTTCTGATCCGACATCTGTATATTTGCCATCTGCCATGCACTAGGCTTCCAAGCCACACAGACCTTTGCCACCTCATTACATTCTACATTAGAAATGTGTTCCCATCCCTGCGGAAAGAGGTACCCAATACTCTTTTTATTATGCACCTTAATATTAGTTTCAACCAACGCAACCAACGAGTGCCCACTTATATCAATCCACTCCCAGATCTCCTTCTTCTTATTTCTATCACAACATCCTTTAATATTCCATAGTAGCGTGGACATATTAATTCTTCTTTTGGGCTCTTGTTTGCCCGGAAGGCTCCTTGGTTGTCTTCTTGCTTTCTCCTTTATTTCTCTGGTTAAGTTTTGTCTCTTCTTTATCAGAATCACTCAGGGCCTCGAACACATTGGATGTGTCCAGAATGGACCCCACTCCATGTGTCTTAGGTATGCCAGTCTTCTTTGAACCCTTCCTTTTAGATGGAGGTGAAAATTCTCCTTCTTTTTTCTACTCAATAGCTCCCTCTACATTAGTAGTAGACGTATCAACAGGAGGATATTCCTCAACCCCAGAAGCTGATCTGCCCATATTATCTGTCTCCTTGGACTTGGATGTTTCCCCTGCATGACTGGTTTTTGCTTGCTCTGCCCCATCTTTAGGTATCTTTGCCTGTTCAGAACCAACTATAGTAGTTGATTTCTCTTTCCAGACCTTAGTTTTCTGTGCCATCTTCTCTATTCTGATCGTCTTCTCATCACAAGCTCCATCAGGATGACCAAAGGCTCGACATATGTTTCTCTTGGGTGGCTCATAATCAAATAAAACCTCCACTAGTATGGGTTCCTGTCCATGAACATTCAGCCACACCGTATCTGGAAGGTCGTCTTCTGCCTTCACCTCTACCAAGACTCTGGCTTCGTCTCCCTCTAGTGAACACTCGTCAATAAAGAGGACTCTTCCTACTCAAACAACGATGGTGCCAGTTGTCCGTCTAGTCTATGATCTCCTAAAAGACAACAAGGTGACCCAAGTTGGCAGCATAGCAAAGGTGTCATGCCACAGCTCGTCTCCATGTTTGTAGTCTTTGGCAATCACCAGTTGGCCATCGAACCATCTAGGACCAAGGTCTAGCACTGCCTTCTTGTCTACAACATTGGAAAACTTGACCAAGAAGACTTCATTATCCCTTGAAAGCATCTCGAAAGCACCCTTGGGACCCCACGTCCATCACATCCATGCTTGGAGGTGTGGGTAGAAGGGTCTCTTGCCCAAGACATATGTCATAATTTTGAAATCCCATATGTTCTTCATCCTCTCAAATTCCTCCACCTCTAACTCAACATGAACATGTCCATCCTCTTTCCTTGGTGTTGGGAACACTTCCGCCTCAGCCTGCAGTATTGGTTGCTTCAACACCTTTGTCTATGGACGACCTGACACTCCTCCCTTCTTGCTTCCTTAAGCGACCGACTTGCTAGCTATTCCATCTTCCTCACCTGATGCCCGCCCTACTTTGGCACTAGGGTTAGGGTTTAGGACCTGTACGCTCTCACCGTTGTACGATTGAGAGAGAGAGGAACTGAGTGTGGGGTTGATTGATGGTCATGGAGGTGGTGGCTAGGGTGTGGGGGTTTGGCTAGAAGTGGACAGTCGTCGACGTAGGCGGCATCATGCTCGGGCTTTGATCGTAGAGCCAATTTCTAGAACCAGGGAGACGCACACACGGTTGTTGCTTTGTATGTATGATGTATGCATGTATCAGAATCAGGTAAATATATTCCGACTTCCCCCATACAACTGTAGGAGGGTCAAGAGTTACATATAGCCCTATGCTCGCTATACAATGTGTACGTGAGCAACTCACTCGACTAGCTTACATATAATCTCTTTTCAACATTTTTACAAATTTTTGCAGCAATAGAACTCACACTACTATCTACTCCTTCGTGCTTCTGAGTGTTTCTTTCATTCCAAACATAGAAGCATAAGGCAGCAAAAAGAATCAGCTTCTTCTCCTCATTGGCGCATCATTTAACCATCTTTTTTAAGTCTTCGTCCAGCTCTATATGCAGCAAGAATTCTTTGCAAATAGTCCTCCATAAGTTCTTCGTAAAGGTGCGGCAACCAAAAAGGTGACTATGGGATTCATCACTTTCCTTTCATAGGTAGAATGTGACAGTAATGTTGTGATTCCATTCATGAACTTTGTCCAACGTCGCTAGAGCACCATGCAGAATTTTAAACACACATGTAGACCATTTAGGAATTTGCCTACCATCCCATATCCGTGCCAAAGTGTCATCTTTTGCAGCCCTTGTACTGGTAATCTCCCACAGATCCATCTTTGGATTAAGCATATTCCATTGTCCATCAGGATTTAGACAAAAAAGATGCTTGACTTGCGACCAAAGACCCCTCATCATATGAATGGTACGTGAGATACCTTCTCTGGTGCGGGGCTGAAAATCCAGTCCCTGTGGGTATCTATCTCTCATCCATCTCCCCCAAATAGAACCGCTAGTCTGGTATAAGATAATTCTGTTCAGAGTCCCCCATCTAGCAATGTCTCTTGGAGTTTTTCGTTGCAAGCCTCCCTCATCTTTAGGTAGAGCCAATCTTGAATAGCGTATGTGATGGTACTCACCCACCCAGATGAATTTTGAGATTTTCATCTCCATCTTGTCAAGCACAGCACCCGGAATCTCGCCCTGTTGCACCCAGAAAATAAGAAGTCCCTCAATAGCTGATCTAATGAGGGTAGCGCGGCCCGCCATGGAAGTCTTCTGTGTTGACCATCTGGCTATCATCTCATCCAACTTATCAATGCATTCAGCAAAATCTTTGACATGTAGATTGCCCCCGGCAAGAGGAAAGCCCAAGTATTTAGTCGGGAACTTACCCAACTCAACTCCAATGGCTTCTTGTAGTCTGGCTTCCAATTGGTGACAGTTCTTTGAGAGATAGAGTTGAGTTTTATTAGCATTAATCCTCTGCCCCATCCTCATACCAAACTCTCCCTGAAATTTTTTTAGTTCTTTTAACATATCAACTTTGGCCTCCAGAAAAAGTAAGACATCATCAGCAAAGATAAGATGGCTCATTACCTTCATCCCATGGACCGTATATATTTTGATTAATTTTGCATCTTCGACTACTTTCAGCTTCCTTGTAAAGTATTCCATGACAATGGTGAATAGGAATGGGGAAAGGGGGTCACCTTGTCTTAGACCATTGCTGCCTTTGAACATACCAGCCGAAGTACCATTCACGAGCACCGAGAAGCTAGTTGTTCCAACACATTGTTGCATCCAATGTATCCATGTATCAGAGAAATCCATTTTTTCCATGATCCACCACAGTTTTTCCCATCTCACACTATCGTATGCCTTCGATATATCAAGCTTTAGACAAGCCTTTCTACTCCCTCTCATCACATTGTAATCAGCTAAGAATTCATCAGCAAGAAGGGCACAATCACTAATGCTTCTACCAGAAATAAAGGCTCCTTGGTTTTCAGAGATCACAAAGGGAAGGATCATCTTCAGTCTTGTTGCTAAGATTTTTGCAATAATTTTATATTGAATAGAGCAGCAAGCAATTGGTCTAAAATATGCAAGCGATGTTGTTATCTTCTTCTTAGGAATTAGGACCAAGAAAGCATGATTGACTTATCTAACCATATTACCTCTATCAAGAAACCATCTCACATACCTCAGAAGATCTTCTTTAATAGTTTCCCAAGCCGTCCTATAGAAGAAAGCATTAAATCCGTCTGATATGGGGGATTTGTTGCAGCCAATGCTCCATAGTGCATCTTTAACTTCTTTCTCGATAACCTCCCTTGTGAGAATATTATTATGGGTGCTAGAAAGTTTGAATCTCCAATCAATGTCTTCCTCCGCAATAGAATCTTCAAAGTTTTTATTGTATAGCTCGCTATAGCAGTGAACAGCTTGGTCCTCAATATCTTCTTGTTTGTTAACCACTTGCCCTTCTTTGTCAATCAGCTCACATATGATATTAGCGGCCTCTCTTCTTCTAACTTCCATGTGATAGAGCTTGGTATTTCTGTCACCATCTTTCAACCACTTCTGTGACGTCCCCGGATTTTCTAAAACTTAATCTGATGTGCGACGTCCAAATTGAAACCCTCACCTCAGCGAGAATCCCAGTTTAAACATCCCACACTAGGCTAAGAAGAAGAAAATCAGAGGAAGTCATAAGGAAACAATCAGTAGCACATGTACATGAACAATAATAAAACCATACACACATGTTCACCATTCAACATATAATTACAACATGAATTGTTACATCATTTGATATTACATATTGAACAGCAAACGAAAACATATACATGTACTACCACTAAACTACAGGATCTTAAGACAACAGGTCCACCTGTACATCAGCTCGCCACACAACTCTCACTATCCTGGGTCTTCAAGAGCATAAGCCACAACCTAAACAAAAGATTACATGCGGTACACATCAGCACAATATTTCATGAATATTGTACTGAGTACGCCTACGTGTCTTTTTATATACCTCTCAACATATCTTGGCAATAAGATAAAACTAATACTTGGCAGTAACAGAAGAATATAAGAAAAGCATATACTTGCACAAGGATATTCATTAAAAAAAGAGAACACATATTTTTAGCACATTTTCCATTATATATCAAGGCCTTTATGATCACTACCAAAGAGTTAGATCATTTGTACAAGGTGACCACTACCAAAGAGTTAGGTCAGACCACTACCAAAGAGTTAGGTCATATGTACAATGTGACCACTACCAAAGAGTTAGGTCACTTCTAAGCACACTACCAAAGAGTTAGTGCTTTCATATAATGGAACAGATATATTATGTTTGATGTGTTTATAGCAATAAATACGGAAAATCATGCAACATATCATACAAGAACAATCATTTAAATCAATATCATATGCCAAGTCTGTACTACCATATAACGCAAGCATATTGTATAATAAGCCAAGTAAGAGGTAATGGCGTACCTTCCAAAGAGATAACACAATCTATATCCTCATATTGTCTACATCCTGGTCAACCCTGATTAAGACAAGACCACATACTATCATCAGGTTCTCATCTTATTATATCTCATCTTAACCCTAATTATGTCCATTAGGGTTTCTCTTAGTTCATTAGGATATGTGTATCATTACTTGTATTCTTATCTTACGATTATCTCACTGATGTCATTTTTCTAGATTACATCTCATGAACTGGTTATCACATTTTCCAACATTATGTGAACCTATTAGGCTTAGGTTACATGCATTAACCTAAATCAGGGTTTCATACCATGTATTAAGGGTCAAACTCATATAACATGAATTTCGTGTACAAAACTGATCTCAGATCTACATATCATCTTCAAGTTATTGACATGAACTTATTCTGTAAATTTCATCATTTATTGATCATTAATGTATTTAATACATTTTATTTAGTGTTAAGAGTCCTAATTGGCCATATGAAGAAAATTGCATGCTTTCGTTTATCAATATCATGATTACAGACATCATATGGTTTAAAAACATTATTATGGAGTTACTGACATTTTTACATAATTTTAGGTCTTTGTTTATTATTTATTATGTATGAAAAGACCATTTTACATCTTACATGATATCCCTGAGATTTGAGCATCAAAAGCCTGATATTATAGTTCCAGGTTGTTCTACGGATTTTTCTGAGAATTTTAGTATCTTATTTGCATTTTTCTAATAATCAGACTATTTTCTACGAATTATTGAAGATATAAGTATTTTCTGACTTTTTACCTTTCTCGGCCAATCGGCCTCTGACACGTGTCCATTGGGGCCGCGCCTCCCTTTGCTGGCTGTGGGCCGGTTCTTTCTCTTGGATCGCCCTAGTTCGGCTGGTTCTAGGTGCCTGGGCCCGGTTCACCTTCCCCCTCTCTGCTGCGAGACCAGCACTCGCGTCGCGTGCACCTGTTTGCGCAGGGCGCCGCCGAGAAGCTCAGTTCCGACGAGCAAGCAAAGGAGATGGAGGGCTCCTCGTCGACTCCCAGGGCCACCAAAAGCTTCGTCGCATACCTCCAACCCTCTACGGCATCTCGCCTCCTTGACTACCGCTCTATCTCTCCATTCGGGTAGGAGCGCCGCCGCCATCACGGGTGCCAACTCCGGCGACCGATCACCCGCCATTGCGTCCTCCTCATGGCAAAAAGGTGTTCCCAATGCCTTCAAAGTCGATCTCTTCCCCTCCTCTGACCATCTCGGCTGCTCGAAGAGGTCTGGTGGCTGCTGGAGCTAGGTTCGATGCATCTCCCTCGTGCCAGCCGCCGCAGGGACCAAAACAGAAAAAGGGGAGAATATGTTTCTCACATCCTTCTCACAGGTGGAAGGGTCAAGAGAAGAAGAAGAACTTCAACGAACTTGATTTGAGGCTACAATCCTATTCCGTGTGGTCATCGGTTGGGGTTGCCTCCTCTTCTTTTTCTACTGCTACTGTCAACGGAGATGGCTATAGAACAGGTTAGGGGTTCTCCCCCAATACTTCACCCAAAAACACGAGAGAGGGGTCAAAGACGAGCTCGTCCTAGTCCAAAACCAACTATCTGGTTTAAACTCTTGCTCACACCCATGATCAATGAGATGGTGGAGGCAGTCGTGGCCTCATTCACCCCCACGTCTCAGCCTCTGCCGCTAGAGGTTGAGGAGAATGAAACAACCCTTGATCTCCATCCGACGGCTGCAACAGCTACTCCATAAGGCCAGATCCGTGAATCACTAAAGCTGTCAGGCATAACCACTATATCACACATCTAGGGCACACAAGAGGCCACGCAGCCCGACCCAAAACAAAAGGGGCGTGCCACCTATTTAATCAACAACTTAGGCTAACAACACTAATATTGCACATCATTTCACAAAGATCAAACCTCCATATCTTCCTCTAGGAGCATCCGATTGCCACCAAATTTCGACCACAGCTTCCTCACAACTCAAGCTACCTTGTCCTCGAATTTGGCATTAAAACTCAACTTCTAGACCATTCAATTAAATTCATCAAAAAGGCATAGAGTTAAGGATCTTAATCATGATATTAACATCAATCGACAAACCTAATTTGTCATGAGCTTGGAACCCTCAATCTATCTAAACCTTATGCTTTCACTTAAATCATTGGACATTTTAGGATTCCAAAAGTCCACTCCATCACATCCTACACACCTTAAAAGATATTTCGTCCTCGAAATTAAGCCAAAATCCACTTCGTCACATCATATACATATTAAAAGAACTTTCGTCCTCGAAAGTAAACCATGATCATACTTCCAGGGAGAACCTTATCTTACCTTCATCCACATGTAGGCACTATTCTATGTGTAACATATCCACAAAAGGTTACCTAAACCATGCATCCAAAGCACTATTAGAAGGTTTTACAACCATCTTGATGCACAAACACTTCATTCAAGGATGAACACAAGGTTTAGAAACTTAGGTTATGTCATTACATATCTCATATGCTAGGGTTGCATCCTTATATTTACCCATGCATTAGGGTTTCTACATCATATTATCATGTTCCAAATAAGTTAACTATAGTCAACCCATTATCTCAATGTGTCATCAACATTTTATTTAGCTCATTGTTAGAACATGTTCAACATTAACATATGCCTTTTAGGTGGGAGTTAGCAATATTTAACTCACTTTATCCATCTAGATCATATCAGGGTATCATAATCTTTATGTTGTGCTAACATTATAATTACATTTTTCATCTTTATTAAGCACTAAGATTAATACCTCATGTAACTTGATTCATTCATATGATCTTATTTCATAGCTCATAATAATTTGCAATATTTACTAGTGATTTCGTCATAAGATTAACCAACAATATCACATTATCATTATTATTCCTGTATATGGTTAACCATTTATGCATCATTATCTATTAACCATCTCTAGGTTTTCATCATATCATGTCTATATATCACATATCAAGATTAGATTACATCCTTACATATATTCTATCATGGTTGTGCTAGGCAAACTAATGTTATAACAAAACTTTACTTAGGCTAAAAGAGGTTCCTCTAACCCATACCATGAGGGTAGTGTCATGCTCAGTCTCTCTGAGCTAACTCTGCTCTATGAGTATCTCACATGCATAAACTATATCTTCCCTCTTGATCTAGGGTTCTCAGGTATACCTCACTGGTACTAATGATAACTTCATTAGCTCTAGCCACATAAGCACAAACCAAAACATGCTACAACATACTCTTCATAGGTCTCTAATCATGAAACATCTTACCCAAAACTCTCTTATATACACCACTAGATTCCTATGTGGGAAACCATCAACCCGAGCATGAGGCTTCACAGAAGCTAACATAGCTACCTCCTCCAGGGTCTTGGGCTCTCTCCCTCACCCAGATGGTAGGAACTCATATTCATGTTCACATGTTCATATATAACCAGCCTCTCTCTATCTCTAGGGTTTGGTCCTCCCAAGGACATCTAGGGTTCAAGAAGACTATAGGAATCATGCATTAAGCAACACAACTCATTCACTCAGGAGTATTCTAGTTTAGGACATCTCATATCACATATCTCTCATATTTCTCATATCATGGAGTCTAGGTTCTCTGACCTTCTCCCTGTGGGTCTCGCTCTCTCTTGAGCTAACCCCAAAACTAGTCCTAACACTAGAGGTCCTCCTTTGTAAAAGAGCTTGAGGTTCATGTTGACTCACAACTTGTCTTAACTTAACTTATCTCATCTCATAAAAGAACTCATACTTTCATCATAAAAACTTATCTCAAATCCTCAAAACTGAACTTAAGTCCTCAAAGACAAACATATATCATCATATATTATCTTATGTCATCTATATGAAACTTACATCATATCACAAAAACTTATTTCATCTATTCCATCTATCATATATATCCAACAAGGCTCTAGACATCTAATCTAGAACTACTCTCTCTTCTAGACTGATGTCATTCACTTTCACTTAGGTTGCATGACCACCTCCTACTCGTACATGTGTGGGGACACATTTTTGTAATACATATATATATAATAAAATATTATATAGTTTTTCTCTGATAAAACATGCGTCAGAGAAAACTATCAAGATTCGATCCGATTGGAATCAAAAACCAAATCCAGAAAACGAGTGTCCCACACATAGTAGAGAGTACAGTGTCATGAAAACTAGTGAAAAAGGTGAGAACAAGGGGTATACTCGTGTAGCTATCCTAGACAATGAGCGCTATATGTCTAGGATTTCTCTTCCCTTGATGCACATCATTTCCAAATAGTGCAACGTCCCATACCGCTGCACTACAAGGAAAGAACGACATCTCAGGACCTGCTACTCAACAAGCACCAGTCTAGACCTAGTTCTCGGACATCTAGGTGCTAACCTAGAGGCTAGGTCAGATCTAGTCTCTAAAAGATGACTAATCTAACCCTAAAAGATTATTAAGGTTTAAGGTTCTTTAGTTTTTTGAGTTGCATAATGAGCAAATGTTAGGCTTTGCTATTGTTCATGCTCTGATACCACCTGTGACGTCCCCGGATTTTCTAAAACTTAATTTGATGTGCGACGTCCAAATTGAAACCCTCACCTCAGCAAGAATCCCAGTTTAAACATCCCACACTAGGCTAAGAAGAAGAAAATCAGAGGAAGTCATAAGGAAACAATCAGTAGCACATGTACATGAACAATAATAAAACCATACACACATGTTCACCATTCAACATATAATTACAACATGAATTGTTACATCATTTGATATTACATATTGAACAGCAAACGAAAACATATACATGTACTACCACTAAACTACAGGATCTTAAGACAACAGGTCCACCTGTACATCAGCTCGCCACACAACTCTCACTATCCGGGGTCTTCAAGAGCATAAGCCACAACCTAAACAAAAGATTACATGCGGTACACGTCAGCACAATATTTCATGAATATTGTACTGAGTACGCCTACGTGTCTTTTTATATACCTCTCAACATATCTTGGCAATAAGATAAAACTAATACTTGGCAGTAACAGAAGAATATAAGAAAAGCATATACTTGCACAAGGATATTCATTAACAAAAGAGAACACATATTTTTAGCACATTTTCCATTATATATCAAGGCCTTTATGATCACTACCAAAGAGTTAGATCATTTGTACAAGGTGACCACTACCAAAGAGTTAGGTCAGACAACTACCAAAGAGTTAGGTCATATGTACAATGTGACCACTACCAAAGAGTTAGGTCACTTCTAAGCAGACTACCAAAGAGTTAGTGCTTTCATATAATGGAACAGATATATTATGTTTGATGTGTTCATAGCAATAAATACGGAAAATCATGCAACATATCATACAAGAACAATCATTTAAATCAATATCATATGCCAAGTCTGTACTACCATATAACGCAAGCATATTGTATAATAAGCCAAGTAAGAGGTAATGGCGTACCTTCCAAAGAGATAACACAATCTATATCCTCATATTGTCTACATCCTGGTCAACCCTGATTAAGACAAGACCACATACTATCATTAGGTTCTCATCTTATTATATCTCATCTTAACCCTAATTATGTCCATTAGGGTTTCTCTTAGTTCATTAGGATATGTGTATCATTACTTGTATTCTTATCTTACGATTATCTCACTGATGTCATTTTTCCAGATTACATCTCATGAACTGGTTATCACATTTTCCAACATTATGTGAACCTATTAGGCTTAGGTTACATGCATTAACCTAAATCAGGGTTTCATACCATGTATTAAGGGTCAAACTCATATAACATGAATTTCGTGTACAAAACTGATCTCAAATCTACATATCATCTTCCAGTTACTGATATGAACTTATTCTGTAAATTTCATCATTTATTGATCATTAATGTATTTAATACATTTTATTTAGTGTTAAGAGTCCTAATTGGCCATATGAAGAAAATTACATGCTTTCGTTCATCAATATCATGATTACAGACATCATATGGTTTAAAAACATTATTATGGAGTTACTGACATTTTTACATAATTTTAGGTCTTTGTTTATTATTTATTATGTATGAAAAGACCATTTTACATCTTACATGATATCCCTGAGATTTGAGCATCAAAAGCCTGATATTATAGTTCCAGGTTGTTCTACGGATTTTTCTGAGAATTTTAGTATCTTATTTGCATTTTTCTAATAATCAGACTATTTTCTACGAATTATTGAAGATATAAGTATATTCTGACTTTTTACCTTTCTCGGCCAATCGGCCTCTGACACGTGTCCATTGGGGCCGCGCCTCCCTTTGCTGGCTGTGGGCCGGTTCTTTCTCTTGGCTCGCCCTGGTTCGGCTGGTTCTAGGTGCCTGGGCCCGGTTCACCTTCCCCCTCTCTGCTGCGAGACCAGCACTCGCGTCGCGTGCCCCTGTTTGCGCAGGGCGCCGCCGAGAAGCTCGGTTCCGGCGAGCAAGCAAAGGAGCTGGAGGGCTCCTCGTCGACTCCCAGGGCCACCAAAAGCTTCGTCGCAGACCTCCAACCCTCTACGGCATCTCGCCTCCTTGACTACCGCTCTATCTCTCCATTCGGGTAGGAGCGCCGCCGCCATCACGGGTGCCAACTCCGGCGATCGATCACCCTCCATTGCGTCCTCCTCATGGCAAAAAGGTGTTCCCAATGCCTTTGAAGTCGATCTCTTCCCCTCCTCTGACCATCTCGGCTACTCGAAGAGGTCTGGTGGCTGCTGGAGCTGGGTTCGATGCATCTCCCTCGTGCCAGCCGCCGCAGGGACCAAAACGGAAAAAGGGGAGAATAGGTTTCTCACATCCTTCTCACAGGTGGAAGGGTCAAGAGAAGAAGAAGAACTTCAACGAACTTGATTTGAGGCTACAATCCTATTCTGTGTGGTCATCGATTGGGGTTGCCTCCTCTTCTTTTTCTACTGCTACTGTCAACGGAGATGGCTATAGAACAGGTTAGGGGTTCTCCCCCAATACTTCACCCGAAAACACGAGAGAGGGGTCAAAGACGAGCTCGTCCTAGTCCAAAACCAACTATCTGGTTTAAACTCTTGATCACACCCACGATCAATGAGATGGTGGAGGTAGTCGTGGCCTCGTTCACCCCCACGTCTCAGCCTCTACCGCTGGAGGTTGAGGAGAATGAAACAACCCTTGATCTCCATCCGACGGCTGCAACAACTACTCCATAAGGCCAGATCCGTGAATCACTAAAGCTGTCAGGCACAACCACTAGATCACACATCTAGGGCACACAAGAGGCCACGCAGCCCGGCCCAAAACAAAAGGGGTGTGACACCTATTTAATCAACGACTTAGGCTAACAACACTAATATTGCACATCATTTCACAAAGATCAAACCTCCATATCTTCCTCTAGGAGCATCCGATTGCCACCAAATTTCGACCACAGCTTCCTCACAACTCAAGCTACCTTGTCCTCGAATTTGGCATTAAAACTCAACTTCTAGACCATTCAATTAAATTCATCAAAAAGGCATAGAGTTAAGGATCTTAATCATGATATTAACATCAATCGACAAACCTACTTTGTCACGAGCTTGGAACCCTCAATCTATCTAAACCTTATGCTTTCACTTAAATCATTGGACATTTTAGGATTCCAAAAGTCCACTCCATCACAACTTCTCTCTACTCCTTTGCCAATAGAATTTCTCCTTGGCTTTCTTTAAATCAGCAAGCATCATTCTTAGTTTATGGTCCTTCTCTATAAACTCCCCATTGAGCAGATCCACCATCAGCAGCTTTCTAACTTCACTACACTCCCTCTTTGTTGTTGCAATCAGGTTAGGAATGTTTACCTTCTCCTTTGCCCACTTCTTCAGTGTAGTTTTTAGCAGCAATAACTTTTTTGCAAACACAAACATAGGATTTCCATGGATGTGTGTTCCCCATACCTCTTTCAGAATATCATCAAAACCTTTCCAATCAGCCCAATAATTTAGGAATCTGAAGGGTCTTCTCTTTTGTTTTTTCTCTATGATATGTACAAGGAGTGGAGCATGATCACTAAGCTCAGAGCCACCAGCCTTGACCTGTACATTAGGGAACATTTTCATCCATTCTTCATTAACCAGGACTCTATCTAGCTTGCTTGCTATCCTGTCCTCCAGGTCTTGTTCATTACTCCACGTAAAAAGGTCACCGCCTATCATGGGAAGTTCTGTCAATTCTGCTTTATCAATAGCCCTGTTAAAGGCGTCAATCACCGCACGTAAAGCGAGCCTTCCCCCAATCTTCTCACCCTGTAGTATGACATTATTGAAGTTGCCAATAACCATCCACGGAGTCGTCACCTGTGTAGATAGAGTAGCCAGGTCCTGCTACAGTTCCACCCTACTTTTTGCGTCATTGTGAGCATAGACAGCTGTCAAGCACGTGTGCAGGCCTGCTGCATTCCTGCAATCCAAAGTGATATGTTGATCTGTCATCATTTTCACTGTCATTTTCCATGCATTAGGCTTCCACGCCACGCACACTCTAGTTCAGAATAATGGAGTTTGGATACATGTTCCCACCCTTGTGGAAAAAGGTAGCCAATGCTAAGTTTATTTTTCCCCATGATCTTGGTTTCTACCAAAGCTGCAATAGAACATTCGCTAGCACCAATCCATTCCCGAATTTCCTTCTTTTTATTCTTGTCGCACCCCCCTTTAATGTTCCACATTAGAATGGACATACTAAACATTTTTGTTTTCCCGAGTACGCCTGGGCTACTCCTTCTTGTTACCTTCTCTCTTCTATTTTGGTTCCACCTGTTCAGGTTCTTCTGCATCCGATCGCCGAGTGCATCAAATCTATTATTCACCTCCAGGATGGTACCAACACCTTTTGTTTTTTTATGTATGATGTATGTATGTATGTATGTATGTATGTATGTATGTATGTATGTATGTATGTATGTATGTATGTATGTATAAATGTATGTATGCATGTATGTATTTATGTATCTATGTATCCTTGTGGGTTGTATGTATGTATGTATCCAAATTTGGTAAAATTTATTTATTCTGAAAATCCTAACTAAGTTAGGGGTGATATACAAAGTAGTCTAACACTACATTACTCATATAGGTTAAGAGAAAATAATCCCCTATACATTGAGTCTAAGTTTGTATGCTTTACAAATTTTTCCCTTAATAATCTCTATATATCTTTTCTGATATGTGTGTTTTCTAGGAGTTCCTTTCTTTCCAAGTGTGGAAGTATACTACAGAAAGTATAGACAACAACATTATCTTCTTCTTGCTTGAGTTTGCACCCAGTATGGTGATCATGTCCTTCGTTGTTCGCAACATAGGAGCTTTGAACCCCAACTCTTCACATGCCATTGTCCATAGGGAATTGACAAATCGACATTCTTTAAAAAGGTACCTATGTGATTCATATTTTTCTTCGCACATAAGGCAGGTGGTGTTAGTACCAGTGTACCATCTATCCACCTTGTCGAGTATAGGAAGTGATTCCAATGTGGTGCGGTATAGACATCCATTTTGGAATTTCAAATTCAGTCCATATGTGTTTGGTGCAGTAGTTGATATCCTCTCTATGTCGGATAACCTCCTAAGGACTCATATCATGTTGTCTCAGCCTCCATTTACCAAATTCAGTGGAAATGAAGGTGTGTTTTATCGATTTCCAAACTATTGTCATTATGTTGATTTCTCAAATAGCCCACCATGATGGATGGTTTGAAGTCCAATCCCTTAGGGTATCGTCTTCTCATACAATCTAGGTATATGTATGTATGTATGTATGGGATTAAGAGAGAAAGATTTCTCCTCCCTCTCCCACACCCGTGGCAGAGGTCAAATTCTTGGGAGGGTGGTAAATCTAGGTGGCAAGTAGAATTCCAACTCGGGCCCATTTGTTATGGGACATCGTGCTTGACCACTTGAGCCATTCCTTATCGGTTGTATGTATGCATGTTTCAGAATCAGGAAATTATATTCTGAATTCCTCCTAAAAATATAGGAGGTTAAGAGTTACATGTGGGCCCAATGCCATACATCACAAAAGGAGTACAACTCACTCTTCTATCTAATGTACAATTTACGTTTAACACGTTTACAAATTTTTACAGCAATACACCTAGCATTTGTAGAAACACCTTGATGTTTTCTGGCATTTCTTTCCTCCCATATGTGGTAGCATATAGTAGCAAAAAAGTTTCTTCATATCATAATTTTTACACTTTGTCAGCATCCTTTTTGTATCTCTCTCTATCTGGAGTTGCACCTTGAGATCCTTGCATAGCGTGTCCCAGATATCTCTTATAAACTTGCATTCGCCTAACAAATGATTATGAGATTCTTCAACATCCTTGCATAGCAAACACAATGTGGATACATCATAGTTCCATCTTTCAATCCTGTCAAGAGTGGTAAGAACATTGTGCAAAATTTTGTATACACACATACTCTATTTTGACACGTGCACCCATCCAGATCTGCTCCCCATGCACATCCTTGGCACCCCTTGAGCGTGTCACCTCCCAAAGGCAAGTCTTTGGATCTTTAAGTCTCTATCTCCCCGTATCCTAGGCCTCGAATAGGTGTCTAACATGCTGCCATGTTTTTATCATGACATTGATAGTGCGTGAGTATCCTTCCCTCATCTTTGGCTTGAAGTCCAATCCTCTAGGATATCTTTCCCTCATCTATTTCCCCCAAGTTGAGGTGCCTTCTTGATAAATGATTATTCTCCTCATTGGCCCCCACTTTGCTATGTCTCTAGGTGCTTTTAAGTCCAGTCATCCTTCACCTTTTGGGAGTGCTACTCTTGTATATCTCATAGGATGATGTCTGCTTGCCCACAGAAAATTTGTTATCTTCATATCCATTTTGTCTAGTACTGAACTGGGGATCTCCCCCTGTTGAACCTAAAAAATAAGGAGTCCTTCAATAGCAGCCTTTATCAGTGTTGTTCACCCCACCATGGATGCCTTCTGTGTCGGCCATCTATTCATCATTTCCTCCATCCTATCAATGCAGTTCATAAAGTCTTTGACCTATAGATTACCACTAGATAAGGGAAACCCAAGATATTTTGTTGGGAAGTTCCCCCTCTCCACTCCCATTGCATTTACTAGCCTGTCTTTTATCTAGAAGTAGTTCTTGGATAGGAAAATGTGTGCCTTGCTTGCATTTACACGTAGCCCCATTTTTTCTCCAAACTTCCCTAGAAGATTTTTAAGGTTCTCTAGAAAATACTGCTTGTCTTCAATAAATACTAACACATCATCTTCAAAAATCAAGTGGGTCATCACCTATGTGTCGTGGACTGTGTAGGGCTTGATCTCCTTTTTATCATATCCTGCTTCATCTTTTGTGTGAAGTACTCCATAACAATCACAAAGAGGAGAGGTGACATGGGGTCTCCTTGATGCAGATCATTACCTCCTTTAAACATTCCTTATGATGTGCCATTAAATAGAACAGAGAGGCTTGTAGTGCCCACACATTCCATTGCTCATTGAACCCCATTTGTTTCATGATTCACCATAACTTCTCCCACCTAACACTGTCATAGGCTTTGGAAACGTCCAATTTTAAGCATGCTTTCCTACTTCCTCTCATAACATTGTAATACAACAAGAATTCCCTTTCCAGTAATGCATAGTCACTAATTCTTCTTCCTGTCACAAAAGATCCTTGCTTTTCAAATATGAGATAGGGAAGTACCATCTTCAGTCTAGTAGCTAGAATTTTTGCAATGATTTTATATTTTACCGAGCAACATCCAATAGGTCTAAAATCAATAAGAGAGGAAGTAACCTTTTTCTTAGGAATGAGTACCAGAAAAGAATGATTAACCTGTCTCACCATGTTTCCTCCTTTAAGAAACCAGCTGACTTATGCAACCAAATCCTCCTTGATGATATTTCACGTCTTCTTGTAGAAGAAAACATTGAACCCATTTGACCCAGGGGACTTGTTGCTGCCAATACTCCAAACTGCATCCTTGACCTCTTGTTCATTGGTTCTTCTTGTGAGAATACTATTTTGTGTGCTAGTAAGCCTGAACTTCCACTCCATCTCCTCCTCCTCAATGTCATCCTCAAAGTTTTTGTTGTATAAATATGTGTAGAAGTTTATGGCCTACTCTTCTAGATCCTCCTACTTGTTGACCACTCTCCCTTCAGCATAAATCAATTCAAAAATAATATTATCAGCATCCCTTCTTTTAACAGAAGTGTGGTAGAGTTTAGTGTTCCTATCACCGTCCTCCATCCACTTCTCCCTACTCCTTTTCTAGTAGAATTTTTCCTCCACTTTCTTCAGGTCCTCATGCATTCTTTTTAGTTCCCTATCCCTCTCAATCAGCTCAGTATTAAGCAGATTAGTCACCAGTTTTTCTCTGATCTCCTTGCATTCACTTTTAGTTTCTTTAATCAGATTTAGAATATTCACTTCAGCTTTGGCCCACCTTTTAAGTGCAATCTTGGTGCTTGTCAGCTTTTTGACAAACATGTACATTGGATTCCCTATCACCTACATGATCCATCCTTCTTTATGACTTCATTAAAATCCTTCCAGTCAGCCCAGTAATTTAAAAATCTAAAGGGTTTCCTCTTCTATTTCTATTCTGTGATCTAGATCGAGATAGGAGCATGGTCACTTATCTCAGAACCTTCTGCTTTCACCTACACATTAGGAAAAATTCATAGTCATTCATCATTCACTAAAACTATGTCTAGATTGCTTGGTATATGGTTTTCTGGCCCCTTTTGTTGTTCAAATGTGAAGATATCACCCCCACCATAGGTAGTTCAAACATACCAGCTTTATCAATAGTAGGATTGAAGGCATCTATCTTACTATTTAAAGCTAACCTTTTCCATCTCTTCTCAGCCTGCATATGAATAGTATTGAAGTCTCCAATTACCAACCACAGTAGAGTTACTTATTTGGATATAGAAACTAGATCCTTCCATAAGTCCAGTCTAGCTTTGGCATCATTATGACCGTATACAGCTGTCACCCACATATATAAGCCTTCATTGTTCCTGCAGTCAATTGTAATATGTTGATCTGACATCTCTATCTCTGTCACCTACCACGCGCACAACTTCCATGCCACACAAACTCTAGCAACCCCTACACACCCTACATTAGAAACGTGGTCCCATCCCTGTGGAAATAAGTATCTAATTCTATTCTTGTTTTATTCCTTTATTTTAGTTTCCACTAAAGCAACTAAGGAATGCTCACTAGCATCAATCCACTCCCGAATTTACTTCTTTTTACTCCTGTCGCACCCTCCTTTTATGTTCCATAATAACATGGACATACTAACAATTTTTGTTGGATCTCGTATGCCTTCCTGCCTCCTTGCTGCCCTTCCTCCTATCCTCCTTCTCTACTGGCTTATTTGTACTTTCCTCCTCTTTATCAGATTTAGAGAGGGCATCAAAGCTATTATTCGTACCAAGGATAGTACTTATACCAAGGTTCTTTGGGATACTCGTCTTACTCATACCTTTTCTCTTTGTGCTAGAAATGAACTCCCCTTCTTCATGTAGGACGTTTAAACCCCTTGTAGTGGTGTTTCCATTCTCTCTTTATTCTTTCCCTACATCTTCTCCACTTCCAGCATTTCCGTCATCTGGACTGGGTTCACCTCTTGCCCCTCCATTCGGGTGGTCTTTAGTTGTCGTTTCATCTCCCCTTTCTGCCTGCTTTGGGCTCTCCATGGATGGATTCATCTGTTGTGATTTTTCTTTTGGCCTGGCTTGCTCATCTCTAGTCATCCTCTGATCTTTCTTCATCCAAACTTTCTTCTCCTTAGTTTTTCCAGTTGGGCTAGCTTCTTATGCCTCATTGCACTTTCCTTCAACATGCTTGAAGGCCCGACACACATGGTAGGTTGTAGGTAAGTAATCATACTTGATTCTGACTGGGATAGCATCTCTACCCTTCACGTTCAGCCATACCTTCATATGGAAGGTGCTCTCTGCATCCAGTTCAATTAGTACATGGCTTCTTCAGTCTCCAGTGACCTATCATCAATGTGTAAAAACTCCTTGATGCCATCCTCTAGCGTCCCCATGGATCTTCTCATCTAGGCTCACCCAAACAATCTTACCATGATCCACACCAGTATGGTGTTGAATAGGTCTTGTTTCAGTTCATCTCCATAGGCATAGTTCCTTGCCACCACGAGTTGCAGGTCATACCATCATGATCCTATGTCCAATGCTACCTTCTTGTTTGTTGCATTAGAAAATTGAACCAAGAAGATCCCATGTTGTTGCGATATGAGCTCAAAAGAACCTTTAGGTTTCCAAGTGTGTCGGATCCAAGCTTGGATATGGGGAAAATAGGGTCGCTTGCCTAGAATATACACCATGATGGTGTATTCCCAGACTTCATGCATCTACTCGAACTCCTCTTCTTCCTATTCTACATGTATTTCCCCCTCAATTAGCTTTGGTTTCAGGAGGTCCAGGTCTTGATCCTTTTGCTCTGACACTTTCTTTAGTACTTGCATCCAAGACCTCCTTGGCACTGATGACGTCGCTTTCTCTCCCTCCTCCACCAGTTTAGGGTTTCGATCCTCTCTGGTTTGGTTCTGAATCATTGGGATGGTGATGTGGGGTAGTGGTGTGTGGGGGTGGATGCTACCGATTGGGGTGATCAGGGGCGTGGACACCATGCCCTCAGGATGCCTGAGGATCACCAAGATAATCACCCAGAGTGCAAACCTAAGAGACGATGCACATTTTTTGTATGTATGTTTGGGATTAAGAGAGAAAGATTTCTCCCTCCCCCTCTCCCATGCCTGTGGTGGAGGTCGAATGCCCGGGAGGGTGGTAAATCAAGGCGGCAACTAGGATTCAAATCCGGGTCCCTTCAAGAGGAGACATTGTGCTTGACCACTTGAGCCACTCCTTGTCGGCCATTTTTGTATGTATATATGGGATTAAGAGAGAAAGATTTCTCCCCCCCTCTCCCATTCCTGTGGTGGAGGCTGAATGCCCGAGAGGGTGATAAATTAAGACGGGAACTGGGATTCGAACTCGGGTCCCTTTGTTAGGGGACACCGTGCTTGACCACTTGAGCCACTCCTTGTCGGCAGTATATATGTATGTATGTATGGGATTAAGAGAGAAAGATTCCTCCCCCCTCTCCCATTCCCGTGGAGGAGGCTGAACACTTGGGAGGGTGGTAAATCAAGGCGGCAGTTGGGATTCAAACCTGGGTCCCTTTGTTAGTGAACACCGTGCTTGACCACTTGAGCCACTCCTTGTCAGTGTATGTATGTATGTATGTATGCATGCATCAAAATTAGGTAAATATATTCTGACTTCCTCCTAAAATTATAGGAGGTTAGGAGTTACATATAACCCACCACTATACATCATAACAAAAAGCAACTCACTCGCCTATCTAACTTGTATCTTGCTCTTAATACATTTACAATTTTTTTGCATTTATACTCCTTACTCCTGTCTGTACCACTGTATCTCCTAGCATTCCTTTCACCCCAAATATGGTAACATAGAAAATAAAAATGAATTCTCTTATTATATTTTTCACATAGCTTCACAACATATATCTTGTCTCATCTTTCTACTTTAGTTGCATTTGGAATTCTGTGCATATGATGTCCCAAATTCTTTGTAAATTTGCAACTACCTAGAAGGTGGTTTTGGGACTCTTCCTCTTGCTTGCACAATAAACATATTGTAGAAATATCTTGATTCCACCTATATATCTTGTTAAGGGTAGCAAGTGCACCATGCAGAATTTTATATATACACATGATCCTCTTTGGCACCTACATACCATCCCATACCTGCTCCATGTGCTTATCTTTTTCAGCTATTGATCTTGTCACCTCCCATAGGTTTTCCTTTGGATCCTTGAGCCTCCATCCTCATGTTTCATAAGGGTCAAATAGTTGATTCTTATTGTCATACCTCCATCATCACATTTATTGTGTGTGAGTATCCCTCTCTGGTTCTTATCTTGAAGTCCATGTCTCATGGATATCTCTCCCTCATCCATCTCTCCCAAGTTGAGGATCCTTCTTGATACATTATAAGTCTTCTCAATGTTCCCCATTTGGCAATGTCTCTAGGTGCTTTAAAATCCAACCCACCTTCATCTCTTATGAGTGCCATCTGTGCATATCTCATTAGGCTATAATCATTTGCCCATATGAAATTTTCCATCTTCATATCCATCCTATCAAGGACCAATCTGAGATTCTCTTCTTGTTGTACCCAGAATATAAGAAGCCTCTCAATAGCAGCCTTTATTAGAGTTGTTCTCCCCACCATGGATGCCTTTTGTGTCGGCCACCTATTGATCATTTCCTCTAGTTTGTCAATGCAATCAGTAAAGTCTTTGACCTATAGATTACCTACAGCAAGGGGAAAGGCAAGATATTTTGTAGAAATTTCCCAACTCCACTCTTGTTGCCTCCTTAATCCTATCTTTGATGTGGTAGCAATATTTGACAAGAACATTTGTGTCTTTCTTGCATTCACACATAGTCTGGTCTACTGTGCACAACCTATAAGTAGTGTTTGCAAACTGCCCAAAATGTTTGGTTTAGCTTCAACAAAAAAAGCACATTATCTACAAAAAATCAAGTGTCTCGTCACCTTCATCCCATGTACCATGAAAGGTTTGATCTTCTTCCTTCTTTCTACAACTTGCATCTTTTGTGTGAAGTATTCCATGATTATAACAAAGAGTAGTGGGATCATGGGTCCCATCGGCAAAGCTCGTTGCCTCCTCTAAACATCCCAACTGAAGTACATTGACTAGTATAGAGAAACTTGTAGTCCAAACACACTATTTTATCCAATCAATCCATTGATCACTGAATCTCATTTGCTACAGTATCCACCATAGTTTACCCCATCTGATGTTATCATATGATTTTGACATGTCTAGCTTTAGGCAAGATTTTCTACTCCCCCTAATGAACTTATAATCCAATAAGATTCTCCTACCAGTAGAGCACAATCAGTAATTCTCCAACGTGTCACAAAAGTTCCTTGATTCACAAATGAGGTAGGGAAGTACTAACTTCATCCTGGCTTCCAAAATCTTTGCAATAATTTTGTATTGTACCGAGTAGCATACAATAGGTTTGAAATTGACAAGTGACATTATCACCTTCATCTTGGGGATAAGCACTAGAAAAGAGTGATTCACATGTCTCACCATGTTACCTCCTTTAAGGAACCAACTAACATATGCAACTAAGTCTTCCTTGATAATATCCCATGTTTTTTAAAGATAAGTTGGGAGGCTATCTTATTCTTCCCAACCTCCCCTTGCAAGAGAATTTAACTGCAAATTACAATCACTAATTAGGCTTTCAAAAGAATATGAGATGGTACTACTACCCTTACACATGTCTTTAGCTAAGATATCTTACATCTCCTTGGGTGTGAGAGTATAACTTTTATACCCCCCATGGTTGTTTTTGTGATTCTTTACCAGTCCATCACAAAATCATTATCTTCTCTGCCAGTGAACCTCACTTGCCAACTTCTTCTCCTTGGTTTTTGAATTTTACTCAGTGACTTATCATATTTAGGGTTCTCCTGCATGGATTCAGCTATCATTTTAACTGCCATATGGGAATCAGATTCAATTATAACTGAGTTAATATCGTGTTGCTCTACAATCCCCATTTCTAACCAAATGCCCATCAACTTCTCTTACATGATATTCAATGAAGCCATCACTTGTGATACCCTACCTACCCTTTTGCTTGAGCTGTCTCATGTAACTACTAAACTACTTGCTCAAAGGTGCTTTACCGTTGCATTGTAATTGAATTTTAGAATCTTGGGTTTTGACGTCTCCTGCCTATGTACAACATTCTCCATAGGGGTCAAGTTATCCCTCTTGAATGCTTCAATTTGAGTCATCACTTCCTTCCTAATGAAACAAACTTGTTGGATATAATGGGTTCTTTCCCCTCTAAAAATATGCTTGTTTCTGGACATTTAAATATGCCAACACATCATGAGAAATATAACTAGACCTTCATCATTATCATTTAACTAAAAGTAAATCTAGTCTTTTATATCAGTGTTGTTGAAGAATGAAGTGTTGTTATTACCTTTTAGTAGCTTTGTCCATACTTCCTTGGCAAAGGTGAAAACTTAGATCACATGCAGTGTGGATCCATCTTCATCCCTACATCTAGGGCATATCCTATTTGTAGCCATTCCCATTTGCACTCTCCTTGAATTTGCGAGGAGGGCATCGTACATCAAAAGTCAAGAAAACACTTTAATGCAGGTAGATGTCTTTGAGTTATAGACCTCCTTCCGTCTACCTATTTTCATAACACCTTGTCCTTATGCAGACTTTGTAGAGTAACATCTGTTACTTATATGAGCCCATACACTGATATCTTCCCCATAGCCCTATGAAGGTACATCGAGATTTAGAATGTCACCAACAAGATGTTGTGGTAGCCAATCCTTGAGAAAACATTTATCCCAACCTCTCCAGAAATTAACCATACAATCTACTTTTAGGTCTGATAGTTTTGGTGGAATTGGCAATAAGGCATGCTCCTTTAGAATTGGTCCCTCCTTCCACCATCATTCTATCCATAAAAAGATACTTCTCCCATTCATGGGGATCATTTAGGAATTGGCTTCAATGAAGGGTCTTCCGGACACTTCTGCCTTGCCCAATCTTCTTATATCTATCTTGCATTCTAGCAGACCAAGGGGAATGAAGATTGTTACTGAGTTCCCATCCATGCTTGTTTAGTAGTGCCAGATTCCAATCGCACATCCTCTTTCAAGCCCAGACCTCCTTCGTTCTTATGGCAACTCACTTCATCCCAGGCTATGCGGGCTGGTGGGTGGTATTTATGCAAGCCTCTTTAGATGAAACACCTTATGAATCTATCTATCTTATCACAAAGTTGAAGCGGTAGAATAGATGTATGTATGATGTATGTTGATAAAGTGAATAACGTTGATTTTGCAAGGCATATTATGCCTACGAGGGACAAACTTCTAGCTGACCCGACATTCACCTAACTATTAACTCTCTCAAGGACTTCAATGTATGTTTGTTTGTTCACTCTATTATGTAGGATAGGAACCCCTAGGTATCTACTGAGGCCATTGATTACTTGGTACCTACATACTCTCGTGATCCCTCTTCTCAGGTCCCAATCTATACTTTTAGATAAGAACAATCTTATCTTGCTAAGGGACACCATCTTCATGTGGACCCTCTAAAGGGATGTAAAACATTCCATTATAGTTATTATATGTGCGATACTTGCTTGAGTGAAGATGATTAGATCATCTGTAAAACACAAGTGGGACATCATGGGACCATTTAAACCCATCTTCACTAGTTTCCAATTTCCCTTTGTACCCTCTCGATCAATAACCTGACTCAATTGCTCTAAGCAAATCACAAAGAAATACGACAACATAGGATAGCCTTGTCTGAGGCCTCTATTCACTATGAAGGGTCTTGACTTCTTACCATTCCAAGAAATAGCCGTCTCACCTCTTGTTGTTGAAGCCATGGTATACTTTTTTATGTTCTGTGATATTTCAACACAGTTAAGTGGATTGCTTATGAAATCCTAAGACATTATGTTGTAAGCTTTCATTAGATCCATTTTTATAGACATGGATTTAGCTCCATGTTTGTGTTTCATTGAATGAATGAGCTCTTGAACAGGTGCAACGTTGACTATAATGTGATGCCCTGGTACAAAGCTACTTTGGGTCATCAATATCCATCTAGGCATAATCACCTTCAACCTTTCCACAACCAGATTTGTGGGCTCTGATCTCCAAACCACGATATAAACACGATTTAAACTTAGCGGAAGCGATTCGATTAGCAGCGGAATACCAAAAATCAGCAGAAATTAAAACTTTTTGAGATAAAGCATTTAAACCATAAAACTTCCTTCATAAAAGGAGATAAACTGTTTACATCTCAGATAATTACTTCTTGAGTAATTATATACAACATGATACAAAATCTCAAGAACTCATAACCAAAATCTCAGACCAAAAGACTCCAAGACCTGAGAGTACAGAGGACACATAGGACTGACTCTAACTACACCACATGGCAGGCTAAATCTCTACCTGAGATTTTACTGCTGCCCCTGGTGTTGCTGCTGCTGGGACTGGTCACCTGTAGACCTGTTCCTCTGTCCTCGACGTCCACCTAAAAAGTTGAAGTCTACGGGGTGAGACAATTTTACATAATTGTCCCAGCGAGAGTTATAACTCTCCGCCAGAAGCTTTATTATAGCACCTCAAAGAATAACTTAAGCAGTAAAAGCTTCAAAGTATTCAACATCAGATATAATAGTAAGCATGAGTTCAACAGTTATGAAACATGAAGACATTTGCACTATACAGTGTAACATCAATCAATCAACTCGTAGTTATCTCTAACAGGTATGCTACGCTGTGGATTATGTTTTTCAAAAATTACTTTTATGCCCTTTGGAGATGAGGTTTACCACTCATACTCCAACCAATCACTGCTAAGTGCCTCGGTATCATACTAGGTCATCGAAAGAGTCGGATTCTCATGACCTTCACCTTCCTCAGTCAGTAAGAGGATTACTTGTAGGACATCTCGTGCCTCTACTATAATAGCTTACCAGGGTAATCTGGTCCTTCGCTATTTTAGAGTTACAGTGGCATTCTGTACTCTCTTCGTCATCAGGAGATTTCATGTTTATCTTCCACTGATACGGATATCTGTGTTTTCTTCGTCATCAGGAGGTTTCATGTTTACCATCCACTGATACGGTATGGGATTGTAGTGAAGAATTGACGGATTACACATCTACATCAAACACCTACACTAGGATGTAAGGTTCTACACATCCATATACCCCACATACTCAAAAGTATGTGATCCAGGAGTTCCCTTAGGAAAACCTGTTTCACCATCATTTGATCTCTGACAATGATGGATCTATGATCAGGGCTCTACATTATACTTGATTAGTTAGGTACATTCAGTATTCTTTTAACATCATACATTGTTCTTCAAACAATAACATTAGCATAACAACTATGAAATGAGAATACAAAATGTAGCAAGCCTAACTCTCATCAATCATCATTTCTCAATACATTCATCACAAGTCATCTCTAAAGCATAACCTTGATGGTATTTATGGCTCTCACAGCCCATTTAATTCATAGGTTTCCATTGACAAGGCATCAAGATATTTTACTATTCATAAAGCTAAAAACATGCTTTCAATGAATATAGCATCATCATCCATACCTGGATATGATCATCTTCATATCAGAACCTGCAAGGTTAATTCAACTGATAAAAGCAATTCAAATCAAGAATTATACTTTCCACTCTTGCCATAAGAGCTAAGTTCCCTGATTCTCATCAATTATGGTTTACTATTCACATTACATGCCATCACCCTAGAATTAGGGTTTATTATTCACATTATGGTAAAATGAACTCATAACATCATCATGTATGAGGAACATCATCAATGATGCTCTCAGATAAGATTAAGATTCATCAATTATCATAAATAGGATTTTCATGATCTCACATAGGTGGATCATACCCTAATCATGTACATTCATATATATTGAAGGTATTTTACTTGGATTTCAACCATAATTGGGATTTTCTCTCTCCTCTTTCTCATAGGTGATGATTACATCCCTCTAGATTGGGTTAGGTCTAATCAACATTGATAAGCCTAGCCAAGTCATCACCATTGTAACCATTGGGGTTTGCATGATAAAAAGGGGTTACCTACTTGAATCCATAAAGGGTATTTTGGTAAAGTTCACCATTGATCATAACATGGGTTAATATACTAACCACTTGACCCTTAATGTCCCTAGGTATCATTAGGGTTTAGGTTGAACAACCATCAAACCATCTAAGCCTTCAAGGCATTAGGCAGACTTATCCTTAAAAGTCCCCAATAGGTTTCACACCTTCAACCTTCAAACGATCCTGAGATCGTTTAAGGTTGTAGACCATTTAGCTTTGGTTGACTTCAAGACCGCATGACACTCAAGACCGTTCACCCTTAAACGATCTTGAGGTCGTTTCCCCAAGATGGGGTGAAGACCATTTAGTCATAGTTTGACTTCTGAAGTCGTTTGAGCTCATTCGGACCCGAAGTCGTATGAACTCATTCGGTCCTGAAGTCGTATGAACTCATTCGGTCCTGAAGTCGTATGAAATCATTTGGTCCTGAAGTCGTATGGTCCTAAAAGCTCAAGATCGCATGGACCTCCAAGGTGATTCAAAGGGTAAACTCGATTAGGGTTTCCTATGTTGAAGCCTTCAATTGGTCTCAAGCTTGCTAACCACTTATCAATTGAGACAATTAGGGTTAGCCTTAACCAATTGGTCACTCAATTGATCCTTAATTTATATCCAAATAGGGTTGGAGTTGGTTCAATTAAGGTCTATAAACATTCAACCATCAACACTCAACAATGTGAATCAAATCGAAGTTGATCCCATCAATTGACCTCCAATCGGGCTCAAACTTGGCCCAAACAGTCTTGGGATCATTTGGATAACCTCCAAACGGTCTTGAGAGCGTTTGCCCAAGAATTCATCAAAATCTAAGTTGATTTGATAGGGGTTGAACCTTAATTAAGTCACAAATCAACAATTTGATTATTTCAATAACCCACTGTAATTGGGCCCTCAATTGATCAAATTACCTTAACCCTAGACCTCCAAACGGTCTTGGGTTGACACCAAACGGTCTTGAGACCGTTTGGATGAGTTCCAAATGGTCTTGAGACCGTTTGCCCATCCATCCTTTGGACTCTAGTGAAAATTCATCAAGGTTTGATCTATTGAGTTGATCATCACATCAATACTTAATTGCAATATGATTTGGTACCTTTGGACCTTCAATTGGTCAACTATACTTGACCCCATACCTATAAACGGTCTTGGGTGATCCCCAAACGGTCTTGATACCGTTTGAATGATTCCCCAAACGGTCTTGAGACCGTTTGGGCTAATCAACCCAAAATCACTAATTAACTCATTGGAATTTCAGCACTGATTTCAATTAGGATTTGCCCTATTAATCAACCTTCAACTCATAACTCGTTTGGAATTAATCCATCAAATTTGGTGAGTCATTAATCAACATCATTATGAACAGTAATCACAAACGGTCAATGCTTGGTCAACCATCTTAAATGGTCTTGAGACCGTTTTCCCAAAAAGGGCAAATTAAATAGATTGAAAATCAGAACTTAATTCAACTGGATTTGCTAATTGATTTGCTTATATCTCACGATTCCTTTGGAGTTAACCCCTCAAATTTTGTAGGTGATTAACCTACATAATTATAAACAATATTCCCCATACGTTCGTCATTTTGTCAACGCGATAAAACGGTCTTGAAGGCCATTTTCCTTCATACGACCCTGAAACCGTTTGCCCACCAAACGGTTGTGTAAACAGTATGGGCAATTGGTGGAGGTCGTTTGGTAAAGTGGAAATCCGTGGATAAGCATAGGAATTAACTCCCTTATCTTCTAGCTCAAGAATAGTAGCAGTTCTTCACGATTTTGCTTGCAAGGATGCAAGGGAAAATAGGGAAGAAGAAGAACTAGCAACTATATGCATAGAAAAAGATGTATAATCAAAGCATAAGGTTTAGAGTTATAAAACCCACCTAAAGGTTGTTCCTTGAGCTCCAAGCTTCCAAGCTTCAGGTCTTTAATGGCGTCTTTGAGTTCCACAGGTCGGCCAAGGTGAATTCTCCAAGGAAAAGTTGGAAAGGAATGGCTAGAAAGATAAAGCTAGGTGAGCTAGCCATGAATTCAACCTTGAAATCGAGTTTCCTCCATGAATTCAAGCAAAAGGGATGATCCAAACTTACCTTGAACTCCCTGGTCATTCTCCTATGCTCCAGAGCTCTGCCTTAGTCGGTTTGAGCAAGGGGGATAAGTGAGGGAATGAAAGAAACGTTCCTTTGCTTGCAAAGGAAGTGGTATATATATTTTGGGTGAAATTTCTCCATAAAGCTTCTACTTTATCCCATTTCTCATCTAAGTCCTTCCTTTATTCTTTGCTCGTCCCTACCCCTTATTTCTAAGGACAATCTCCTTATAAGGTCAAGAATTGAAGGCAAAGAAGATCAACCCATTACTAAAGTATACATATAAAAGAGCTATTATACTTATTCCTTGATTATTTACTCACAAAGGTGTTCTTTATTATATGATTATTCAAATGAAGTGCCCTCTTCATCATTTCTACTCTAAATGATGAAAAAAGTTATAAAAGATATTTTAGAAGATGAAATGTACAAGTTGCACTCCAAATTTTGGGTAAATTGCATTTTACCCCAAAGTAGGGTTTAAAGCACAGGGATTGCTTCCACAGCTGCACCTTGGTGCTCAAGCTTGGGAAATCCTTCAAACTTTACCAGAATCATTCTTATGATGCCTCAACATCAGAGGAACATCTCAACATGTGCAAATTGCAAGTTAACCCTTCTAACTGGGTAAATTGCACATAGGTCCCTGTATTACAAAACAATACTAAAACATTGTTCAATTAGGGAAGAAATGGAAATAAGTGTTCCTCAAGAGTTTAATTACATGCCAAAAGATAATCACCAGTATCTTAATTACATAATTAGGCAAAACACCTAGGGTTAACTCATAACCCAGGTCAGGGATGTTACAAATTATCCACCCCTTTCAAGGATTTCGTCCCCGAAATTGATAAAACGTATTAAGAGAAAAGGGCAGGGTATTTCCTTCTCATCTCATCCTCTAGTTCCCAAGTGGCTTCTTCAACACCACGGTGGTTCCAGAGGACTTTCACAAGGCTTAAATCTTTCTTCTTTAACTTTTTAATTCTGTTATCAAGGATTGACATTGGTCCTTCCTCATAAGATATATCATCATTCAATTCTACCTCCATAGGTTGTAGAACTGACTCAGTGTCTGGGTGACATTTCTTTAGCATACAAATGTGAAACACAGGATGTAACCTCTGTAACTCTGGTGGCAGCTCTAGTTTATAGGCTACTTTTCCAATCCGTTCAATGATTGGATAAGGCCCCATAAATCTAGGAGCTAACTTCCCTTTCTTTCCAAAATGAAGAAATCTTTTCCAAGGCGAGACTTTGAGATACACTCTGTCTCCGACCTGTAACTCTAAGGGTCTACGACGCTTGTCAGCATAAGATTTCTGCCTATCCTGTGCAGTCTTAATCTGTTGTTGTATTACCTTAATCTTTTCTGTAGTTTACTGCACAAGATCAGGTCCTAACAACTGATGCTCACCAGTCTCATACCAACACAAGGGTGATCTACAACATCTACCATACAATGCTTCATAAGGTGCCATATCAATACTATGCTGATAGCTATTGTTATAGGCAAACTCTATCAAGCTTAGGTGTAGATCCCAACTTCCGGTAAACTGGAGAACACATGTTCTCAACAGGTCTTCCAAGGTCTGTATGGTCCTTTCCGACTGTCCATCAGTCTGTGGATGAAAGGTCGTACTAAACCTTAACTGGGTGCCTAAAGCATTATGAAGTCGTTCCCAAAAATGACTAGTGAACTGGGGACCTCTATCAGAGACGATAGTAGCTGGAACCCCGTGCAAATGCACTATCTCATTTATGTAAATCTGTGCGAGCCTCTCAGCAGTGTAGGTTGTCTTGACAGGTAAGAAATGTGTTGTCTTAGTCAACCTATCAACAACTACCCAAATGGAATCATGTCCTTTGCTTGTCCTGGGTAGGCCAACAACAAAGTCCATGGTAACATGGTCCCACTTCCACTGTGGTATGGGTAAAGGTTGCATTGTTCCTGCAGGCTTCTGGTGTTCAACTTTAACTTGCTGACACACAGGACACCTCATAACAAACTCTGCAACATCCTTCTTCATTCCAGGCCACCAATACATATCTTTCAAGTTTCGATACATCTTGGTGCTCCCTGGATGCATGGCATACATCGAAGAATGAGCTTCTTCCAGGACTAACTTCCTCAAGTTGTCCACATCTGGCACTATCATCTTCCCATGATAACAGGCTATTTGATCATCTGAGTCATGGAAACCATCTCGTTTCTCACTACCATACTCCGATCTAATCTGCTGAACTACAACATCAACATGTTGTGCCTCCTTAATCTGCTCTCTTAGGGTAGGTTTAATATGCATCTCAGCCATCAACCCGGCTAACAATGACACCTTCAACTTTACATTGTCTTGCCTTAAAGAGATAAGCATATCTCTCTTAGAGCATACTAAAGAGTTTAGTTGTGCTCTATCCATGGTTGATGTTGCTGATTTCCTACTCAAGGCATCTGCAACAACATTGGCCTTCCCTAGATGGTAATCAATTGTACAATCGTAGTCCTTGATTAACTCCATCCAGCGACGTTGCCTCATGTTAAGCTCATGCTGAGAGAAGATATACTTAAGGTTCTTGTGATCTGTGAAAATATGGAATGTCTCTCCATAGAGATAATGCCTCCAGATTTTCAATGCATGAACCACGACAGCTAACTCTAGATCGTGTGTTGGATAATTCTCCTCGTGCTTCTTAAGCTGTCGGGAAGCAAAAGAAATCACTTGTTTATCCTGCGTCAACACACATCCAAGTCCATTCTTGGAGGCATCACAGAAGACTACATATCCTTTTCCTTGCTCAGGTAGCACAAGCACAGGTGCACTTGTCAACCTCTCCTTCAACAACTGAAAGGACTGTTGACACTTATCACTCCAAGAAAAAGGAGCATCTTTCCGGGTTAACTTGGTCAAAGGTAAGGCTATAGAGCTAAAGTTTTTAATAAACCTTCGATAGTAACCAGCTAACCCCAAGAAGCTTCGAATCTCCGTCGGTGTCTTCGGTTGTTCCCATTGTAGAACAGATTCTACCTTTGTAGGGTCAACACGAATTCCTGAGGCAGATATCACATGTCCAAGAAAAGATACCTCCGGCAGCCAGAACTCACACTTGCTAAACTTAGCATACAACTTATGTTCTCTTAGCAAGGTCAAAGCTTGGCGAAGATGCTGCTCATGCTGCTGAGCATCCTTACTATAGATCAGAATGTCATCTATGAAGACGACAACACACTGATCAAGGAAGGGTCGAAAAACTCTATTCATGAGTTCCATAAATGTAGATGGTGCATTAGTTAGTCCAAACAACATAACTGTGAACTCATAGTGACCATATCTTGTCCTAAAAGCAGACTTGGATATGTCACTATCCTTAATGCGGAGTTGATGATATCCAGATCTCAAATCTATCTTTGAGAAGACTGTTGCACCACGCAACCGGTCAAAAAGATCATCAATCCTCGGCAAAGGGTACTTGTTCTTTATTGTTACTTTATTAAGTTGTCTGTAGTCAATGCACAACCGCATTGACCCATCTTTCTTTTTAACAAACAAGACCGGAGCACCCCAAGGTGAAGTGCTCGGTCGGATAAAACCCTTCTCAAGTAACTCTTGAAGTTGTTTCTTGAGTTCTGCCATCTCGGCAGGCGCCATCCTATACGGTGTATGGGCTATGGGTTTCGTATCTGGGACCAAATTGATCTCAAAATCAATCTCCCGAGGTGGTGGTATACCAGGAAGTTCTTCAGGAAACACATCCTCGAATTCCCTGACTATGGGAACTTCAGCAGGATTGGAACTTTCCTTGGTAACATCTACCACATGGGCCAAGAATGCATAACATCCTTGCCTCAACAGCTTATCAGCAACCATAGCTGATACAAGACAGGTGGGCAGAATCTTTCTTTCACCTTGAAAGATCCATGTGTTGCCTTTATCAGCAAACACAACCAACTTGGATTCACAATCCAAGACAACTCTATACCTTTCTAAGGTATCCATCCCGAGGATTATATCAAATCCTTGCATATCAAGTGGTATAAGGTCCAATTGAATGCGATGATCAGAAAAGAAGAGGATGCAGGGAGAACATACCTCCTGCAAAATGGTAGACCCACTCAATGGAGTCTCCAACAACAAACTATCTGCCCTATGACTAACCGTCATATTGCAGTTACGAATCACTCTCCGAGTGATAAAAGAGTGTGTAGCACCCGGGTCAATCAGAATAGATACAACACAGGATGTAGACATATCAGAATATAAAAGTTCCATCTGACCTGCCACTACCCATGGATTGACCACTGCTTCAGGTGGGTTCATAGCATAAAACCTCATTGTCGCCTGGGGTTGAGGTGGTGCTGATGATCCAGCTTGAGACGCTTTCCCGCATCCTCGAGCTGCTCCTTGAGGTTGTCTTCTCTGTGATCCCTGTTGACTTTGTCTCTGAGGTTGTGTCATACTGACAGGTCTAGATCGGCAGTCCTTCATCAAGTGTCCCACCTTCCCACAGTTGTAGCAACTTCTTTCCAGTTGTTGTGGTCTTGGTGGTCCAGTAACTAACATTGATGCAGAACTATGAGTCTCTTGTTGAGGTAGGCTTCGTCCCCTGCCTCTACTTGGTGACCACTGAGTTTGGGAACTTGATCTGGGTGGTGGAGGGTTAGGTGCAGAGAATCTCAGTTTCTTGGAATCCCTAGATGAAGAACCCTGGAACTGTGGATATCTTTTCTGGGTTTGCCTCTTCTCAATCAAAGATTTTTCTATCCTTCGGACTGACTCAAAAAAGGTAGAGAATCTCTCTCGGTTTTCTAAGGCAGACACAGGGGTTGATATATCAGCATTCAAACCCTTCTCGAATCTCCTGATTCTTTCCTCTTCTGTGGCAGCCATGTGCGGACAGAACCGCAGCAACTCCATGAACTTAGCTTCATACTCGCTAATGTTCATCATGCCCTGCCTCAATCTCTCAAACTGAGAGATCTTCTCATCTAGGAAGGTCTTTGGAAAATATCTATTGATAAATTCCCGACGAAACTCTTCCCACGAGAACTCTATCCCAAGTCTCTTCTGCTCTTCCATGTTCCACCAGTGACCAGCACTGTCTTTGAGAAGATAGACAGCATGTCTAACCTTCTCAGCCTCTGGGATATTAAGAATCCTGAAAGCCTTCTCCAACTCTGTTAACCACAGATCAGCATCTGCGGGGTCGGCAGTCCCAAAGTACTCGGTAGCTCCGACACGACGAAGTCACTCGAACGTCTTACTGATACCTTTTTCTTTAGGCTAGGCAGGTGCCCTAGGTGCAGGCATGGGCATCTTGTCAGTTATGTGTGTCATGGTAGTCATAAACTGCCCAAACATCGTCTGAACTGTTGGGTTACCCATATCAGCTGGGTCAAACTGGGGTGGTTCAGGTGCAGGCTGTTCTATTTCTGGAACCCTTGCACCGCCTCGAGGTGCACTAGCACTACTCTCTGCCACGTACTCATCATGTGGCTCTGCCATCCTTATGTATCTTCTTCTCCTGAGTAGCAGAAGATTCTATTAGATAAGGAAGAGACACTAAGGATAGACTCGACATCCTAAGTCCTATGCCTCTGTAGACTCAGCAAACCTAGAGCTCTGATACCACTTAATTGTGGGCTCTGATCTCCAAACCACGATATAAACACGATTTAAACTTAGCGGAAGTGATTCGATTAGCAGCGGAATACCAAAAATCAGCGGAAATTAAAACTTTTTGAGATAAAGCATTGAAACCATAAAACTTCCTTCATAAAAGGAGATAAACTGTTTACATCTCAGATAATTACTTCTTGAGTAATTATATACAACATGATACAAAATCTCAAGAACTCATAACCAAAATCTCAGACCAAAAGACTCCAAGACCTGAGAGTACAGAGGACACATAGGACTGACTCTAACTACACCACATGGCAGGCTAAATCTCCACCTGAGATTTTACTGCTGCCCCTGGTGCTACTGCTGCTGGGACTGGTCACCTGTAGACCTGTTCCTCCGTCCTCGATGTCCACCTAAAAAGTTGAAGTCTACGGGGTGAGACAATTTTACATAATTGTCCCAGCGAGAGTTATAACTCTCCGCCAGAAGCTTTATTATAGCACCTCAAAGAATAACTTAAGCAGTAAAAGCTTCAAAGTATTCAACATCAGATATAACAGTAAGCATGAGTTCAACAGTTATGAAACATGAAGACATTTGCACTATACAGTGTAACATCAATCAATCAACTCGTAGTTATCTCTAGCAGGTATGCTACGTTGTGGATTATGTTTTTCAAACATTACTTTTATACCCTGTGGAGATGAGGTTTACCACTCATACTCCAACCAATCACTGCTAAGTGCCTCAGTATCATACTAGGTCATCGAAAGAGCCGGATTCTCATGACCTTCACCTTCCTCAGTCAGTAAGAGGATTACTTGTAGGACATCTCGTGCCTCTACTATAATATTTTACCAGGGTAATCTGGTCCTTCTCTATTTTAGAGTTACAGTGGCGTTCTGTACTCTCTTCGTCATCAGGAGATTTCATGTTTATCTTCCACTGATACGGATATCTGTTCTTTCTTCGTCATCAGGAGGTTTCATGTTTACCATCCACTGATACGGTATGGGATTGTAGTGAAGGATTGACGGATTACACATATACATCAAACACCTACACTAGGATGTAAGGTTCTACACATCCATATACCCCACATACTCAAAAGTATGTGATCCAGGAGTTCCCTTAGGAAAACCTGTTTCACCATCATTTGATCTCTGACAATGATGGATCTATGATCAGGGCTCTACATTATACTTGATTAGTTAGGTACATTCAGTATTCTTTTAACATCATACATTGTTCTTCAAACAATAACATTATCATAACAGCTATGAAATGAGAATACTAAATGTAACAAGCCTAACTCTCATCAATCATCATTTCTCAATACATTCATCACAAGTCATCTCTAAAGCATGACCTTGATGGTATTTATGGCTCTCACAGCCCATTTAATTCATAGGTTGCCATTGACAAGGCATCAAGATATTTTACTATTCATAAAGCTAACAACATGCTTTCAATGAATATAGCATCATCATCCATACCTGGATATGATCATCTTCATATCAGAACCTGCAAGGTTAATTCAACTGATAAAAGCAATTCAAATCAAGAATTATACTTTCCACTCTTGCCATAAGAGCTAAGTTCACTGATTCTCATCAATTAGGGTTTACTATTCACATTACATGCCATCACCCTAGAATTAGGGTTTATTATTCACATTATGGTAAAATGAACTCATAACATCATCATGTATGAGGAACATCATCAATGATGCTCTCAGATAAGATTAAGATTCATCAATTATCATAAATAGGGTTTTCATGTTCTCACATAGGTGGATCATACCCTAATCATGTACATTCATATATATTGAAGGTATTTTACTTGGATTTCAACCATAATTGGGATTTTCTCTCTCCTCTTGCTCATAGGTGATGATTACATCCCTCTAGATTGGGTTAGGTCTAATCAACACGGATAAGCCTAGCCAAGTCATCACCATTGTAACCATTGGGGTTTGCATGATAAAAAGGGGTTACCTACTTGAATCCATAAAGGGTATTTTGGTAAAGTTCACCATTGATCATAACATGGGTTAATATACTAACCACTTGACCCTTAATGTCCCTAGGTATCATTAGGGTTTAGGTTGAACAACCATCAAACCATCTAAGCCTTCAAGGCATTAGGCAGACTTATCCTTAAAAGTCCCCAATAGGTTTCACACCTTCAACCTTCAAACGATCCTGAGATCGTTTAAGGTTGTAGACCGTTTAGCTTTGGTTGACTTCAAGACCGCATGACACTCAAGACCGTTTACCCTTAAACGATCTTGAGGTCGTTTGCCCAATATGGGGTGAAGACCGTTTAGTCATAGTTTGACTTCTGAAGTCGTTTGAGCTCATTCGGACCCGAAGTCGTATGAACTCATTCGGTCCTAAAGTCGTATGAACTCATTCGGTCCTGAAGTCATATGAACTCATTCGGTCCTGAAGTCATATGGTCCTAAAAGCTCAAGATCGCATGGACCTCCAAGGTGATTCAAAGGGTAAACTCGATTAGGGTTTCCTATGTTGAAGCCTTCAATTGGTCTCAAGCTTGATAACCACTTATCAATTGATACAATTAGGGTTAGCCTTAACCAATTGGTCACTCAATTGATCCTTAATTGATATCCAAATAGGGTTGGAGTTGGTTCAATTAAGTTCTATAAACATTCAATCATCAACACTCAACAATGTGAATCAAATCGAAGTTGATCCCATCAATTGACCTCCAATCGGGCTCAAACTTGGCCCAAACGGTCTTGGGATCGTTTGGATAACCTCCAAACGGTCTTGAGACCGTTTTCCCAAGAATTCATCAAAATCTAAGTTGATTTGATAGGGGTTGAACCTTAACTAAGTCACAAATCAGCAATTTGATTATTTCAATAACCCACTGTAATTGGGCCCTCAATTGATCAAATTACCTTAACCCTAGACCTCCAAACGGTCTTGGGTTGACACCAAACGGTCTTGAGACCGTTTGGATGAGTTCCAAACGGTCTTGAGACCGTTTTCCCATCCATCCTTTGGACTCTAGTGAAAATTCATCAAGGTTTGATTTATTGAGTTGATCATCACATCAATACTTAATTGCAATATGATTTGGTACCTTTGGACCTTCAATTGGTCAACTATACTTGACCCCAGACCTCTAAACGGTCTTGGGTGATCCCCAAACGGTCTTGAGACCGTTTGGATGATTCCCCAAACGGTCTTGAGACCGTTTGGGCTAATCAACCCAAAATCACTAATTAACTTATTGGAATTTCAGCACCGATTTCAATTAGGATTTGCCCTATTAATCAACCTTCAACTCATAACTCGTTTGGAATTAATCCATAAAATTTGGTGAGTCATTAATCAACATCATTATGAACAGTAATCCCAAACGGTCAATGCTTGGTCAACCATCTTAAACGGTCTTGAGACCGTTTTCCCAAAAAGGGAAAATTAAACAGATTGAAAATCAGAACTTAATTCAACTGGATTTGCTAATTGATTTGCTTATATCTCACGATTCCTTTGGATTTAACCCCTCAAATTTTGTGGGTGATTAACCTACATAATTATAAACAAGATTCCCATACGGTTGTCGTTTGGTCAACGCGATCAAATGGTCTTGAAGGCCGTTTGCCTTCATACGACCCTGAAACCGTTTGCCCACCAAACGGTTGTGTAAACCGTATGGGCAATTGGTGGAGGTCGTTTGGTAAAGTGGAAATCCGTGGATAAGCATAGGAATTAACGCCCTTATCTTCTACCTCAAGAACAGTAGCAGTTCTTCACGATTTTTCTTGCAAGGATGCAAGGGAAAATAGGGAAGAAGAAGAACTAGCAACTATACGCATAGAAAAAGATGTATAATCAAAGCATAAGGTTTAGAGTTATAAAACCCGCCTAAAGGTTGTTCCTTGAGCTCCAAGATTCCAATCTTCAGGTATTTAATGGCTCTTTGAGCTCCACAGGTCGGCCAAGGTGAATTCTCCAAGGAAAAGTTGGAAAGGAATGGCTAGAAAGATAAAGCTAGGTGAGCTAGCCATGAATTCAACCTTGAAATCGAGTTTCCTCCATGAATTCAAGCAAAAGGGATGATCCAAACTTACCTTGAACTCCCTGGTCGTTCTCCTATGCTCCAGAGCTCTGCCTTAGTCGGTTTGAGCAAGGGGGATAAGTGAGGGAATGAAAGAAACGTTCCTTTTCTTGCAAAGGAAGTGGTATATATATTTTGGGTGAAATTTCTCCATAAAGCTTCTACTTTATCCCATTTCTCATCTAAGTCCTTCCTTTCTTCTTTGCTCGTCCCTACCCCTTATTTCTAAGGACAATCTCCTTCTAAGGTCAAGAATTGAAGGCAAAGAAGATCAACCCATTACTAAAGTATACATATAAAAGAGCTATTATACTTATTCCTTGATTATTTACTCACAAAGGTGTTCTTTATTATATGATTATTCAAATGAAGTGCCCTCTTCATCATTTCTACTCTAAATGATGACAAAAGTTATAAAATATATTTTAGAAGATGAAATTTACAAGTTGCACTCCAAATTTTGGGTAAATTGCATTTTACCCCAAAACCAGGGTTTCAAGCACATGGATTGCTTCCACAGCTGCACCTTGGTGCTCAAGCTTGGGAAATCCTTCAAACTTGACCAGAATAATTCTTATGATGCCTCAACATCAGAGGAACATCTCAACATGTGAAAATTGCAAGTTAACCCTTCTAACTGGGTAAATTGCACATAGGTCCTTGTATTACAAAACAATACTAAAACATTGTTCAATTAGGGCAGAAATGGAAATAAGTGTTCCTCAAGAGTTTAATTACATGCCAAAAGATAATCACCAGTATATTAATTACATAATTAGGCAAAACACCTAGGGTTAACTCATAACCCAGGTCAGGGATGTTACAAGCTTAGTGATGACTTTGTGAGCCACATTATATAGGAAAATAGGTCACAAATTCTCACATTTCTCTGGTTCAACAATCTTTTGTATGAGGACTATAGTCAAATCACAAAGAGTTGTAGGAAACAACAACCCTTCAATTATTCGCTAACACCATCAAGATTAGGTACTTTCATAGGATCCAGAGTCATAGCAATTGTGTGCACCTCCTCCTCCGATGGGCACACTCCAATAGCAGTAAGTTGTGCATTTATCGATGCAATGAACTATCTTGGAACCTTAGATATATTGGGACTAGATCTACCAACTAGTGTTGTAAGGAACTTCTCGAAGTGTCGAACCACCAACTCCATCTGGGCTACCTCATTCGTAACCCAGTCACCATTGGGGTCTTTTAGTTTGGTGATCAAGTTTTTTCATTTTCTTTGATTAACAAAATTATGGTAGAACTTGGAATTAATGTCACCATCCTTGAGCCAACTAACATTCCTCTGGTGTTTCAGATCTACTTCCCCTCCTTTAGGATTCTATCCAGATCCATCTGCATATCTAAACAAAGAGCGTCAGAGATTTCATTGTAATGGATTGCCATATCGGACTGTAATCGCTTGATATTATTGATGAGACGATCCTTATGTTTTTTCTTCACTCTTCTTTGTTTTATGTCCTACTCACTGATGTTACTTTGTGCATATTTAAGAGATTTAGTGAAATTAAGATTTGGATTCCATGTATTATTGAGCATTGTTGTGAAATCTGAACTCTCAAGCCACAAAGATTTGGTAATATATCTATTGGGCCTACATGTTGTTTGATGAAATATTACTAGTAGTGGGCAATTGTATGATCCTAACCTTGAAATATGTTGAACCAGCGCATTTGGGTAGCAATTAATGAAGGTGATGTTAGCCATAACTATGTTCAAACACTCTTGTAGTAGGCCATGTCTATACGTAATTTCATCCCTGAGAATCCTAAGTCAGTTATACCGACTTCCATAAGAGTGCTGTGAAATAATGCTACTTTAGTATGATTTGACATCCTACTTCCACTCTTTTCTCTTAGATCAATGATAGTGTTAAAGTCTCCCAATGTGAGTCAAGGGGACTTCAACTTGTTCTCCATATGAATAAGGTGATTCAACAGAAGTCGTATTGTGCCAATTTGATGGCTTGCAAAGATGATGTATAAAACAAACATTATTTATCTTGCATGATATAAGCTATCTATGACTATAGACAATCTCCACCTTACACTAGGTTGCATCCGTACACACCCAAATTCCCTTGGAAAATCCTTTGGCCTAAACTCTATAGGAATTAGGAAAATTGAGCATGAGAATGGTTCTAGAAGCATTATCAAAACTGATTTTGGGTTCTAAGATGGTGACAATTTTTGTTCTATGAATTTCCATGATATATTTCATGACCTGGCATCTCTCTCCACTACCAAACCCTCTAGTATTCCAACACAGGATATCGATCATTGGCATAATATGAAGGCGATACTCAGGACATTTGACCTCCTAAATCAACATCCATATCTACATCTGCTTCATCTTTCTTTCCACTCTCTGATTCCCCTCTAGTTTGGGCATTTAACCTCAAACTTTTCCCTCTATGCTCATGGGAGTGACACCATGGGATTCTTCATTTGTGTACCTCTCCCTTTATCTTCCTTCCCAAGGGAACGGGAAGTGCATTGTTGATCATCCCAATAGAGAAACCCCCAGTTTATCTCCCTCCTTTATCCTTTTCCCTCATTTTTTCATCATGTCATGTTTGTTTGTGGATGTCCGGTACATCTTCCTCTTCCCCTACCTTGTTTAATGTAGCATGTCCTTCCATATTCTCTTATGGAACTACTGTGGATACCCCTAACATTTTGTTATCATATACAATGATAACATTTTTGATAGTTTCAGGGTCCATTTCCTGAATCACCTCATCCACTTCTAGGTGCATAACAACATGTATCTAATAAGTCTTTGCATCCATAGTGGGATTGGTGTAAGTGTTTACCTCCTTGTCCTTCTTGTTCAAGTTTCCACTATCATCCCTCGACCTATCCATTCTTGTGTCCACAGTGTTGTTGTTTCTCTTTGGTCTCCACACCTTAGCTGGTCTCTCAGTATTTCTGTCTTGGCTCCCTGATCCATACTCTTTTTCTTTTGTATCTTCCTAGTCCTCCTGATTCTCTTCAAATAGTAGATTATCAAATCTATTACTGGTGGATGGTATATCTGGAGGCTTTTCAAAGTGTATAGATTATCTGTAGATCCTCATATGCCCAAATCCTTTGCCTCTCTATTATTTCCAAGAATCTTCATGATTACTTTATATGTTGTTCAAAGTGGTGTCCCTTGTCTGTTCATCACTCCTTGTTTGGCTCGCAGGCTTATATCTGCAATACTTGGACTTTTGCCCTAGTTTTCCATGCGTAGAGCACATGTCTAGAGCTATCTCATATTCAACTTTGTACTCTATGTTGTTGATTAGAATAAAAGCACATAAGATATTAGTAGTATCAACTTATATTCCCAACCTAGCAAATTTTCTTTAGGTTCCGAAGCTTGTGTGATTGTCCATTTTGATGAGCCTTCCTAATGCCAACCCTATGAGTCTGAATAGAGTGAATATGTACAATTGTAGCAATAGAATCATGATCCTGAACCATGTTGCAACATATTAATTAGGCATATTCTCAGTGGGTTTGAAAGTTGGGAACCAATCCTAGACTATAAGGTAGCAGCCAAATAATTTCCATGGCCCACCAGTCATGGAAATCTCATAGTCATCTTTTCACAAAAGTTGCACCACCCATGTCGAGTTCATACATATTAAACCTCCCCTTAGGATTCCTGAGGAGTTTGATTCTATTCCACATTGTCATGAAGCCCACATATGCTCTCAGAAGTCTGATGACCACAACATATTTCCTTTTCTACTTTAGACCATCCTTCGCTTCCAAGTCAATGAAAATTGTTGGACATCCTTCAACATGCTTTAGTTTGATTGCTCTATTGTCCATATGGTCGTCATACAATCCATCCAAGAAAAAGGTGTGGTTATCATCCTGTGTGCACTCTCGATCACTCGATCCACAAACAATCGTGTTAAATGAGGATTCTTGTCACACACTCTCTCTAGTCGTGTCTGGTATACTTCTAGCCTCCCTGGATCCTTAATGTGATAGGATGTGAAGGAATTGATTCTGATTCTGGCTTGATCCGTTCCTTTTAGTTTCGATCTCTTCTATCATTGGACTATCCCATCTTGAGTCTCCTCACATCCCTGTGAAATGGAAGTCTATTCCCACTAGGGGCACCGAAACCCTAACTCCCACTTCTTAGTCATCGACCTCTCCTCCTATTTTCTTGTCTGGCTCCTTATGCCTTCCTTCTGCAGTATCTGCTTCATTAGTGATGCCCCCAAAAAGGTCCTCATTTGTGTGGCCATGGCCTCTTGGAGCCACATTGTCACTACCATCCCCTCTTCCCCCTTGACCCCCACAAGTCTCCATCTTCTAACTTATATACCATGTTTTCTTGTAAAAGGAAGAATTGAAATCATCTGGCCCGGGTGATTTCTTGCTTCCAATGCTCCATAATGCTTATTTTATTTCTTGCTCATTTGTCTTACTTGTGAGAATATTGTTGTGTGTGTCCATGAGCTTGAACTTCCATTTAATATTTTCCTCTTCGTGGTCTACCATGAAATTTTTATTATATAGAGAAGTATAAAAATATGTATTATTCCTCCTGGTGTTGACCACTCCACCTTCTGCACCAACTAGATCAGAAATAATATTGTCCGTTTTTCTTCTTTTCATAGCTATGTGGTAGAGTTTGGTTCTTACCCCACCCTCCAACTATTTATCCCTACTTCTTTGCCAGTAAAATTTCTCCTTCGCTTTCTTTAGGTCATCTAACATCTACCTTAACTCTTTATTTTTCTTTTTAAAGCTCAACATTGAGTAAATCAGATAGCATTTTTCTCTCACCTCCCTACATTCATTTTCAGTATCCATAATTAGATTTGGAATGTCCACTTTGACCTTTACTCATCTCTTTAATGCATCTTTGGTGTTTGCCAAATTCTTTGCAAAGATGTACATCAGGTTACATGTCACTTGTATCCTTCAACTCTCCTTGATAACATCATTGAAACCTTTCCAATCAGCTTGGTAGTTTAGAAATTTGAAAAGTTTTCTTTTCTATCTCTTTTCTATGATATGAACCATGATGGGAGCATGGTCATTTAGCTTAGATCCTATAGCTTTCACTTGCACATTAGGAAAAAATTGTTTCCCTTCATCATTTGCTACTATTTTATCCAGCTTGCTCACTATTCTATCCTCTGGTTTCCTCTCATTGTTCCACGTTATGATATATCCCCCAATCATTGGTAATTCAGACATCTAGCTTTATCTATAGTATGGTTGAAAGCATCAATCACTACATTCAAAGTTGTTCTTCCACCTCTCTTCTTTACATGTAAATGAACATTATTTAAGTGCCCAATCACCATCCACGGGAGAATGATCTGTTTGGATAGAGAAACCATATCTTGTCATAATTCTTGTCTCAACTTTGCATCATTATGGGCATAAACATCTGTCATCCACATATGCAAACCCCCTATGTTCTTACATTAGACTGTGATATGCTGGTCTGGCATCTACTCCACTATCACCTACCATGCATTCACATTCCATGCCACTCAGACTCTTGCTAGCTCATATAGCCCTGGATTAGAAGCATGCTCCCAACCCTATGGAAACAAGTATCGAATATTATTTTTGTTCTAGTCCTTTATTTTAGTTTCAAACAGTGCAACTAGGGTCCCCTAGCATCGATCCAGTCTTGGATATCCTTCTTCTTATTCCTATCACACCCCCATTTAATATTCCATAGGAGTATGGACATTTTAATGAGTTTTTTGTGATCTAGTGTGACTTGTCAGCTCTTTCTTATTGTTCCTTCTTGAGTCTTCCTTTTCACCCTGTCTAGTTAGTTCCTTCTCTTATTTATCAGACTCTTTCAACACCTTGAAGCGATTAGTTGTGTCTAGAATAGGCTAGGTTTTAGGAATACTAGCTTTCAATTATCCCTTCTTCCTTGTGGAGGATATGAAATCCTTTTCTTCACCGTCTCCACAACTAGATGATGCATTGGGAGTATGGTGCTTCATCTCATAATTCTGGTTCTTCTTCGACCTACTAGAGGAATTATCACCAGACGAAGTCCACCTTCCGTCATCATCTCCCCCCTTAACTGTGATCAGCACTCTTCAGACTATCTAGAGTAACAACAACAACAACTTCAACCTCCTTTTTGGTTTCCTTGTTCAGCTTTGGTTGTTGTGTGACTCTCCTCTAGGCCTTCGACATCGATTGTGCTTGGGAGTCTCCCACCTTCTTCTTCTCACATTGTTCATCTGAGTGGTTGAAAGTTCTACATCCCAAGCACTTTCAGGCCACATTCCCATACACTATCTTCACTAGGATGTCATATCTACCTTTTACTTATAGCCAACCATGTCTAGTGTCTTGCTCTCTGCTTCCAGGATAACCAATACCCACGTCACCTTCTCAGACTCATTTAGTGAGCACTCATCAATGTGTAGAACCTGCCCTGCTCCCACTGTGATAACTACAACATCCCTCTTGTCCCACATCCTCCCTATTGACATGATCCCTATCTAGACCGATGTCAAGGATAGAAGATCTCGCCTCAACTCATTTTTGTGTTGATTAGCTTTTATGATGACCACTTTCCAATCAAACCATTAATGTCTAGCCTCCATCGTCATTTTCTTTTCCTTGTTGTTAGAAAACCTCACCAAGAAGATGCCTTTGTCCTTCAAAATATGTTCGTAGTCACCCTTGGGCCACCATGTTTGGCTTATCCACATGTTCAAATGGGGAAATAAAGGTCTTTTGTAGAGGATGTACACCAACATGGTGAACTCCCATATATTCTTCATCCTATTAAATTCTTCTTCCTCCAGATCATCATATACCTGAAAATCCTCCGTTCTGGGTTTTGGAAACTCCATCTCCACATTTCTCTTCTTCGCACGAAGGATCTGGGTCCACACTTTCTATTTTGTATCCTTCTTCATCACCCTCAGTACTAGGCTTTGACTATCCATGAGGGTTCCAGGTGTTCAGCCCCTTATGTCCCTCCTTGTTTCTGCAATCTTGGTTGTCGACTCTACTCTCTCTTTCCCTATTGCTTCTAGGGTTCACTAGGTGGCTTCTCTCAATGTGTGGTTGGTGGTTGTGGGTGTTCGGGGTGTGTCTTGGTGGTGGAAGCCTCCTACAGGGATTGTTGGGGATGTGGTCTCCATCTCTAGGATCACTAACGCAGTCTCCTTTACAACTACCTAATCTATCTCCAGTCCTAAGAAGAAGAAATAGGATTATCTAAGTTAGGTAACTATATTCCAACTTACTCCTAAAAATATAGGAGGTCAAGAGTTACATATATACCAATTCTATACATCATTACAAAAAACAACACTCTTATATATAAGATGTAGCTTTCACTTAACACAATTTTACAACTATGCCCTTGGATTGGTGGCTATACCACCATGTCTTATAGCATTTATCTCCTCCCAAATATGATGACATAGGACAGTAAATAAGATCCTCTTCTTGTCATCTTTCCCATAGCTTGACAACATTCTTCTTATAGCTTTAGTTACGGCCTGAAGTTTTTGCATATCAACTCCCACACCTCTTTTGTTGAATTACATCATCCTACTAGATGGTTGTGAGACTCATCCTCCTCTTTTCATAGCATACATAGAGTAGGATCATCACTATTCCACCTATGTATTTTGTTAAAAGTAGCAAGCACACCATGCAAAATTTGATAGACACACATACTCCACTTTGGTACATCTATACCAGCTCACACCTGCTTCATATACTTAACTTTTATAGAATTTGATCTCATCAATTCCCATAGCTTGATCTTTGCATCTTTGAGTCTACATACTTTCAATTCATGAGGATCAAAAAGATGTCTAACTTGTTGCTTTACCTCCATCATGACATTTATGGTGCATGAATATCCCTCCCTTGTCCTTGGCTTGAAGTCTAGTCCTCTTAGATATCTCTCCCTCATCTGATTCCCCTAAGTCAAGATGCATTCTTGATAGATAATTATTCTTCTCAACATCCCCAACTTTGCTATGTCTCACAATATTTTCAAGTTCAGACCATCTTCATGTCTTAGGAGAGCCATTCTTGCATATCTCATCAGGTGATAATCACTTGACCATAAGATGTTTTCCATCTTCATCTCCATTATATCAAGAACTGATCTGGGAATCTTCCCTTATTACACCTAGAAGATAAGAAGTCCCTCCATATCAGCCTTCTTTCATAGATGTCTTCTATGTTGGCCACCTATTGATCATTTCCTCCAGAGTATCAATGCAATTAGAAAAGTCTTTGACCTATATATTACCCTCAACTAATTGAAACCCAACATATTTTGTAGGCAAGTCTCCCAACTCTATTCGCATTACCTCCTTTAACATGTCTTCCATCTGGTAACAATTATTAGACAAGAGAAGGTGTGTCTTGTGTGTATTGATACACATCCATGTATGTTCTCCAAACTCCCTAAGAAGAACTTGCAACTTCTCCAATGTGTTTTATTTGGCTTCAACAAAGACTAGAATGCCATTAAAAAAAATCAAATGGGTTATCGATCACCTTTGTACCATGTACCCTATAGGGCTTGATCTCCTTCCTTCTTTCTACATGATGCATGTTCTGTGTAAAATACTCCATAACAATCACAAAGAGAAGAGGAGACAAGGGACCCCCTTGACGCAAGTCATTTCCTCCTCTAAAGATACCTACATAAGTGTCATAGACTAGAATAGAGAAGCTTGTAGTCCTAAGAAATTGTTTCATCCAGCTAATCTGTTGATTATTCAATCCAATTTGCTTCATGATCTACCAAAGTTTCTCCCATCTGGACGATGTCATAGGATTTGGACATGTCTAGCTTTAGACAAGCTTTTCTACTTCCCCTCATTACATTATAGTCCAATAATCCCTTCCAATAGAGCATAGTCACTAATGCTTCTCTCTACATCAAAAGCTCCTTTGTTTGTAGAAATAATATAGGGAAGTACAAACTTCAATCTAGTAGCCAAAATTTTCACAATGGTTTGATATTATATTGAGCATCATGCAATAGGTCTAAAATCAACAAGAGAAGTCGTCACCTTCTTCTTGGAAATAAGAACAAAAAAAAAGTGATTAGCATGACTAACTATGTTACCTCCATTAAAAAACTAGCTAACATATGCAACCAGATCATCCTTGATAATATCCCATGTCTTTTTTAGAAGAAAGCATTGAAAATTATTAATCCTAGTGACTTGTTGTTTCCAATAATCCATATTGCTTCTTTGACTTCCAGCTTATTTGTCTTCCTTGTAATAATGGTATTGTGTGTTCCTGTGAGCTTGAACTTCCAATCAAACTCCTCCTCTTGTAGATTAGCTCTGAAGTTTCTGTTATATAATGAAGTGTAGAACTTTATGTCTGGCTCCTCTAAGTCCTATTGCTTGTTCACCACTCTTCCCTCTACATCAATCAGCCCAAAAATGATATTGTTTGCTTCCCTTCTTTTAACAGTTGCGTGGTAGATTTTGTTTTTCATGTCCTCGTCCTCCACCAATTCTCCCTACTTCTTTGCTAATAGAATTTTTCCTCAACTTTATTTAGACCCTCTAGCATCCCCTTTATCTTTCCATTGGGTTCCTTGTCACTTGCTTTCCCCAACTCTCTTTAATGACATCATTGAAACCTTTCCAATTAGTCTAGTACTTTAAGAATTAGAAAGGTTTCCTCTTCTGTTTCTTCTCTGTGATTTGTACTGAGATGGGGTGTGGTCACTCAATTCAAATCCACATCCTTTCACCTTCACATTAGGAAAAATGTGTAGCTAATCATCATTCACTAGTGCTATATCTAGTTTTCTCATTATTAGGTTCTCTAGATTCCTCTCATTTTTTCACGTGAAGATATCTTCCCCACACATTGGTAAATGAAATAGTCCTACTTTTTCGATGTCATGGTTGAAAGTATCTATAACTGCATTTAAAATTGACCATCCTCCTATCTTCTCTTCCTACACCCGAATAGTATCAAAGTCCACAATCACCAACCACGAAAAGTGACATGTACAAAGAGAGAAACCAATTCGTGCCACAGATGTTGTCTATTTTTTGCCTCATTGTGGGTATATACAACTAATACCCACAGTGCAAACCCCCAATGTTCCTACAGTTAACTATAATCTACTGATCTGACAACTATATTACTGATACCTGTCAAGCATTCAGATTGCATGCCACACAGACTATACCTGCTCAGAAAATGCCAAATTAGCACATGCTCCAAACCCTATGGGAATAAGTATCTAATGCTATTTTAATTTAGCTCCTTTATTTTAGTTTCCATCAAATCAACTAATGAGTGTCCACTACTAAAAATCCACCCTTGAATCTCCTTCTTCTTATATCTATCACACACCCCTTTGATATTCCATAAGATCATGGACATATCAATGAGTTTGATGTGATCTAGTGCACCTACATGACTCCTTATTGTCCTTCCTCCTATCCTCCTTCTCTTCTTGCTTAGATGCTCCTACCTCTTCACTGTATGAACCAAATAGATATTTGAAGTTGTTCATTGTATCTAGAATGGTTCTGACTCCAAGATTTTTGGGGATGCTAGTATTTTTAATGATATTTATCCTTGTATAGGATACAAATTTATCATGTTCTTTTTTAGTGCCTATGTTGTTTGGATTACTCTTCCCACCATCCATCAATGTTGTTTCATCCTTCTTGGTTGGAGTCTTGTCCCCAATTTCAGTTTCACATGTGTGCTCATCTTGTTCAGCTATTTTTCAAGCGAGGTGGACTTCCCCTTCTCATTCTGACCCTACTGCTTGAAACCTATCTTATTTCTCCAAACCTTCTTTGCACTCGATGTTGCTACTGCCGCACCATCTTGATTATCCACTGTACACAATCCCTATCCACTGCCAAAAGCCTGACACTGGTCGCATTTCATTGGCACATAGTCATACTCTATCTGCATCAGATTTGGATCATGTCCCTTATCATCAAGCCAGACATTGTCCAACTCTGTGCCCTATGGTTGAAGTTCAATGATGATCCTCACATTGTCTCCTTCTAGTGGTCGATCGTCCACATGCATCACCTTACCCAAACCATCTGTGATCGTGCCCGTCAATTTCCTCATCCAAGCTTGTCTGAAGGAATGTAGAGTGATATGTGCCGATCTTGTAGAGAATGGGTCCTTCTTTAACTCATGTCCATACTTCAATCCTTCACCACTACTATATTTTAGATGCACCATCTCGGTCCTAATCCCAGTGTCACCTCCTTATCAGTTGTCATGGAGAACCAAACAAGGAAGATGCCCTTCTCCCTTGACAGGAGTTTGAAGGAGCCTTTTGGGCACTAGATGTGTCAGATCTAAGCTTACAAGTGGGGAAGATACAAACTTTTGACAAGACGTAACAAGGACTATATACTCCCAGATATCATGCATCCACTCAAATTCCTCCACATCCAATTCCACATGGATCGATCCTTCCAAAATATGCGTCTTAGGCAAAGCTAGCTCCTCTTCATACCTAACTGACAGTTCGCTTCAACACTTGAGTGCAACCCTTCCTCACTGACTTCCACTCTCATCCAGTTCCATTTGAACCATGTCTAGGGTTCCCTTTCTCTGTGGTGGTCTTCTCGAGGTGGGTGTTGGTGATGGAATGGTTATGGGATGTCGGGATGGGTTGGTTGATGAGGGGGTGCACACCGTCGGCTGGAGTAACTGGTGGCATGGGCACCATGCCCTTAGGGATCCAAGATTGTCCAAGCAATCACCAAGCAATTGCACAGGAGAAACCCTAGGGGACATATGTTCATTTTTTATTATATAGTATGTATGTATGTATGTGATAAAGAGAGGAATTTTCTCCCCCTCTATGTATGTACTATGTATGTATGTATGTATGTATGTATGTATGTATGTATGTATGTATGTATGTATGTACATATTGGATAATTGGTAAATATATTTCTAACCCTAAAGGGGACAAAGGTAGAGTTTTACACTTGCATAGAACTCACATAAGAAATGAAGATTGTGCCATATGGATTACATCAAATCCCAATTTCTTAAACTAATGCAATCAACTGACCCAATAGACTCTCTATAACACTTATACAATAGTTGTACTTGGTGACCCAAATGTAATGTACATAGGTTGTGACGCACCATAAGGTTAGGATTTTGTTCTCATCTCTCATATAGTTTATGGAGTCAAGTGCTTGCTTTAGGTTGTTTTCCTACTTCATCTCGAGTTTTATAGCTGCTCGTCCCCATAAGTATTCCTAGGTCTTACATGCACAAAATAGATGTTCAATACTCTTCTCATGTACTTTGCATAGTAGCATCTATACAGAATGGAAGGGTTTTATTTATAGACTCTCTCTAGTGTAGGCATGAAGTCTTTATAGGCTCTGTAAGCTGAGAGGCTCCGTCTTGGGTTGTGATGTTGAATCCATAAAGTATTTATAGCTTCATCCTTTGGTTGCTTCTGTATGCATCTATTCCACACAACACTCTCAGTGTCATCATGAGAATACAGCTCCCAAATTTCAATCATTCTTCTCCAAAGAGTCAAACAACCCCATCTATGTGATGGTTTACCTTCACGGTTCAAACCATATCTCTTATGAATTCATCTAGCCCAAATAGAATCACCATTCCTTAGCTTGCAGATCCACTTGAGTGTGAAATGGTTAGCAATATCACTCAAAAGTTGTAGGCCTAACCCACCTTCATTGTATGTAAAATATACTCTCTACCAGCTAGTCGGGTGAGTTGCACTCCCCCAAATGAAGTCGCCCATCATAATATCCATTCTATGCAATGTGGATTGTGTAACTTCTCCTTGAGACATCCAGTATCGAATAAGTCCCATGGAATATGTCTTGATCAGTGGTAGTCTACCCGCCATCGAAAGTTTGGTACCCATCCATTTACTGATAAGATCCTTCAACTTATCTAAGCATTCACAAAAGTGAATTCTCCGTAGATTCCCACCAGCCAAGGGTATCCTAAGTACTTCATAGGAAGGTGACCTGGGGTAACTCCAAGTAGATTGGTTATTTCTTCTTTATTACGTCATGATTTTGAAAAGAACACATTAGTCTTTGTATCATTCATCTTCATACCATAGTAGATGGAGAACTCAGCCAGAATGTTCTTTAGATTCAGAATACTCTAAGGTCTATCTTTAGTGAAGACTAGTACATCATTGGAAAAGAGTAGATGGAACATAACTGGAGTTATGTTGATCATGTGGGTTCTAATCAACTTTTTTATCTTAGTGTCGATCAGTAGTTTTCTCAAGCCTTCCATTTCAATCTTAAACAACAATGGTGACAAGGGATCACCTTGTCTTAGGCCATTCGAGTTCAAGAAAAACCCTTCAGATGATCCAATAATCAGCAATGAGAACAAAGGAGTAGATATGCATTGTTTAACCATTGCTATCCACTTCTCACATAACCGTAGACCTTCCAAGAAACTTCATAGATAGTCTCGTCATATGGAATCATATTCCTTCATTATATCTATATTCAAACATGCATATGGTGTGATTCTCTTGTTATTGAAGTTGAGAGTGAATTTAGCTACCAAGAGAGAGCAATATTCAATTTTTCTACATCTTATAAAATCTCCTTGATTAGGAGCAATTATATTTGGGAGAATGTTGACCATTTGGTGTATTAATATTTTAGTAATGATTTTATAGATCATTGAACAACATGCAATCAGATGGAAATCAGCTGGAGATGAGACAATTTCCTTCTTTGGGATTAGATCCAAAAAGACATGCTTTTCTTGGAGGACCATGTTTCCACTATTACAGAACCAACTAACTATTTTACACAATTCCTTCTTGATTGTCTTCTAATTTTGTCTATAGAAGAAGACATTAAATCCATCCGGGCCTGGGTTTTTGTCTACACCAATGCTGAGCATAGATCTATAGATTTATTCTTCATTGGGTGTGCGACATAGGCTTTCATTATCTTCATCAATGACACGTTTTTAAACTTAGGATGAGTTTGATTATATAGATTACTAAAGAACTTTGTAGTTTCAATAGAAATATCTTCCTCGTCATCAATGAATTTGCCTTGATCATCATAGAGCTCAGTAATGGTGTTGATGTCATCTCTTCTTTCAACTATAGCATGGTATAGCTTTGTATTTCTATCCCCATTCTCTATCCATTGCATCCTACTCCTTTTCTAGTAGTACTTCTCCTCAACCAGATCTAGAACTTTAATTCTATCCAACATTATTCTTTCTGCAACAATGAGTTGTTCATCCAACAAATTCCTCCTTAGAGTTGATGTGATATCAACTAGTTCTTGTTGCTCCTTTTGTAGCAGACTGTGAATATTGACATATTGTCTAGGCCAACACTTAAGCTCCTTCTTCACATTCTTGAGCTTTTGAATGAAATAGCAAAGTATATTCCCATGTACAGTTTGGTCCAAGCATCCTTAATGATTTTAGAACATCCAAGCCACTTTTACCAAAGGTTAAGGAACCTAAACGGTCGAATTTTCTTCAACATGTCTCTAAGATTAACAATACTCATGACATGATTAGTAAAATTATATATAATTAATGTGGACTTTGTACCTGGGAATTTGGTTAACCAATTGTCGTTAACCAAGGTGCCATCCGATGTACATGTAATTCTTTTTGATATAGCTAGCTGATTTCTCCAAGTAAAAAATTTCCCTATAACGGTTGGAAGTTCAGTTAGACCTGCATTATCAATAGACAAGTTCCAAGAATTAAGCACCGCATTGAGAACATCTCCTCCACCAGCCTTCTCTTCTCTCTTTCCTATGTTTGTAAAGTCACCAATGGCAACCCATGGGTCGTTGATTTGTTGTAATAATATCATAAGTTTATTCCATAACTCATATCTTTGAGGCATGATATTATGGGCATAATTTTGTTGTTAAACTAATGCATAGGCCTCCTTTATTAACACAGTGCCAAGTAATCTATTGATCATCCACGTCGAGTCTATGTAGGTCCCAAGATTTTGGATTCCAACCAACACACACCCTACTATAAGGATTGTGTTAAAGGTTCGTGAAATACTTCGAACCAGTTGGGAAGAGCTAAGCAACAATGCTATTTTTGCCCTTCTTGATTTTTGTGTCTACTAGTGCATCGATTGAAGCATTAATTGATCTTATTGAATTGTGTACTTCCTTATTCTTCCATGGATTCCTAGAGACATAGGCATTAGTAATAAAGAGGATCATTTATTGCTTACTAGAAGAACAAATCTTCCTCCCATTCCCTCTAGTAAACCTAATTGATGAGTCATCCTCATCATTGCATCTTCCTCCCTTATCATTATGGTTCTTCTCTCTAGAGTTCCTAGCCATGTCTTTGTGGTTGGAGTTACCTTTACCAATCAGATTCACAAGTTCCTTATCTTTTACGGGAGGAGTGGTTCTCAACCTAATTCTTGTTTGAAGATATTGTCTTCTCCTGGGCTTTGTTTCCAACTTTCTTGGATTCAAGAGCCTTCTCTTTCTCAGGACCAAGTTGTTTCTCAAACTAATTCACGGTGGAAGATGCAATCTTCTCTTGGACTTTTTACCATCTTCCTCGGATTCAATAACCTTCTCTTTCTCAGGGACAAGTTGTTTCTCAACCCACTTTTTGGTTGAAGTCTCCTTCTTTTTGGTTTTCTACGGGAAATCTTTAATGTCATGGCCAAGACACTGCATTCACAACATCTATTTAGAACATATTTTATTGGATCTCAATTAGTATGGCCTCCCTTCCAGGAAGGTTGACCCAGATTTCCTTAGTTGGATCTTCAATAGACTCAATCTCCATGAGAGATATCGACTCTCTAAGTGATTCATGGCTGATGGAGCGAAGGTCAAGTCTTAGTAGTTTCCCCACATCACTGGCCACAATCCCCATTACATGATCAGACCAGTTTTTACCCATGCTCAGTATATGTATCCACACTGGCATCATGTTGAACATGCCCTTCCTTAGATCATCTACGAGCTTGAAGCTCTTGACCACAACGAGTATGTTATCAAACCATCTTGGACCCAGATTGGTCGCGTTCTTCTTGTCTTCTTTGTTGCTGAATGAACAAGAAAGAACTTGTTAGGTTAAGAGAGGAGAATGAAGTCACCTTTAGGTTTCCACAATCTCCTAATCCATGCAATAAGATGAAAATAGTATGTCCTTTTACCCATATCATAGAGCATAACAATATGATCCCATGACTTCTCCATGCTAGTGTAGGTCGGTTCATCAGTGGTGACAAATATCCTTCCATCGATGATATATGTCGGTGCATAGGTCAGTTTTTTGAAGTTTTCTACACCTCCAGTAACTTGTTCCCACGTCTTTTTAGGTGTTTTGGACCCCATCAGGTAGGAGGGGAAGGGAAATCCCCTCCTTGTGGTCTTCCTCTTCAATGCAACAATCGCTAGAGCATGGGAAACCTTAGGGCACCACTTGCATGTATGTATGTATTGTATGTATCTATGCATGTACGTATGTATGGGATTAAGAGAGAAAGATTTATCCCCCTCCTCTCCCACACCTGTGGTGGAGGCCGAACACCTAGGAGGGTGGTAAATCAAGATAACTAGGATTCAAACCTGGGTCCCTTTGTTAGGGGACACCGTGCTTGACCATTTGAGCCACTCTTTGTCGGCTTGTATGTATGTATGTAGGTTTGTATCAGAATCAGGTAAATATATTCCAACATCCTCCTAAAATTATAGGAGTTCAATAGTACATGTAGGCCCCACGCCATACATCTAGAATAGAGTTACAACTCACTCATCTATCTAATATGTAATCTATGCCTAACACATTTACATATTTTTACAGCAATAACTGTGGCATTTGTAGCAGCTCCTTGGTGTCTTCTGGCATTCCTCTCTTCCCATATATGATAGCATAGACCAGCAAATAGAAGTTTCTTCCTCTCATAATTGCCGCACCTGGCAAGCATTCTTTTTGTGTCCCGGGATAATTCAATTTGTAATATGAATTCCTTACATAAGAACTCCCATATCTCTTTTGTAAAAGTGCATTCCCCCATGAGGTGGCTATGGGATTCCTCCATCTCCTGACATAGCAAGCATAGAGTAGAAACATCATAGTTCTAGCTCTTTATCCTGTCCAGAGTAGCAAGATCATTGTGCAGAATTTTATATACACACATGCTCCATTTTGGCACGTACCTATCGGCCTAGATTTATTCTCCGAGCAGGTCCTTTTTACCTCTTGAACGAGTCATTTCCCAAGTGCATAATTAATGACCTTTGAGCCACCATCCTCCAGTGTCACTTGCAACAAATAGGTGTTTGACTTATTGCCAAGTCTATGTCATGATGTTAATGGTGTGTGAATATCCTTATCTTGTCTTCGATGTGAAATCCAGTCCTCTTGCATATCTTTCTCTCATCCACTTTCCCCATGTAAAAGTGCCTTTCTGGAAAATAATGATTCTTCACATAGTCCCCCATTTTGCAATGTCTCTAGGAGTTTTCATATTCAGCCCTTCGTCATCACTTGGGAATGCCAGCCTAGCGTATTTCATAGGATGGTGTCCATTTTCCCATAAAAAATTTTCCATCTTCATTTCTATTCTATCCAAGACAGAACCCGAGATCTCACCTTGTTGCACCCAGAAGATAAGAAGTCCTTCTATGGAAGCCTTTATCAGAATCTTTCATCCCGCCATGGATGACTTTTATGTTGGTCATCTGTTAATCATTTCTTCCACTTTGTCAATGCATTCAGCAAAATCTTTGACATGCAGATTACCTCCATCTAGGGGAAAACCCAAATATTGTGTTGGGAAATTGCCTTTCTCCACACCCACAACCTATACTAGCATGTCCTCCATCTAGTAACAGTTCTTAGACAAGAAGATGTGTGTTTTGTTTGCATTCACACATAATCTCGTTTGTTTTCTGAACTCACCAAGTAGATTTTTAAGATTTTCCAAGGAGTGTTGTTTGGCTTCTACAAACACCAGTACATCATGTGCAAAATGTGTCATTACCTTTGTCCCATGAACTGTATAAGTCTTGATTTCCTTATGTTCCTCAACTTGTTGCATCTTCTACGTAAAATACTCCATGATTATCACAAAAAGAAGAGGTGATAGGGGATCACCTTGGCATACCCTGTTGCCCCCTCAAAATAGTCTTGTAGATGTGCCATTAATCAGGACAGAGAAGCTTGTAGTTCCAACACATGATTTCATCCAGCTAATCCACTATTCATTAAATCTCATCCGCTGCATAATCCACCACATTTTCTCTCATCTAACACTGTCATAGGCCTTAGAAACATCCAATTTCAAGTAGGCTTTCCTACTTCCTCTCATGACAAGTCTAGCAAGAATTCCCCCGCCAAGAGAGCACAATCACTAATGCTTCTACCTATCACAAAAGCCCCTTGATTTGTAGAAATGAGGTAGGGAAGGACCATCTTCAATCTAGCAGTCAATATTTTGTAATAATTTATATTGTACCAAGCAGCATGCTATGGGTCTAAAATCAGTAAGAGAGGAGGTAACCTTCTTTTTTAAAATAAGAAAAAAAAGAGTGATTTACCTATCTTACCATATTTTCCCCTTCTAGGAACCAGCTCACATAAGCAATCAAGTCATCTTTAATAATATCCCAAGTCTTCTTGTAGAAGAAAGTGTTGAAACCGTCAGACCTGGGTGATTTATTGCTGCCTATGCTCCACACCGCTTCCTTTACCTCCTTCTCATTAGTGCTTCTCATGAGGATGTTGTTGTGTGTGCTCGTCAGTTTGAACTTCCATTTCACTTCCTCTCCTTCTCCTACGTCACTACTAAAATTTTTATTATATAGTGACGTATATAAATTTATGGCCTGCTCTTCTAAGTCCTCTTGTTTATTAACCACCCTCCCCTCAGCATCAATCAGTTTAGAAATAATATTACATGCCTTTCTCCTTTTCACTACAGTGTGGTAGAGTTTGGTGTTTTGGTCTCCATCATCCATCCATTTCTCCTTGCTTCTTTTCCAGTAAAAAATTTCCTCTGCCTTTTTCAATTCTTCAATAATCTTTTGCAGTTCCCTATCTTTTTCAATCAAGGTTGGATTCAGCGGATCAGCCAATAATCTTTCTCTGACTTATTTGCATTCACCTTTTGTCTCCTTTATTAGGTTTGGAATGTTCACCTCTTCCTTGTCCCACTTCTTAAGTGTAGTCTTAGTATTCACCAGCTTTTTAGCAAAGACATATAAAGGATTACCTGTCATCTATACATTCCAACTATTTTCTATGACATCATCAAAACCTTTCCAGTCTGCCCAGTAGTTTAGAAATTTGAACGGTTTCCTCTTCTATTTATTTTCTATGATCTGAACTGAGATTGGTGCATGGTCGTTTAATTTATAACCTCCTACCTTTACTTGTACATTAGGGAGAATTTTCAGCCACTCGTCAATCACCAGAGCTCTGTCAAGTTTACTTGATATTCTGTGTTCTGGTCCCCTTTCATTATTCCACGTGAACAAATCACCTCCCACCATAGGTAGTTCATGAAGTCTCGCTTTATCAATAGCCTGATTGAAAGCATCATCCTCTGTAGTCAGTGCAAACCTTTTCCCTTTTTTCTCCACTTGTAGACGAATTGTATCGAAGTCCCCTATCACTAACCACTATACATTAACCTATTTGGATAAGAAAACCAGGTCTCTCCATAGGTCCAGTCTGGCTTTGCCATCATTATGGCCATAAATAGAAGTCATGCATATCTGTAGTCCCCCATTATTCCTACAATCGACAGTTATATGGTGGTCTGACATCTGTATCACTGTCACCTACCATGCATTCGGTTTCCAGGCCACACAAACTCTAGCTACCTCCACACATGATGCATTTGATACATGCTCCCATCCCTACGGAAATAAATATTTAATGTTGTTTTTGTTCTTCTATTTTATTTTTGCTTCCACCAGTTCCGTCAAAGAATGACCACTCATAGCTATCCATTCCCAAATTTCCTTCTTCTTATTTCTATCGCACCCCCATTAATATTCCACGAAAGTATGGACATATTAATGGGGTTTTTGGGATCTGGTTTGCCTACTCGGCTCCTTTTTGTTTTCCCTCCTCTTATCATCTTTTCCTTCTTGCCTCGATATTGCAACATCCTCACTATCTGAATCAGTTAACACTTCAAATCTATTTCCTGTGTCCAGAATGTTTCCCACCCCTTAGTTTCTGGGAATGCCATTCTTCTTCAAGATTTTCCTCTTTATAGAAGCAATGAACTCCCACTCCTCCTTTTCAGTGTTTGGCTTGCTGCTATCATCTCTATCCTGCACTTTGTCTACATCTTTGTGAGCTGTTGTTGTCCCTTATTTATTCTCTGTTATTTGCTTTGACGGTGCAGCCTCCTCATATCTCGATCTCTCCTTCCACACTTTCTTTGTAGCAGGTTTCTCAATCACAGTGACAGGTGCCTCCTTTCCCTCATTGCAATCTTCATCTTTATGCCCAAAGGCTCTGCACTTCATGCACTTGACATGTATGTAGTAAAAAAACAACCGAGATAGGAATAGGATCCCTACCTTTCACTTCAACCAAAATACATCCTTCGTCTCCTCCTCAACATTTAACTCCACTAAAACTCAAGCTTCCTCAGCCTCAAGTGACCTTTCATCAATATGGAAGACTTTCCCAGTGCCTACTACTATTATGTCTGCTGATCTCTTCGTCCATGAGCACCCAAATGATTTCAACAAAACCCATGTAGGTATGGTGGCAAACATCTCTTTCTTAATTTCATCTCCATGGCTATAGTCCTTCGCTACCACCAACTGTGACTCGAACCACCTTGGACCAAGGTCTAGAACAGTCTTCTTGTCCGCCGAATTGGAGAAATGTACAAGAAAGATTTCATTGTCCTTGGATATTAGGTTAAAGCTTCCCTTCGGCTTCCACATTCTCACAATCCATGCTCAAAAGTGAGGAAAGAACGGTCGCTTACCGATCACTTAGGTCATTACGGTGAATTCCCAAAGGTTCCTCATCCGATTGAATTCCTCGGACTCCAGTTTAACCAGCACCTTGCCTCCTTCACAGATTAGGGTTGGGTACTCCTCCTTCTCTCCATGATGCGGTGGCTGCTTGATGACCTGCACCCATCCACGTCAAGCCGCATGTTGTTTCCCTTTTGCTTCGATTGTTGTTCGTCTAGGGTTAGGACCACCCTCCTTGGCCGTAGCAGCTGCAGATGTAGCAGCACCAGCGCTCACATTGTCGAGGGTATCGTCTACTTCAGGTACTAACCTCTTAGGGTTAGGGTCGTCCTTGGCCGCCACAACTTCTGTTGTAGCAGCACCAACGCTTGCACTGCCGTGAGCCACCAGGCTAGGCGCTACGATGTCAGGACGGGTTGGGGTGAGGGTAACGGTGGTGGGGTGGATGATGGGAGAGGGGTCCCCCCCATCATGGTCTCTGATCCCCGACTTATCGCACAATGCATCGCTAGAGAGCACGCCTAGGAGGGAGACAGGTGGGTTGTATGTATGAATTGTGTATGTATGTGTGTATGTATGTATGTAAGTATGTATCGGAATCAAGTAATTATATTCTGAATTCCCTCCAAAATTATAGAGGGTCAAGAGTTACATATACCCCAATGCCATACATCAAAAAAGAGTAAAAACTCACACTCCTACCTAATGTGCAACTTGTGTTTGACACATTTACAAATTTTTGCATGAATTGTAGTTGGATTTGGGGGTGATCCTCCATGTCTCCGTGCATTCCTTTCCTCCCAGATGTGGTAGCATAGAGCAGCAAACAAGATCTTATTTCTTTCACTTTTCCCACATCTAGACAACATTGTATGTACGAGATTAAGAGTGGCATTCTCTCTCCCCTTCTATGCTTGTGGCGGAGGTCTAAAGCTGGGAGGGTGACAAATCAAGGAACCAATTGGGATTCAAACCTGGGTCTGTTTGTTAGGGGACACCACACTTGACCACTTGATCTTGTAAGTATATATGTGTGTATGTATGTATGTATGTATGTATGGGATTAAGAGAGAAAGAGTCCCCCTCTCCCATGCCCATGGTGGAGGATGAACGCCTCGAAGGGTGGTAAATCAAGGCGACAACTGGGATTCGAACTCGGGTCCCTTTGTTAGGGGAAACTGTGCTTGACCACTTGAGCCACTCCTTGTCGACTGGATGTATGTAAGTATGGATGTATGTACATATGTATGTGTGTATATGTATTTGTATGTGTATATGTATTTGTATGTGTGTATGTAAATGTTTAAGCTGAAAATTTAGAATTGTGATGGTATTAATTTCTTGTCTAGGGAAGGCCATATCAAAAAGTAAAGAGACAATAAATAGTAATTCTCATTTGGTTCCTTCAAGTGGTAATGACATTAACATTTGGAATGATGCCTAGATAAAAGGTGGTCATGTTCTAAGAGAACACATTGGGAAACTGATTCCTTATGAGCATGGAATTATGGATCAACATTTTGATTGTCTAGGAAGGTATATGGTATTATGAGTTCCTTTCTATCTACTTACTTAGCATCCCAGTGGATAAATACAAGCACAATCGACAGTCTGGGAACCTACTATGATTGATTATGAGGACATCCTTGTTATGGATTATACAAATTTGTCAGTTCACCACCATATCTTCCTATTCTACATCAATAAAGGCAAGGATAGAATCATATGGGAGAATGGAACATCATTTGGAAGGAAAAAGTTATAGAGAAGGTTAAACTCGTGCATTTGTGGTTTCATGAGGATAACCTAACCAACAATAATAATTTTAAAAGGGATTGCAACTAGTGCTAGCTATAGTTGATGTGGTTATTGATAAGAAAATTCAACAAATGCAATTAGAGAATCCCCCTTTCCAAAAGAAGTATGGGTTAAGTTTTTGAATTTGAATGGAATGTTGATGGTTCCTTCAAATTCCATCTCAAGAAATGGATGAATAATGTTACACTAGATGAGAAACATAACATTATTTTTATGATCTCTTGTTGGTACTTTGTATATGTACAAACATCCAAATATTTGAGAACATCAAGAAAAGTAAATAACATCAAACATGTTTTACTAGAAGGGAGGTTTCTAAAATTATAAAGGCATGGGAAAAAGAAACTATTGTTAGAGATCATGTAAGGATAGATGATTGGATTAATCCAAAAGGTAATATTATAAAGTGCAACGTAGATATAGATGTGATGATAAAAAATTACTCTATTGATATGGTGATTATGGATAACTAAGGGGAACATCGAGTAGGGATGGAAAATCTTTGCAAGTTAACATTGTTATTGAGGTTGATTTGGCTACCATTAAGCTGCCTGAAATATTTCTAGGGCTAATTCAATTGATCACATTGAGACGTATGGTCAAGGTATGAAAAAACATATTGGAAGGCAAGGAAAGCTTCAACCACAAGTATTTACTTGTATTTCTAGTATTGAATTGCATTGGAAAATATTAGAGATTTTTTTAATTCAATATGTGAAACCAACAAAGTGGTTGATATTCTTGCTAAAACCCATCTTAAACCCTCTTGTCAGACTCAGCGGTATGATAAGCCATCTAGTGAGTCCATATGGTTATACCTAGATTAGTGTCTTTATGATGGTAGTAGTAATACTATGGTTAATTTTGCCTTCGATCATATGATTTGTAGTCTACTTTTACTTTGTTTACAACACTTCCCTAAAACTTTCAATTAAACTAATATTATATATTTATCATGTTTCCAAAAGTTATCCCCACTTCAAAACGTAAGTATATAATAACATCAATATATAAGTATATATATGTGTGTGTCTAATTTTTTGTGTGTGTTTTATTTACTCTTTTAGTTTTTTTTATATGATATGGAAGAGGGTTTATCAACTAGATGGCAAAAGAAAGGTAAAATGAGTATATGTCATAACTATATTTAGAATAATTTGATCAATAAAGATCTTTATTATAATTATAATTATAATTATAATAATACTTATTATTATTATTATTATTATTATTATTATTGATGTTGTTTTTGTTATTGTTGTTGTTGTTGTTGTTATCTGTAGATAATTGTGGTAACCTTTATGTTACAAATTGTTAGTAAAAATGTGAATTGGAACTAATTTTGAGGAATATTAGAGACAAAAATCGATGTAGTTGTTATATTAGTGATCATCTATGAGCATGTGTTTAGGATTTAAAATTTATAATAAGGGATTTTGTGATGGAATCTAGCCTAGTGAGGATGATTCATATAGACCAATTTGATAATGAAATGGGAATCCATATGTTATTGGCTAGCATTCTACTATGTTCAGTGCATGATTACTATGTTATTGATGTAGCGATATTGCATATCATGAATATGATTGAATTGTAATGCTTGCAAGTTGAAAACTTGACTTAAAACATATAAACAAATAATTTGATCATGAATTTTCTAACAGTAGAAGAATAATTCATAATAACAAAGAACTAAAACTATAACTCATAGTAGAAGTAGCACCCTAAGCATTGTAGATCTTCCTTATTATCTTGGGAAATTAATAGGTTCTCTGGTAGTATCTTGGTAGATTTCTTCATATCTAAGTCCAAGAATTATTTTCAAATTGTGTGTGGATTTGTGGGACCTCGCGCATATGGGACATGACCATAAAAATCATAGACAAGTATGTTTCTATATGGGGCCTCATGTGGTAAGGGTGACCTATAACTCTATTTTTATTGTCCAAATGTGTTGTTGTGCCTTGGGAAGAGTGATTTTTGCAACATGTTCTGATGTTGTTAGACTTTGGGATAGAATCATCTTCATGAGAAATCAAGTTTGACAAACTAAGGGATTTATTCCCATTATCTGCCTTTGTTGTTTCTTTCTTGGGTTCCTTGTCATGAACTTGGGGGTGCCAAAGTGCTTTCAAGATCACAAGACATTGTGCCCCAATGTTCTAAACGCAGCAGCCTTGTATAAACCAAGATGTTGTTGATATGCTCTTAGCATGTGAAAAACCCCAACACCTTATGACATATTGTTTGGATCATTTATTTAATCATGATTTTGTGTGTACAACCCAATTTAAATAGGGAACTAATGAGTAATTTTTACATCCACATCTCACATTAACTACTAATATGGTGTAAAATAAGGAATAAACTAAATCCAAACATCATTCTTATCTTCTTTTTCGATTTAGAATTTGCATACTTGACACATTCAATCACATGAATTGACATTTCATAGGTATGCAACCTAATTCTTGTAAAATAATATCAATCTTAAGGATACACATTAAAGCACTCATACTAATTCTTGTTATGTACAAGTACAAAAGTCTTGATGACTAATTATATATCCATGCAATAAAGACATAATATATTATAATATCATTAACAACTCTTTCTATACAAGGACCCATAGTAGATAGGGCCGAGACTGACTATTTCTACCTCAAAACATTTCTATTATCCTTCATAGGAATCTTTAGAAAATTAGTTGATATCTCCATATCAGTAGTGTTACCTAATGTTGGTTGTGTTTTATGTTATTTGTTTCCCCTTATATTAGCTAATTGGAATTCCTCTACTCATGCACATAAGCATCAATTTAATTTATGTTATATTGTGAGTCTAATATATCATAAATTGAGACAAGACTACATATATGACTCTTTGCAACTTTGATTCTCTCATAATTAGAATTTATCTTCACATGGTAATAAGAACAGTTGTCGAGTTTCTAAAAAGGAATCCCCTTTCTCTCCTTGTTTCATCCTTCTGCTTCTTCTTCGTCTTCTTTTCTTCTCCCCCACCACCCGTGCCACCCAAACCTTCCACACCACCTACCCATGTTCCCTCTTCACCGCCCACCACTTCCCAACGGGATGCAACACATGTGGCATGCAGCCACTAGCCACACAGATGATAGTTGTGTACTAGCACGTTGCTGCTCTACTACAGCCCACTGGGGGGGTCAGGTTAGTTACTACTGCACTCCTCTGTCCAGACAGTGATTTCCAGTGGCTTGTCCTTGTTTCCATTGTCTCTTGCAGTATCTATCCCTATTTTCCTAGTCTTTGATAGGGGAATTGTAGGTTATCATCCCCTTTGGAGTTACACCATTAGCCCCTTGATTGAGTGCATTATGGCATAGCAACCTCTATGGGAATCCCACTGGTACTCCTTTATCTCCCATATGATCTGATAGGTGGTATGTTGATATCGACATGGTAGAGATTCATTTCTAACACAATATTGTAGCAACCATGGGCCCTCTCTTTTTGTTACTACACCATATATTTTCCCTACGTACATGGGTGGGTGCCAATATTTTTTTGGGATCTATTGTTTCATTTATACCATAGTGCATCATTTATGTGATAGTGTTTCAACCATGTTTGTTTTTTACTTTATCCTCTCACTATGCATCTTACCAGTGATTTCTCATATCCATCGATGTTTTATAGGCATGCTATTTTGATTTTACCAGTGATTTACTATTTGATATATTTCTCCACCAACATCCTACTGGTGTGACTTTTTTATCTTGTTTGAAGGCATAGCTGACAGTAAAGATTCACCTCAGACCATTGTCTATAATGAGAGTGTTCATGTCTCCATTATTGAGTCAAATGGAGATAATTACCTGCTCTTAATAAATTCTATCCAACCATCTTGGAGTCCAGATATAAGGTGAAATATATCAAAAAAACCTATCAAGATATCCTTGAATGGAAATGGGAAAATAATCAAGTCAAAAGTTGGCTATAGAATAGCATGGAACTTTCTAATTCCTCCAAGTACATGTTTCACAAAATTGTGAGGGATCATGGGACGCTGCTTGTCATCACTATATACATGAAAAGAATGCTTTTGAGTTTTTTAGATAAATTGTTTGGTGAAAGTTAGAGTTAAATGGCCCTTGATGAATATGTTGATTCCATTGTCAACTTGTATTAACATCTTGATTATTTTAAGCCTGTCTTTTCTGAGGATAAAATCAAAGAGTGGGCCAATATTGTCACGACCAAACTTGTCAATGGTATTCATCCAACCTATGCTCCAATCCACAATATTATCTTGGTAGGAGACAAATCTCCCACTTTAAAAGATCTCCTCTCTTCTCCAGTTGTCTAATGTCTGACACTTGTCTTCCACTTCACAAGAATCACAACTGGCAATTTATTTTTTATCTCGTGGATGTGGACATGGTCATGGACTTATCCCAAGTTCACAAGGAACTTTCTACATCAAGCTAGGCCACCTGGAGGAGGAGTGTTATCAAAAGCAAGGCCATCCCTATGGGCACAGTTGTGGCAATGGGGTTTCCCATGTCGCACAAGGATCAAATAATCCATATGTTACCATCCCTTCATATGAGAATGAGCAACTTATAACCTCTCAACAAGATCCTCCACAATAAATAGGATCTAGAGATTCCACGAGTATGCAATTTGTTGCGACATCTTCGGTGCATCTGGCCTCCAACCAAGGTAATACCATGACATACATGTTGGCATCCAGCTCTCTGTAGACTATTGATCTGAACCAACCCAACATATTACATGTATGAGACAACACATTTCCTCCAATGAACCTCATATTCCTACTTCATCTGTCACTATGGTGGATGGGTATATTAAAAACTATTCAATAATGTGGGAGTGTTAACATCTCTTCTAGTTTCAAACTTAAATATGTTCCCTATATTCCTCATTTCACTTAAATTTATTGTCCATTTCCAAGTTAGTTGATGCATTTACTTGAAACATCACCTTTGATATCCATGGTTTTATGATGTAGGATTCTCAAAATTTCATGATGATTGGTCTGATTCTAGAGCCAGAGACCTTTATTACTTTGGTGATATTGTTCCTTCTTTTGTCCTTCTTGTGAGCGCACCTCTTCATCTTCACCAATTTTATGGTCATCCCTTCCTTGAGAATTTAAATCCACTGGATCCCTCTTTATCTAGTTTAGAAAATCTTCCATGCGACTCATGTGAGTTTGGGAAAAATCAAATGAGTTCTTTATAAAATAGTTTTTGATGTTATTCATAATGACATTTGTGATCTTTTTTTAATTACTATTTTAATAGATTATTTTGTTTCATTACCTTTAAGATTTCTCTTGCATGATGTGGTTATATCTAATGAAATCCTATTATGAGATGATTGGTGTTTTTTGAAATTTTCATAAAATAATTTTAAAACAATTTTGTAAATCCATTAAAAAAATTGGACCATCGATGTTTTAGAATATGTTTGAATTATTGGTGTCTTATTTTTTTTTCTATAACTACAACCATACATCAACATTCTTGTGCTCAGGCCCCATAACAAAATGGGAACGTTGACCATAAAAATCATCATTTACATGATATCTCTCATGCTCTTATATTTAAGTATAGATTACCTAAGCCTTATTGGTTTGAGACTGTTCTCACAGGTTGCTACCTTATCAATTGATAACCATCTTTTATTCTTTGGAACAAGATTTTTTTGTTTCTTTGTCGCGCAAATGGGATTTTCATCTTCCCTTGCCTATTTTTGGGTGTACCTTTATCGTGCATAACTTTGATATGAAAGTAGATAAATTGGATCCCCACTCTATCAAAAACAGTTTTCCTTGGCTATTCTACCTTCTAGAAATGTTATTATTGTAATAGTCCAAGAAAGCAATCTTTGTATGTATTTCTCTTTTGATATTAATTTTCATGAATCTAATATTTATTTGATTCTACGTAAACATCCTATCGACCTCAATCTTAGCATTCAACTGATCTCATTGAGCTTGATATTTGTAATACATTGGATAATGAACCCATCAAACATCCTCATGTTATTCATCCTTCTTTGGCATAGGACCAGGCACCAATGTTCACGTTTGAGGATCTACCATGCCCCATGCCTCTTCGAAAAGGTATATGCTATTGCACTCTTTGCCACCCCATATCTCATACATGTTGTCTATTCAACATTTCCCATACTACTAAATCCATTTCCCTACAACTCGAGTTTTTCTAGATTAAAAAATATTGTGTTAACATTTAGCACCCTGGTTGGAAAGTTACAATGCTTGAGGAAATGACAACATAGCATGAGAACGGGACTTGGATATTATCCCTCCTCCTCCAGATAGAAATATTATCATTGTAGATGGGTCTTGTTGGTCAAATTTAATTCAAATGGATGGTTGGAATGACTTAAATCACAACTTGTTTATAAAGGGTCCACCCAAACATATGGTATGGATTTCTTTGAAACCTGCTCACCAATCACTAGCATTGCTTCTGTGAGGATTGTAATCTCCCTTGCCACTTACATGGACTAGACTTTCTTCTAGTTTGACATTAAAAATTCCTTCCTTCATGGAGATTTAGAGGAGGACGTGTATATGAAACAACATTAGGGTTTTGTACTCTGGGGGAGTCTTCACAAAAATTTATCATCCCAAACATTCTGTTTAAGGTCTCAAGAAATCACCACAGGCCTAGTTTACATAATGCAATGGAGTTCTTTCTAGCTTGAGTTTTTTGGATCGTCTAGTGATCATAGTCTATTATTTAATCCATCTCAAGTCAGAACCATCATCCTGTTGTTTGTATTGATTTTAGCATTGAAACAGGCACTCCAACAACATTTTTCATACCAAGGTTCTAGGACAACTGTGCTACTTCTTGTGAATATAGGTGTTATGCTCTCGTGAGGGGACTTATTGATCTCAATCGAATTATATCCTAGACCCCTCGAATGACTATGGTATGCTGAATTCTAAGCATGTTTCTTCACCTATAAAGTATTACAACAACGTTCAATCTAAGGGGGAATCTTTTTTTATCCTGAACAATATCAATGCATGGTTGCGGAACTCATCTATCTTACAATTACTTGACCAGATATTGCCTTTGTTGTTAGTGTTATTAGTTAATACATAGGCAAACCTCTTGTGTGCCACAGGGTCAGGTACAACATATCCTATGCTATTTGAAAAGTGCACCTAGAAGAGGTCTCCTATACAAGAAACTAGAATCTCCAGACATCTCATTGACTTCATATGTAGATTTTGATTGGGTTGAAGATGTGAATGATAGGATATCTTTTTCTAGCTTCTGTGTTTTATTGGGTGGTCATCCAGTCAGTTGTCAGAGTAAGAATTAGCATGTTGCGACTCATTCCAGCATGAAGGCAGAGAATCGTTCCACGGAACACGCCTTTTGTGAAACTCAATGGGTAATGCCTATTCTTTGATAATTATGTTTTCCTCTTCAAAAACTCTCAAGTGTGATAATCAATCAACTATTCATATAGATAATAATCCAATTTTTCATGAACATGCCAAGCACATTGAAGTTGATTGTCACTCTGTGAGAACTTGATTCGTGATAAGTATATCATTACATCATATGTAAATACTAGAGAACAAATTGTTGATATCTTCACCAAAACTCTTCCACGTTCATCCTTCTAATATATGTGTGGCAAATTGGGAATACATGATGTGTACTCTCCAGTTTGAGGGGGAGTGTTGGTGGTGTTTTATGGTATTTAGTTTCTTTTGTATTAGCTACTTGGACTTCCTCTATTCAAGTCCATTAGCATTGGTTTAGTTTATGTTATATTGTATCTCTTGTACATCATACTTTGGGATAAGGTTATATATATGACTATCTGGAACAATGATTCTCTCATAATAATAATTTCTCTTGACACCTAAAAATGTGTTTAGTAGAGTTTGTGAGATATTGGCTCAATGAATGAAAATTCACCCAATGTAGTCCAGATAGTATAGATACTCTATATTGAGTGGATTGTGACATAAATAGAAATAAGCAAGTTATGAAATAATGGACTATATGATCAATACTGTAAAATTTGTCATCATACTCAAACACTAAGAATAATTAAGCAAACATTTCTTTATCTGATTACTAAATCTAAATAACTGAATAATAAATCTAGAATTTGACATCTTAATCCCTTAGTTGTCTTATTAATGCATGCATCCACATGAAGCGTACTATGACATGTGAAAGAGTCATATCAAGCTACAATCTCACTGTGCAAGACTTAGAGTAGATCCCAAACTCTAAGTTTGCTACCAGCTATGTGGTCTTCAATGTGCCTCACCACATCTGGCCTCAACAACTATTTCAACTTGTCGGATAATCTAAAACTCGGGTACTCAACCAAAGAGTCAAATCACTCTAGCCCAAACTTCCTACATCAATGGTTCCTCAAAGGTTGACTTCATTGAGTAATAACTGAAGTGGGTACCATCAGAATCTCTGGGTTATGTTGGATATTCCTACTATATATCAAGAGGTCATCCACATTGGCCTTAACCCCTTGTACCTCACTGGCACACTCTAACTTCCTCTCCTAGACATTTCTAGTGGATAAGTCATTTCCCCTATAATGATGTAGTTCTCTATAAGAAACATATGGTGTTCAAGGCCTCTATAATTCTAATTGATTCTTTAGTTTCACTAAACAATGATCTAATATCGTGTTCTTAGGTTTAGCTTAGAATTCCTTTTACATTTCTATATTCTACATTGTACTTCACTAAAAATGATAATGAAAAATTCTATGTATTTCTATTACTCCGGGAAAGAATATAATTGAATTCAGAATTCTGAAGAATGCAAATCTCTTGCATTTAATAATTGGAACATAGATGAATATACATAATTGAGACATGCTATAATGATACTATTGAGCTTTCATACTAAATATTATTGATTTGATCTAACTAGATATTATTGAACTGTTGGTATTTAAAATTATGAATAGCTTGAACTAGCTGAATTTATCATCAAATAATAATATTATAAGGGGGTATGCATTTTATCATCCCATATTTCATAATTGAAAGGAATCATTATATATAATAGCTTGCTCTAGCAGGTGTTTAAATATTTATGACAAAATAGGATACATTGATTCCTCTATAATACGCTATGTTTGAAACTCATGCCAATCATGTACACACATTATAGAACTGAAATTAATTCACCTTTAATCAATTTTTCTAGATATTTAAATAGTATATGCCTTAAAATATGAATCGTTCACTGGGCCAAAAAAATAGATAAACTAGAGAAGATACAACCATGTTCTCCATGTTTTGAATTAGATCTATAAAAATCATGGCTAAAGGATAATTTCCACTCACTTTTAGATTATACCACCAAAATCTAGGAAATTAGCCTAAAATAATTGATTTCTAACAAAGAAATGATTTGGGTTAATAGATCTAAACTAGAATAAACAACAATTACTTCTAGACCAGTGTATCAATTTTCATCTCAAAATTAGAAGTTTTGAGCCATTTCAACCTAAATGGCCAAAACCCACCAAATTAGGGCAAAACTAACAAAAACATGATATTTCATCAAAAATGATTACATAACACAAAAATTATGTTTTTAAAGTTTGATATCAGTAGAATTCTGTAATATAAATATTAATTTAGAATTCCATGATAAAATACCCAGTTTACCAAAAAATCAAACAAAATATTTAAAATATGAATATTTTAGCATCAAATTGCTTAATTTAGTTTATTGCATATTAAATATATAAATAGGTGTAAATGAACTCACTTTTATTGTAATAAGAAGTTGAAATTCCTCCTCTATTCCAAGAAGGTGAGTTCCAGAATTCTAAAAAAAAATCCACCAAACTTCTTTAAAGTTGAAAATCACCAAAAAAAACCCTAGCTTAGGACCCTTCCTAGATGAAAGTATGAAAAAAAGAGATAATATGGAGAGATTATAGTTTTTTTTCACTTCAAGAAAGATTTCAATTACACCAATAGACGTAAGTAAACTTGGAAGAAAGAAAAAGAGTAGCAAAAAACTTACCAGATACAACTTGAATTTGGGGACGAACTTGAGATATAACAATCCTAGATCAACATCCACCCAAATCCACTCAAATCACCTCTCTACCCTCAATCACAAAATTTTAAAGAAAAAATTTGGGTTCTAAGTTGTTTCAGGTTGAATTATGTAGATAAGGCCATTTGAGACCTTCAAATTTTGTTTTCAAAAACAATAATTTGGCATATTATGAGCATTTTACATTCAAATCATTATCTATAAAACTATATCTATTCCAATTTCATTCTAGAGTCCATCACTAACATAATATCACTTATAATCAGTGAAAATTATTTTATGAAATTTATTTACCATAATTCCATCATTTTAACCTATTTTAGGGAAAATTCAAGACAAAAATTCTAATTTCAGCCAATTTACAATTTTCTCTATCCAAATTCTACCTAGTCAACCAAAATTGGTTGACATTTTAATAAATCAATAAACATGAGAAATGTGATTTTTGCACTAATTTGGGTAAAGCACACTTTAAGTGATAAAATGTAGATTAAAGGTTAACAAGGGCTTAGAGTTTCACAGATCACCCCTCCATAAAGGACTTCACCTCAAAATCCAAGAGAAGGTTGAAAGATATGTTGGTATGTATGCCCATAGAGCCAGTGATATGATGGTTGTAATGGAAAACTTTGTAAATGATTTGAATAATAATAAAGGAAATTTCCATCTATATGTTTAATCGGTTTTGAGATAATGATATAACATGTTAGATGTCTAAAGAATCATATTAGTCAATGACGTATGTCTTCAGGTTAAGGACCTGAACAATGAGATCATACAGATGTTAAGAGTATACATTCTTTTTATGTCCCTAGTCAGTTATTGTTGTGGAAATATCCATAAACATCAATAATACATAAGACTAGAGTGTGTGTTGGTTGATGACAGAATCTCATCAGTCATGATATATGATATCAAACCAAGCACATAGATACATGTTATAGAACAGTGCATCGGATAGAACCACCATAAGAGTGATGCATGGAAAACACACTAGGTTAGTCAGGATCATCTCTTATAGTATTGGTGGTGACTATGGTTCTTAGACCTAAAATCACTGCCCTCATCACATGTTGTTGGGTACACTTTGACATCATCAAATGCAGTCCTAAAATATGGATTGTTATAAAGGTGGTGATTGGGTGGCTTTGACACATGGGGTTTTGACTATGAGTGATAGATATGGAATTTGTCCCTCCTAAGGGAGTATGATATCCTAGCCACTTGATAAGCGAGACTGAGAAATACATGGCCATGTACATGTGAGTCAATACATGATATTGAGCTTGCATATATCTCAGACAGTGTTCTCTAGTTCAAGAAACATGGATTGAACATTTGTAGAGGATGACAAGTCCATGCCTCGAGTTCAATCTGGATATCAGCAACAAAAGAACTAAACATTCACTGTAACACTAATCACAGATTGTAGGTTGAAAGTTGTTCTCCAACTTTCCTTTACACTTAGGTAGCACTGATGTGTGACTAGGCACCACTCTCTACTTGTGAAGTCATTAGTTATGGACATTCACTACCAACGTGAAATGGTACCTATAGGGTCACACACATAGGATTAACCTGGAAGAGGAGTTTATCCATGAATGATATTTAGATTGATTACTAAAGTGTTTAGGTACTCAATTAAACATTCAATCAACAAACTTGACTTAGAATCATCAAGTGCAAGTGTTGAACCAACTAATTAGAGTGTCAGATTGATTGAGAACTAAATTGATTGAGTTTTGCACAAACTGGACCACCAACTGACCAGTTCACTGGGTGAATCGATCGGCTCATGGTCAGTGAGATCACCGGTTCACTCTGGTGAACCAATCGGTTCACTTGGACCAAATGAGCAAGTGTTGGGTTTTGCGGTTCGTGAGAAAATTTTCCCATTTCATTTATTCAATTTGATTGGGATAAAAATTAATCTTTGCATAATTAGAAATGAATTAGGAAAGTCAATTGCAAGTAGGTCTAGCTTGTGAAGTGACTGGTTCACTATACCAACCGACTGGTTCACTTAGTGAACCAACCGTTTTCCTACCATAGTGCAAACAGTTCATGGATAATCCAGACCATTCTACTCCTACACAGGCTGGGGACCCTGACCCTTCCCTCTACTATGAATAGAGGGGTAAAGGGGGCTTCTCAGAACACACAACTCAGATCTTCTGAGAATCAGTTGCTCTGACATTTGTTGTCTTCTCTGGTTCTGGTATTCGAGAGAGCCTAAGCAAGTTCTACCCATCCAGGGAGGAACAACGAGGGAAAGACAACTGCAGAAAAGCAACTAGTTGTGGGAGAGCAAGTCAGCGACTAGTACGTCGATAGAAGGGAACAACTCCTTCTAGTCCATTCATCAGAATGCCTAGAGTTCTCGGTAGTCCATGTGGACTATCTATAGAGGTGGGAGGTTTCTTCCGCTCCAAATGATGACTATCAACCACAGTCCGGGTCAAGACCAGGAGCTACACAGACATCATCGAAGACTAGGGGCACTACTACATTTTTGGCCCGTAATGTCACTGCCCATAGCGTCATTTTTATTAGAATAATTGACATAATAGACTATTGTATCGGTTTTATCATAAAAACTGACCTTACAGGTTTCCCGCGGAAAAAATTCACACGATTTTGGCTTCGCGCCTCGAACTATAGCGTCGGTTTTTCCAAATAATCGATGCTATAGGGTCAAACAAAAATGCGGGTACCTCTTTGGAACTCTAGGGTCGGTTTTTATGGATAACCGACCTTATAGATACTGACCTCTAGGGTTGGTTTTTTCAAATACCCGACCTTATAGATGGTCTACAAAATTTCAAGCACCACTTAGGCTTTAGCATCAGTTTTCTCAAATAACCAACCCTATAGACCCGACTTGTAGCGTCGGTTTTGTCATTTAACCGACGCTAAAGGTCGGGTTGATAACAAAATGCGTGATAGACCTGATCAACTTGTGTTTCATTTCATTTTTCTTGAAAGCACAGCGCTAGAGACCCCCTCCTTCTCTGTTGTTGTGTCCAAGGAGCCCATCTTTGTGTCCTTCTGACGCCACCATCGCGTCCAACGAGCTGATTTGTGTTGTGGCCGCCATGTCCAAGGAGCCGAGCCATGTTGTGCCACCACCAAGCCGTACGTGTTGTGCCACCGCCGCTAACTAAAGGTCACAATGTACATTTTATTAACCGGAAATCAGTCGCAAGCTTCTCGGTTGTACGTGTTGTGCTACCGTCGAAATGCCCTTCTTGGTAGGAAAGGAGAGGCGGGGCAGGTGGGGGCTGTTGTGGTCGGGGCTGGGGTCCGGCGGTGGGTGGTGATGGGTTCTGCGGTCGGGGCTAGGGTCGGAAGTGCGTAGTGATGGGTGATGGTGGTAGTAGCACAATCGTGCCATAACCACGACCGTTTTTCTTCTTATTGTCATGCCGTGATTGAGGAGAGGTTCGGAGTGAATATATTTGTTAGGTAGCACGGTCGTGCTGGGTAGCACGGTCGTGGTGGTTGTGGCTGAGTGAATGTATTTGTTAGGTAGCACGGACGTGGTGGTTGTGGCTGAGTGAATGTATTTGTTAGGTAGCACGGCCGTGCTGGGTAGCACGGACGTGTTGGCTGAGTTGCTGAATTGCATTTGTTAAAATCTTCCTGCTCCTCTAATATTGATGTATATTGACCCTAATGCCTTACATTATAAGATAATTGAATCGTGCATTTGTGTTTGTTGCAGGTGTTGTTGACTTGCATATATTTCTTCTTCAGCCTTCAAGTGAGGTATAATATTCTCACTCTCCCAGTGTGCCATTAGGCTTCATTTTGATTCCAATATTTAATACATACGGTAGCACTTGGTAGACATTCTAGAAATATGAGGGTAGACATTGTGTAGTCTCAGATTGACACTTTAGGGTTTATATATGAGATCATTGAATGCATGATGTTTAACTTAATATATAAATATGACAATAATACATTTATGCATGTATCAACTTAGAAATCCGTTCAAAATTTACTCATAGGAGTTGGATAGTCCCCAATTTGGGACTGTTTTTGGATATTTAATCTCACTTAAGATGTAACTGTATAATGTATGTTCAGTTTTGAAGAAAATTTTAGTAGTATTTCCTCATTTGTTCTCTGGGTACATATGTGAGTAGTTATTTACCATTTACATCAGTGTACTTGGAGAACTTAAGGAAAATGATGTTGAAATTTCCTTCAAAACGAAACATACATTATACAGTTACTAATGAGATTAAATATTCAAAAATGGGATAGGTGGTATACTTTAGTATAAAAGTAATTAACTTCCTATCAATAAAAACTTACATCTTATAGTATCAATATTAAATGCTTAGTTTTATAATTAATTTTTAATGTGATATAGAAAATGGATCGAAGTTGGATGTCTATCAAGAACCGTTGTAGTCCAGAGTTTGCCAAAGGTCTTGATGAATTTATTAGATTTGTTGAGGAACATAGGAAACTACCTACAGATAGGTTCTATTGTCCATGTAGAAATTGTGGTAACAATTTGAAAGTTGATACTGCTAAGGAAATTAAGGATCATGTCATATGCAATGGGATCATACAAGGTTATAATGAATGGTATTGGCATGGAGAGAAAATTAATAATGGATCAAAAAATGTTGATACTAATAGTTGTGGCATAGAAGATATAGATAATGATGATAATTTCAATGATGAACCGATTCAGGATGACCCGATTCATGATGATATGGTTGATGAGATGCTACGCAGTTGTCGGGACAATGTCATTGATCCACCTTCTTTATTTGCAAACATAGTCCATGATGCTGAAAAACCTTTATATAAGGGTTGTACTAAGTTCACGAGGTTGAGTATTGTGATGCGATTATATACTCTTAAAGCTCAAAACCGGTGGAGCGATAAGAGTTTCACTTCATTGTTGTCTTTGTTAAAGGAAATTCTTCCTGAAGGCAATGAGCTTCCAATTTCAACATATCAAGCAAAGAAAATAATGTGCCCAATGGGAATGGAGGCTAAGAAGATTCATGCATGTCCAAATGATTGTGTGTTGTTTTAGAAGGACTATAGTAATTTAATAAATTGTCCAAAATGTGGTGCGTCAAGGTATAAGACCATAAATTCAGCTAAGGCTAAAAATGGCTCTTCTGTCAAGGTGATGTGGTATCTACCAATAATACCATGATTTCAACGCTTATTTGCTAATACAGAAGATGCACAAAATTTGTCTTGGCATGGGGAGTTAAAGGCCAATGATGATGGCATCCTACGACATGCATCTGATTCACCACAATGGAAGAAAATTGATTTATTATACCCTCAATTTGGTAACGAACCAAGAAGCTTAAGACTTGGACTCTGTACAGATGGAATGAATCCCTATGGTACATTAAGAAGCCAACATAGCATGTGTCCTGTTATGATTGTTATATACAATCTTCCTCCTTGGTTGTGTATGAAAAATAAGTATGTCATGTTGTCAATATTGATATCAGGGCCCAAGCAACTTGGAAATGATATTGAAGTTTACCTACAACCTCTAATAGATGACCTAATGAAACTACGGGAAGAAGGTATTATGACATATTATGCTTCACGATAAGAAAAGTAGAGGTCCCACACTGATGCGTAGGTTGCAGGAGCTCAGGGCTAAAGGGGACAAATTTCCAATCCAGTTTGATATCACAGGAGCACCTGTTGGGGAACATGGTAGTGCTTTCAAGCATTACGTAGGGGCGACCGCGCGCAGTAAGGTGCCAATAGATATAGAAAATTGGCATGATGTTCCTAATGCCAAAAAAGACCTCATATGGAAAGATATATCTGTGAGTGGAAGTGATATTATTTTAATATGTTTTTTTATCTATTGATTCTAATTTAGTTTGCTTGGAATTAATTTCTTTTCAAAACAACATTATTAATTGCTTCTTTTGTATATATAGGGTGTTTTTCATCTAAATGAAAAAGATCACAAGAAAAGAGTGCTACAACATTGTGGTGTACGATGGAGGGGTTTTAAGACATATCTCGCAAGGGAATTTATAGATAATCCTAAACAAAAGAAGAAAGCAACAGATGTATATATTTTTATAGATCCTAAAGTGTGGGAAAGATTTGTTGCAGCTAGGAGATCGGAAGAGTTTCAGGTAATAAAGATTGTGATGTATTGTATGAATCTTTAATTTTATTCAATTAAGGAGGTGAATCTTTTTATACATGTTTGCCAAGTCTGAATTGTAATATCTCATTTTAAATGATCAGGCTATCCACCAGGCTCAAAAGGAAAGACGGGCCAAAAATGTGCATGACCATCGCTTGGGGCCCGGTGGTTATGCCTTCCGCCGCCAACTATAAGAGAAGCAATCCTCTTCTGGAGAAGAATCTAGTACAACTCAAGTTGAGCGTCCACCCCAACACTTGACATGGATTGATGCTAGAAAGAATCGAGAAGGTGAAATTATCAACCCTGTAACTAAGGAGGTGGCACAAAAGATGGTAGACTTATCCCAACTAAGTAAAGAGTAACTCCCACAAACTTAGATTTATTTATATCTAATTGATATTGTGATTTAATATTTTTATTAACTATGAATAGATTGATCTCCATGAGCAAAGGAAGGAAGGAAAGTTCATCCCAACTGGCCACATGGATGAACTATCAATTGCTCTTGGTACGAAGGAGCATCCTGGCCGTGTTAGGGGATTAGGAGCTGGCATAGGATTGAAGTCTTATTTTGGCCCTTCGCAATCTAAAAGAGGTCGTGTAGGAGGTCTTACACAAGAGGAGGTTGAAGCATTAATAGCGCAGAAAGTACAAGAAATATTATCTTCATTTCAGCCTACTCAACTTTCTCAACCTATTCATACTGTGTCTCTCAAGTGATGAGGTACAAGCCCATGCTATAGTTGTAGAAGGTCATGGGAGCACTCCCAATGACCCACCACAACAATCTACAGTAAGTTTTTGTTCTATATGTTGTGTTATTAGTATGATATAATTATGATAATATATATAGTTGTAGCAGGTATCTATTCTACCGATTCTTATATAACCTATATTATTTCAATATAGGTTGGTATGAACTGTAAACGTGCAGTGGAGGTTCCAGAATATAATGTTGTGGCAGCGGGCAAGGTGTACAACCTTGGTGGTACATTGCATTGCCAACAAATTACTTATGATATTTGTCGTGTGTCCATCCATCTTGTGTATGACGGAATGGGGGACAAACCACTACCCACACCTAATCCTAAATATAGTACAGTTGAAGAAGCAGAGGGTGCTATGCTGGGTTGGCCTAGACACTTGGTAATCAATGACAAGGTATACTTGAATTCTACCATGTTTTTCATATTTGACTGCATATATGAACTCGTGTAATAGATGAAGTATGTAATTTAATTAACAGGTTTGCAAACTAAAAAGTAAAAATTCTACTAGTCGTCCTCCTATGCCCAAGCCATCTATTATTCCAGAATCCACATTCGATGAGTTGGGAAGTAAATGTAAATGTTTGTGTCAATACTTAGCCAACCAAAGCTCTGTACTACAAATGTTGATCAATTTAATAGAAGATGCAAATGGGAGGGACTTTGACAATTATATTTTTCTTGATGATATTATAGAGTTGTTCCGTTATGATTGGCTGAATACTTTGATATTAGAAGTATGGATAAGGTAAGGATCTATCAATATAGAAAATTCCAATACATATTTTTAGCTTATTTCTACATATGAAAATAATTACAAATGTTTAACAGCCATTTATATACCGAGGCCACAAACTTTGATATAAAGAATGTTGGATTCTTAGTTCCTTCGGTCACTAGTCATGTGGAGACACATATTGAGGAAGTGAGTGAGTACTTCTCTGATGCATTCAAATATTTTTCTACTATGGGAAAGGAAATTATCCTAATTCCTTTTAACGTCCAGTAAGTATTATTATTCAATATAATTTTAATAATGAACAAATGTATTTATTTTAATGTTTATTTTATTCTTACTTATATCTAGACAGTGGGAATTAGTGGTGATTGTCCCAAAATTGATGAATCTTTATTATCTTGACCCAATGGGAAAAACAACAAGGGGTCACAAACTGAAACTGCCAGCTATGGCGTAAGCATAAATATAGTCAATGCTTCAACATGATATTTCTGTTTAGAATTTCTATTTTACCAACTATCATTTAATTTATAGGGGTATACAAGTTTTTGTGAAGGCGGAGGACAAATACCCACAAAATTAAAGACATTGCCTTCGAAAAATGTCAAGGTAGCTACTTTGACAACTGCTTAGTCTTATATGTATTAATTTTCAACTCTTATAGTCTTCTGTTTATAGTAGTTACTAACATTAAGTATAATTCATTATTTGTAGTGTCCTATAAAAAATAATGACTGGGCTTGTGGTTACTATGTAATGAAATATATGCAAGCTATTGTCAAACAAGCATCAAATGACATTCAGACTATAGATCAGGTAATAAAGAATAACATCATAAATTTACAAGTGAGTTGTAGTCATTTTATAAAATATTAGCATGTGCATTTTCTGTTACAGATCTTTACAACTCAGCCTTACACACGTGAGGACTTAAATGAATTCTGAGAAGAGTGGTCAGATGCTTTTCTAAATGAAGTCAATATAGCATTAGAATAAATATGTCAGTTATGTTCTATTTATGTATGTGGTTTCAGTACTCTTTCATATTTACTTTTATATCTAACATTTAATATCATCTCAGACTTGCAATCTATCATTTTGTAAATTATGATATGACAATGTGTACTCAACTCAATATATGAATCATTTTTGTTATGAATGTGTGGTTTGGAATGGTGACGGTTGAGCATCAATGCTCCCCTCTCCCATATCTTATTCTTATTCTTCTATTTTGTTCTGTTCAGTTTCTGCAGAAATTTAAAAAAAATCGACCTTATAGCGTCGGTTTTCTTAAAAAACCGACCCTATAGGTGTCTTGTCCGTTCCGCGTAGAACAGCCATGCTGCATAAAATGGCCGTATTGGGATGAGGTAGAACGGTCATGCCATGTAGAATGGCCGTGTTGAGATATGGTATAACGGTCGTGACGCGTAGCACGGTTGTGCTTATATAGACCAACACGGCCGTGCTAGGCGGCACGGCCGTTCTATTATATTCCAAGACTCTATTGAGTCGGTTTTTTAGAGTCAGTTATTTAGTAAAAAAAAACATCCTTAGAAATAATCTTTAGAGTCGGTTATTTATTAAAAAATCGACGTTATAGGGTTCAGTTACAATTTTATTTCTCATTTGGATTTAGTTTTTGAGAGCCTATAGGGTCGGTTTTTACTATACAAGGTCAGTTTTTTTGGGTTAAAAAAACTGACGCTATAGAGCAATTTCTGTAGCGACGGCCACTTAGGCGTCGACTGAAAAGTGACACTATAGGCCTAAAAAACCCGACGCTATAGACTATTTTTGTACTAGTGGGGTTGAAGACCGCTCTAGCTGTGAGGTATTGTTGCTGAGCAAGCCTCAGGACCAAGTATATCTCAGTAAACCATCTTTCCTACTATATAGTTGTTGATGCGATCTGTTGGTTATGGGTTTGTGGTTATATGAAACTTTTGTTTCCGCTACCTGTTCTATCCCACAAAACCCAACAAGATAATATCACATCTAGACTAGATATCAAACTCACATTAAATATCTGAAAATTCAACTTAGGATCTTGTAACCCTCAATTACTTACTAAGTATGGCAATGTCATTACAATAGTTGAGTCATAATATGAATCTTATCATTTTCCAACTTATATATACATGGATGTTTAACCTACTATTTGATTATATATACATGTATATACATGCATACCTTATTGAAATCATTTTCCAAAGGTGAAATTAGTATATCAAATGTCATAGTTACTTTTTTATAGTAACATTTTTTAGTCTACCATTTAGATATTGTTATATGATACCTAAATTTAGTATTTGAATATACATTATATCAATTTATCAACTCGTGTCATAATATATGTTATTTCCTAATTAATGCCACATTACATTATTGAATTAGAAAACTAAAGTGTCAATCAAATATTCAGATTCATTTTATATACATGTTCTCTATCCAAAGTGGCATTATATTCACTCATTAGGACTTTTGAGTCACATATTAGCTCTTATATTTCATGTTTTTAATTATGAGCATAGCAAAAGAGAGGGTCAAAAAGATGTAAATAGATATAATATAGGATAGTTACATCCATTACTGTCACTATCTCATGGTGGGTCTATATGAATTGTTATGTTCTTGTACATGAAACAAGAAATACAAGGATTTGTTTCATATTTGAATATGGTTTTTGTTGTCTATTGAATGTTTCTGATAAAATATATTGTGTTCATGTGTCAACTAGGTTGCCATAAGTTGGCATTTTATTATATTGGGAAAAAGAGTTTACTCTTGATTTATGGTCGTTCTTTGAATATTGTCTTATTTAGAATGATTGTGTGATAGATAAGTTGGGATTTAGCTTAAGGAAAACCCTAAGTCTGGAATTAGTTCTTATTCAAAAGAGTGGTCCTTATAAAGGTGATCAAGAAGGATGCCAATAAAGGAATTAGTCTCCCTTGTGTCTCTTGTAGGGGGGGGCTATAATGGACATCACCACCTCAGTTGATTCCTAACGCTCATACAGTGTCCTCCCTCCACCTATTTGAGTGAGCCATACATTTGACTCCATAAACATCACATGAGGCTAATGGTAGGTGTTCAAACAATGGAAGGTTTTCATGCATTGGAAGTTATTACCGTAGCCATAGTTTCTAGTACAATAGTAGGTCACTCAAGATGTTCCTTATGTGTGTAGTATTCTAAATTTCATATGAAGCATTGACACCACGAACAATTTATTGAAAATGTGTGTCGCAATCTTAAGCAGACCTAGTAATCCTAAGTTCCTCTAGATGGGCTAGGATACTATACACTCACTAGTCATTAGTTTGTATGGTACATCTCAACTACCTTGAGCTTAATAATAAAGTATGTAATAAAGATGTGTAGCTTTATTTGTATATTTATGTTAGTGATTTCACATTATATTGCATATAATAAACTAATGCCCTTACACATGTTACTTGCATTTACCTTATGTTGTCAGACTGCTCAAAGATATTTTGTAGAGTTCGAATTTGTAGCAATAAAACCTATATGGAGATTCCTCACAAGCTACCTAATCATGGTGGACCTCTTAAGAATTTTGACAACCATAAACATTATATGTTGTCAGTTTCTTTTGAAAGGGAGAAAACTAGTTTGTCTCTCACCATAAAATTCTCATGGAAAAAAAACCCTACACTTTTCACAACAAGTAGGACCACTCATTTTTAGTGTCAATCACGTGAGGGATCACTAAATTGTTGGGAATTTTACTTTGCTTCAAAATAGGGAAGACTTAACCATCAATTTGTTGTGTCTCATGAACTCAAGTTTTGGTAATCATGGACAAACCAATTTAGTGGAGGGGGCATACAATAAAAAATCAAATTCAAAGAAAGATCCTTGTCTGGTGAGGCTCAAGTGAGACATTATTCAACCTATTGAGGTACATTGGAAATGTGAGATCAAAGCAACAAGGCCCAATGAGCTTGTTGCATAGATGTGGAAGCATAAAATTGAGCAAGTTAAACCAAATGTGTACGACTAATATCAACATAGGAATAATCAAGCAACCACAAAGACAATATTTTGAGTGGTTACACAAATTCCCAATATGGGACTACGTCCACTGGAAGAGATGATATTAGTGATCGAGAGATTACATATATGATGATAACAAATGAGAGAAGAAGAGCCCAATCCCCTTTTACACCCCAACGGACAACTCTGGAAGAATATGGTTGCTTGGAGAGGAGCTCTTGCACACTTGGAACCCTAATTAGGAAGCCCTAGGTCCGTGTATGGATTTAGGTCTTTAGAAATTGATGTCTCTTAATTTCTGTTCATGTTTGAGACGAGTTGAGGGGTCTATTTATAAGAATAGGACCTATACCCAAAGTCCCATAGTCATACATATTGTTCTCCGTATGCATTTAAGGTCCTATTGGACTGCATACGGTCCATAGCATGGACTATATTTTCATTTAAGAAACAATTATGGTCCAATGCTAGACCAGATATTGTCCAATTGGACTATAAATACAATACACTCTAAGCAGACCTTATATGGTCTGATCTACCATAAATACACATGTAGATTCCCAAAACGCATCCCGATGATGTTGAGTCTAGGTGTAGATGCATGGTTCATCTAAGAAGATTTTCTATAGAGTTTAAGAGACTCTCTCAACAAAGTCCACCTAGTCCTCAACTCAAAAATAATGGAAGTAGAAAAGCACTTGCAATCTTCTCCAATATTACAAATTGGTTAAGCATACCAACTCCTCTAGATGCCCTACATGGGAAAAGCTCAGGTAGAAAGAAGACTAGATAAATTTGATCAAAGTTAAACTTATATAATGGAAGAGTCTTCATTGTCAAGTTGCTTGGATTCTCAAACATACCCATCTTCTATATTTGAATCTTACCTTGAGCTCTACCTTCTCTAATGAAGTTCTATTTGACATCAATGTGCTCATTCTCTCATGGAACATTTGATCTTTGCTAAGATGTATGACATTTGACTGTCATAATGAACAATGACACGTCTTGATCCATGACCACTTGATACATCAAACCCTGGAGCCATAAAGCCTCCTTCGCAAATTTTCTTGCCTCCATGCACTCTGCTTCAATAATAGATAAAACACTAGTACTTTGTAGAGTGGCTTTCCAACTAACAGTTGTAGACATTCTTGTGAACTTGTAACCTATGGGAGATCCCCTCTTTTCAAAATTTTCAACATAGTATGATTTCACATACCATGTCCTAAAGACTTGAGCTCCATGCAAGACTAAACATGTATTTGAGGTTCCCTTTAAATACCTTAGAATCCACTTAATTGTCAACCATGAAGAGTCATGTAATGGTTAACCATGATGACTACATAAGTGATGATTGGTCCAGTGCAAATCATAGAATACATGATGCTACCAATGGTACTGGATTAAGGTACATGCGCCATGTATTTCTCTTATACATCATATTGTGGATGTTGCAAAGTTGATAACCTAAAATGAGTTCCTAATGGAGTTGAAACAAGCTTGGCATCTAACATGTCAAACACGTGAAGAACCTTCTTGATGTACTTTTCATGTGTCAGGATAAACCTTCTATCTTTCTAGTCCTTTTGAATCTCCAAGCCAAGAATATTCTAAGCTTCACCTAGGTCTTTCATATCAAATTATCCACCTTCAAGAGAATTCATCTTGACAATCTCAGATGTGTGTCTAGAATCAATCATCATATCATCAACATATAGTAGTTAGTAAAAAAAGGAATTGTCATCCAAGACTTTGTAGTATAGATAGGTGTCGTAGGCTACTCCTAGAAAATCCATTCTGGATCACAGAAAAGTCAAATCTCTTGTACCATTGTCTAGGAGATTGATTTTTCCCATACATTGGCCTCTAGAGCAAGAGCACATGGTTCTCTTTGACTTTGAAACATTTTGTTTGTTGTATGTAGATCTTTTCTTCTAGTTCACCATGAAAAAGAGTTGATTTACATCTAGCTGCAACAACTCTAGGTCTTCCACATCTACCAGATAAAGAAGCACCCATGTGGAACTATGCTTGACGACGGGTGAGAAAACTTCATTATAATAAATGCCTTGAATTTGGTTGTAGCCTTTTGTAACATACTCAATTTTGAGTACTATATCCATTATGAGCTATAATTCTTGATTTCTCTAATACTGAGTTCATATGGAAATTTGTTAATTATTCCAAGTCTCATCAATCTAGTTTGAGGAATTATCTCTTACTTTGATACTGGTGAGCCCCCAAGATAAATTCTTTGTTCTTTTTATCTTCCTTTCAATAACATTTATCTAGTCCCTTAATTGAGTATCATTTGCCATATTCGAAATCACTTAGTGCAATTTGATGTTTTGCCTAAATACTATGATTAGACCTTGAACCCACCTAGTTCTATCAATTTGACCACCATTATTGCAATCAATGAAAAATATTTATCACATTAAAGAAATTGATATTAGAAATAATTATAGAAGTAATTAAGTATATTAGCTTGAATTAAATTGAGCAGGGCTAATGTTCTATAAATATTATAAATTGTGTTGGAGCATGTGCAAAATGTGTAGAGACATTGTATACAAAAATAGAAGTTCCTATTAAAATAAGAACATTAATTAGTATAACAATTGTTGGTATAATGGTGAATTACTATTGTATGACCCGATACCCACTTAAATGCATAGACGTTTTACTTAGTTTAGTAACTAATTTGGAATTTAATATGACAAATAACGAGGACGGTGGTCAATAATTCGTGGGTACACTTTAATGGACAATTGATATAAGCAGTATTCTATTCAATTTTCTATTCCTTGGACTGTCAGATGACAAGGTCAACATCCTAGGTATAAGTATTAAATTAGTATAACTCATTCATCTCCTCTTGTGGACGAAAGACAAGTTACAGCTGCATTTCATCTCGCCAACAGATTGAAACGGCTACATTTTCATCTTTCGGGCGATCCCCTCGATCTTGAATAACACCACACCTCGTGGTTGTGAAGATCTAACGTAGAGAAAGAACTCGTCACATCTGACGGCTTGTCTAGTAAACTGTAAACTCCCCAGTTCCCTACCTGAGTAGAAAATGGCAACGAAGTCAGTCTTAATTCAGACGTTTGAGCTTCTTCGGATGAATGAGGACACCTAGAATCCTTGCACCATCAGATTTCAAGGATTTATCCTAATTTAAGTGTCACCTCCTTTGCCTATATAAGACCCTAGACACCCCTTCTATGAATCAACGAGACCTGCTCTGCAACTAATTTGCACCCGACAACACAACTCTTCCCATCCGCCATGGTCGATCGAGTAGCCACCTAGTCGAGTTAAGTCCCTTTTCTCCTACCCAATAGAGTTTTGACCCAGTTGAATGATCTCAATAATCGTGAACCACGATCTTGGATGAAGCATTGACCTGCAAACTGTAGTCTTCGTCCACCCGATTCTCAGATCTACTACTAATTCCTCTTCCTCCAGCCTTAAGCCAACACCCACCATCGCCTCTGCCTTGATCCCTACCATACCCCGACGTCGTATGTCCAAAGAACCTACAACATTGCAGACATGAAAGTCACTGACAACCCAGATCCCTACCTACTCTTATCCTCCATCCTCAGTCGATTTAATAAGCCCCAACTCGCAAGCAAGATACATGGAACTAACTCACATCTTGATGACAGGCCTGTGATAACTGGCCTCCACCTCCGATGCCAAGAAGTTCCAACTGGCACCTGCAAGCTTGGGTCTATTGGCCTAACAACTATGTGTCACAACTTCAACCACGATCGCCTAGAGAGACACCCTCCTAGTCTGCAATGTGCAGGTGGTGGTACTGATCAAGACCTTAAAATAGACAGGAAAAGTTATCCATGTCTTTGGTCCTGGAGTTCTGGTGATTTGGATTAGAGTTAAGGAGATCATCCTCCTAGAACCTTGATGTCAAGAGACCACCTGCAGATCAGAATTCAACGAACCATAGCCACCTCTTCATAAATTCGTGGAGACACATTATGATTATGCAATCCTTGGAGCCTGGAATAATTGAGGTACTAGATTCTCTATTTTTATATTGAGTTATTGACTTCCATCTTGAATTCCATGCACATTTTTTAGTGGTGAATCCTATACTTTTTAAAGCCTTTCATGCCTCTTTGAAAGTTCACCACCTTGGATTGATAATTGTTTGATTGCATTGAATATTATAATAACACTTGACTTGATCTATTTGGAGTTTTGACTCCCTGGACTTTGGTCCCTTTGGGCTTTGGCCCCTTAGAGCTTTGGCTCACTTGAGGTAGGGTACGTCCTGCCTCCCTGTGCACAGGTTGTAATGGATTCGTTGTCCCCCTAGACGGCTGGTTAAAATAGCCATTAGGCTTCTATGTCATTCTTTCATAGATGATTGAACACAAGGCACTTTATCCCTTGAAGGAAATGATATGGTAGTACTCAACCTTAATATTCAAAAGTTGATCATTCCATGTATTTTGATAATTTGATATTTTGAACTATTTGGAATAACTTTGTGGAAATTTGATCTTGAAATACAAACATTGAAATATTGTTTTTCTTACTTTGAAAATTTTAGTCCATCAAATATTCCTTACCTATATTTGATATTACCTTGAATTACACTTATAACCTATATCTTGCAAATAGCTCGGTATAAGAATTTAGTACCAGCTTTGCTGACCCTTTATTTCCATTCAATGGGGTCCATGTATGGTTTTGTTCCCTCTGGGAACTCATGGGAAGGTGATAGATGGAAGAGCTTGAAGAGACATGCACTGGGTAGTCCTCCGTTGAAGACTAGATAGGAATGAATTTTATTTCTTAAACTTGTAATCATATTTGTAAGCTTCCGTGAGTCTGATGTACAAGCATGAATGTAATAAAGACCGTTTATGTTTTTGGTATAATTTTGTAAATATTCGACCGTAAAGATCGAATCTTTACAACATGGTATCAGAGCCATAAACGGTCCGCACTCATGCATGTCTCATGGAAAATTAGGGTAAAGTAGGAGCACCAATGGAGTAGTTAGGACTTAGAAAAAAAATAGTTGACAATAAATCCTAGTATAATTGGCCTAGTTTCTATAATGTACTTACACTATAAGTAGGGAACACTAAGAGCATAGGTTGTGATATACTTTACTCTAGAAATTCATCTAGCTCATTTCAATACATTTTAAACTCTCCTAGACATAGATTTTTTTTTTTGTCGGTAAAAACTCTATTTCTATATAAAATTAATCCAAAACTTTGGGTACAAGCGATGCACCCCTACAACCAGGATAGGCATAAAAAAAACAAAAGGTACAAAATATGAACCTCACAAAAGGAAAGGAAAAGCTAACATGAACGTCAAGCTATCCTATACTAACCAACCTAACAGCTGCATCACTACTTATAAGAGACCAGAAAATCAACTAACAAGAAAAACACCTTCATATTGTGACCTCTAGCCTCCTAAAGAAGGTGTAGGCTACGAGGATAGCAAGTACAATCAACCTAGAATAGTCATCCGGCTCTTCCTAACCCAACAAAAGCTTCCAATCTGCACATTCCTGTTCAAAGACCTTTCAATGGCAAGGATTTCAGACCCATGTCCATGGAATATGAGAACCTCCCTATCCTCCATAATGTTATACTCATATCCTGAAAGGATGGACTCTAGACAGGTTTCATATCCATGATCAGAGATCAAATCAAAACATCTCCAGAGCTTTGAGCAAACATATACCTCTATAGAAGCGATCAGAACCAGGAACAGAAACACGAAAAGATAAGGTCTAGCCAACCTTTTTCCTCCAAGACTTCTTCTTCCTTTTAGACCAAGATTGGTCGTAGTCCATGTACTTTGAGTCCCAATGACCCGATTCAAGATCAGATTCATTAGACCCATCTTCTTTGAATAGGTTTTCCACCCTATCCTGTTGTTGAGCTGAAACCTCGCAACTACTCCAAATCTTATTCGGCATCCAAGACTCAGAAGCTGAAGCTTCCTTGCCACTTCTGGCTATCTCCAGTTCCCATGCTAAATCCAAACTACTAAAGTTGCAAAGGGGAAAACTTCTAGCCATGTCGGGTTCCACCACTTGCCTGACAGCAGCAGGAGGTTGGGAAAGGGAGAGCTCTCGTGCACTCTCAATGACAGTGTCCTTAACCTGCTGAGCTATGATCTCCCGCAGATTATCATCCAACTCAAGTTGGTTTTCACAAGCACTACTGTCACGAATCTCCTCACGGATCATCTTTGCAGGCTTGGATTTATCCTTGGCATTTTTTTTAGCGACAGGCTTGCCTAACTTGACCTGAATGTCTTTCTCCGGCAGTGGCTTCTTCGGCTTCAGGGGGCACGACATCCCCCTGTGCCCAAACTTCTTGCAGCTGGGGCAGACCACCGGCCGAGCAATCGGCTCCACCTTCAAGAATTTTGGGGATGAATCCACCTCCACCATAACGGTTCTTGGAAGCTTGGCTTCACAACTAATCTCAACACAGACCAGGGTGTCACCAAGATAACCAGCAGCAACCGAATGATCGTCAAAATCCACTGGAACACCCATGGTGCTTGCAGCACAGGCAATGTGCCGCTTGGTCCATGGAAGCCCAGGATTCTCCATCTTGGCCCCGATTCGAACTCGTGAGAATGAGAGAGGATGAAGAGATGACCCTGGATTCCATGAATGGACAACTAGTAGAGATCCATCCATGAACCAAGGGGCTTCATCGAGCACCCGCTCCTTCTCACTTTCCGTCGGCATTCTGACAATGTAGCCTTCACACTCCTCTGCAACAATGTCAACTGGGCCACTAGGGCGCCACTGCCTTTGAATCCATCCTCTAAGATAGCCGCTGAAGGGCTTTCTGCCAATGAACTAAACCGACAGATACTCCTCCCAAGATAGAACGAAGCACTCCTGGCTCGAGATTGAGGCACACTTCACGCCTTCCTTTAGCGCCGGCTCGATGAACTCTATCCGATCCGATGAGATCTCGGTCCTACCTTGTCTACTGGTGGAGAACCAGTCCACGAGGAGAATGGGTCTGGGACCATCATCATAGCAGCTCGACGGTGACTTGGGGTGGCTGGTAGAGGCGTCGTCTTGAGCCCTATCCTATAGGGATTCCGGATTGACACCACTTCCTTCTCCATCGACCTCCAGTTGACCGATCGGAGGAGCCGGTGACGGATCAGCAGCGTTTTCCCCCCTTCCTATGCTCGTGCTAGGTTGTCACCCTCGGTGTCGCCCTCTCCCACCTCTCCCCCGTGCCACCTTTCTCATCTTGATCTTTTTAGACATAGATTTACTTGAGCTATTATAGAGGAAGAACTGTGAATTAACCCCTTAGAATTAAAAAAAAAAACAAATCACCATCCTAGGTATACAAATGGGTAAAGTACCATGATATTATCTTTAGGTTTTGACACAAATTAATAATCGCATATATGAATATAGAATAAATAACTATTCTAAACCCTACAGGATAAGATTCACTATCACATTCAATGATTTTCATTTGGAACTTTATAACATATCTGAGAGTTATTTGACATAAATGATTAAAGAAACATCCCACTTGAAATTGTGACCCAATATAGGATTGAAAAAAAATGATATGATATTTTTAAAAAAATGCTGACCTTAGTAATTATAGTGTGGTCAATCATTTTTTAGCCTAGCAAGAAAAAAAAATTGTGAGAATAACAGTTGATGCATATTAATTTGAATTGCATACATTTATATAAGAACATGATGTTAGAATTCTTAACTGGACTTATCATAACTATGTCCTCACCTTAGTAGAAGATATACATTTCAAGAGTAATTCGATTGCAAATCAACTTAGTAACTATGTTGGGGTAGTAAGAGATTTAGTTGGCCACCCTAACTGAGGCATAGGCTAGTCTAAAGAGAATCAATACCATGTGCATTAATTTAGGATGACATTTGTGCAAAAAGGAGTAGCATGATAGAAAATTTGACTCTGAAAGGAATATAGTTGTCAAGAAGGATATGATTTGGGGGATGAAATCCCTTAGAAGGGGGAAGAGTTGTAACATACTAAATTTTGAGTACTATATCCATTATGAGCTATAATTCTTGATTTTTCTAATACTGATTTCATATGGAAATTTGTTATTTATTCCAAGTCTGATCAATCTAGTATGAGCAATTATCTCTTACTTTGACACTGCTTAGCCCCCAAGATAAATTCCTTGTTCTTTTTATCTTCCTCTGAATAATATTTATCTAGTCCCTTAATTGAGTATCATTTGCCATATTCAAAATCACTTAGTGCAATTTGATGTTGTGCCTAAATACTTTGATTAGACCTTGAACCCACCTAGTTCTACCAATTTGACCACCATTGACTGCAATCAATGAAAAATATTTATCACGTTAAAGAAATTGATATTAGAAATAATTATAAGAGTAATTAAGTATATTAGCTTGAATTAAATTGAGCGGGGCTAATGATCTATGAATGTTATAAATTGTGTTGGAGCATGTGCAAAATGTGTAGAGACATTGTATACAAAAATAGAAGTTATTATTAAAATAAGAATATTAATTAGTATAATAATTGTTGGTATAATGATGAATTACTATTGTATGACCTGATACCCACTTGAATGCATAGACGTTTTACTTAGTTTAGTAACTAATTTGGAATTTAATATGACAAATAATGAGGACGGTGGTTAATAATTCATGGGTACACTTTAATGGCCAATTGATATAAGCAATATTCTATTCAATTTTCCATTCATTGGGTCGTCAGATGACAAGGTCAACATCCTAGGTATAAGTATTAAATTAGCATAACTCATTCATCTCCTCTTGTGGACGGAAGACAAGTTACGGCTGTGTTTCGTCTCGCCAACAAATTGAAATGGCTATGTTTTCATCTTCCAGCCGATCCCCTCGATTTTGAATAACACCACACCTTGTGGTCATGAAGATCTAACACAAAGAAAGAACTTGTCACACCTGACAGTTTGTCTAGTAAACAGTAAACTCCCCAGTTCCCTACCTGAGTAGAAAATGGCAATGAAGTCAGTCTTAATTCAGACGTTTGAGCTTCTTTGGATGAATGAGGACACCTACAATCCTTGCATCATTAGATTTCAAGGAGTTATCCTAATTCAAGCATCACCTCCTTTGTCTATATAAGACCCTAGACACCCCTTCTATGAATCAATGAGACCTGCTCTACAACTAATTTGCAGTCGACAACACAACTCTTCACAGCCGCCATGGTCGATCGAGTAGCCACCCAGTCTAGTTAAGTCCCTTTTCTCATTCCCAATAGAGTTTTGACCCAGTTAAATGATCCCAATAACCATGAACCACGATCTAGGAAGAAGCCTTGACCTACAAACTGTAGTCTCTGTCCACCTGATTCTCAGATCTATTATTGATTCCTCTTTCTCCAGCTGGAAGCCAACACCCACCATCGCCTCTGCCTTGCTCCCTGCCATACCCCGACGTCGTATGTCCAAAGGACCTGTAACATTGCCGACATGCAAGTCGCTGACAACCCAGATCCCTACCTGCTCTTCTCCTTCATCCTCAGCCGATTTAACAAGCCCCAACTCGCAAGCAAGATACATGGAACTAACTCACATCTCGACGATAGGCCTGCCATCACCGACCTCCACCTCCAATGCCAAGAAGTTCCAACTGGCACCTGCAAGCTTGGGTCTATCGGCCTAACAACTGTGTGTCACAACTTTAACCACGATTGCCTAAAGAGACACCCTCCTAGTCTGCAATGTGCAGGTGGTGGTACTGATCAAGACCTTAAAATAGACAGGGAAAGTTATCCATGTCTTTGGTCCTGGGGTTCTGGTGATTTGGATTAGAGTTAAGGAGATCATCCTCCTAGAACCTCGATGTCAAGAGACCACCTACAAATAGATAATCTGCATCCCAGTTCAGAATTCAACGAACCATAGCTACCTCTTTGTAAATTCGTGGAGATACATTATGGTTATGCAATCCTTGGAGCCTTGAATAATTGAATTACTAGATTCTCTATTTTTTAATGAGTTATTGATTTCCATCTTGAATTCCATGCACATTGTTTAGTGGTGAATCCTATACTTTTTTTAAGCCTTTCATGCCTCTTTGAAAGTTCAGCACCTTGGATTGATAATTATTTGATTACATTGAATATTATAATAGCACTTGACTTGATCTATTTGGAGTTTTGACTCCCTAAACTTTGGTCCCTTTGGGCTCTGGCCCCTTAGAGCTTTGTCTCACTTGAGGTAGGTATGTCCCGCCGCCCTGTGCACAGGTTGTAATGGATTAGTTGTCCTCCATTCGGCTGGTTAAAATAGCAATTAGGCTTCTGTGTCATTCTTTGATAGATGACTGAACACAAGGCACTTTATCCCTTGAAGGAAATTATATGATAGTGCTCAACCTTAATATTCAAAAGTTGATCATTGCAAATATTTTGATAATTTGATATTTTGAACTATTTGGAATAGCTTTGTGGAAATTTGATCTTGAAATACAAACATTGAAATATTATTTTTCTTACTTTGAAAATTTTAGTCCATCAAATATTCCTTACCTATATTTGATATTACCTTGAATTACACTTATAACCTATATTTTACAAATAGCTCGGTATAAGAATTTAGTACCAACTTTGTTGACCCTTTATTTCCCTTCAATGGGGTCCATGTGTGGTTTCGTTCCCTCTGGGAACTCATGGGCAGGTGATAGATGGAAGAGCTTGAAAATACATGCACTGGGTAGTCCTCCGTTGAAGACTAGATAGGAATGAATTTTTTTTCTTAAACTTGTAATCATATTTGTAAGCTTTCATGAGTCTGATGTACAAGCATGAATGTAATAAATATTGTTTATGTTTTTGATATCATTTTGTAAATATTTGACTGTAAAGATCAAATCTTTACAACATGGTATCAGAGCCATAAACGGTCGGCACTCATGCGTGTCTCATGGAAAATTAGGGTTAAGTAGGAGCACCAATGGAGTAGTTAGGACTTAGAAAAAATAGTTGACAATAAATCCTAGTATAATTGGCCTAGTTTCTATAATGTACTTAGACTATAAGTAGGGAACACAAAGAGCATAGGGTGTGATATACTTTACTCTATAAATTCATCTACCTCATCTCAATTCCTTTTAAACTCTCCTAGACATAGATTTACTTCAGATATTATAGAGGAAGAACTGTGAATTAACCCCTTAGAAAAAAAAAAATCACCATCCCAGGTATACAAATGGGTAAAGTACCATGATATTATCTTTAGGTTTTGACACAAATTAGTAATCGCATATATGAATATAGAATAAATAATTATTCTAAACCCTAAAGGATAAGATTCACTATCACATTCAATGATTTTCATTTGGAACTTTATAACAAATCTGGGAGTTATTTGACATAAATGATAAAAAAACATCCCACTTGAAATTGTGACCCAATATTGGATTGAAAAAAAATGATATGATATTTAAAAAAAATGCTGACCTTAGTAATTATAGTGTGGTCAATCATTTTGTAGTCTAGCATGAAAAAAAAAACCTTTGTGAGAATAACAGTTGATGCATATTAATTTGAATTGCATACATTCATATAAGAACATGATGTTAGAATTCTTATTTGGACTTATCATCACTATGTCCTCACCTTAGTAGAAGACATACATTTCAACAGTAATTCGATCGTGAATCAACTTAGTAATTATGTTGGGGTAGTAAGAGATTTGGTTGGCCATCCTAACTGAGGCATAAGCTAGTCTAAAGAGAATCAATACCATGTGCATTAATTTAGGATGACATTTGTGCAAAAAGGAGTAGCATGTAGAAAATTTGACTCTGGAAGGAATATAGTTGTCAAGAAGGATATGATTTTGGGGACGAAATCTCTTAAAAGGGTGGAATAATAATTAATTTTGAGTACTATATCCATTATGAGCTATAATTCTTGATTTCTCTAATACTGATTTCATATGGAAATTTGTTATTTATTCCAAGTCTCATCAATCTAGTTTGAGGTATTATCTTTTACTTTGATACTACTTAGCCCCCAATATAAATTCCTTGTTCTTTTTATCTTCCTCTGAATAATATTTATCTAGTCCTTTAATTGAGTATCATTTGCCATATTCGAAATCACTTAGTGCAATTTGATGTTGTGCCTAAATACTTTGATTAGACCTTGAACCCACCTAGTTCTATCAATTTGACCACCATTGACTGCAATCAATGAAAAATATTTATCACATTAAAGAAATTGATATTAGAAATAATTATAAGAGTAATTAAGAATATTAGCTTGAATTAAATTGAGCGGGGCTAACGTTCTATGAATATTATAAATTGTGCTGGAGCATGTGCAAAATGTATAGAGACATTGTAAACAAAAATAGAAGTTCCTATTAAAATAAGAATATTAATTAGTATAATAATTGTTGGTATAATGGTGAATTACTATTGTATGACCCGATACCCACTTGAATGCATAGACGTTTTACTTAGTTTAGTAACTAATTTGGAATTTAATACGACAAATAATGAGGACGGTGGTCAATAATTCGTGGGTACACTTTAATGGTCAATTGATATAAGCAATATTCTATGCAATTTTCTATTCCTTGGGCCGTCATATGATAAGGTCAATATCCTATGTATAAGCATTAAATGAGCATAACTCATTCATCTCCTCTTGTGGACGGAAGACAAGTTACGGCTGCGTTTCGTCTCGCCAACAGATTGAACGGCTACATTTTCATCTTCCGGCTGATCCCCTCGATCTTGAATAACACCACGCCTCGTGGTCGTGAAGATCTAACGCAGAGAAAGAACTCGTCACACCTGATGGCTTGTCTAGTAAACTGTAAACTCCCCAGTTCCCTACCTGAGCAGAAAACGGCAACAAAGTCAGTCTTAATTCAGACATTTGAGCTTCTTCGGATGAATGAGGACACCTAGAATCCTTGCACCATCAGATTTCAAGGAGTTATCCTAATTCAAGCGTCACCTCCTTTTCCTATATAAGACCCTAGACACCCCTTCTATGAATCAACGAGACCTGCTCTGCAACTAATTTGCAGTCGACAACACAACTCTTCCCAGCTGCCATGGTCAATCGAGTAGCCACCCAGTCCAGTTAAGTCCCTTTTCTCCTTCCCAATAGAGTTTTGACCCAGTTGAATGATCCCAATAACCGTGAATCATGATCTTGGATGAAGCCTTGACATGCAAACTATAGTCTCCGTCCACCCAATTCTCGGATCTACTACTGATTCCTCTTCCTCCAAACTGAGGACAACACCCACCATCACCTCTGCCTTGCTCCCTATCATACCCCGACATGGTATGTCCAAAGAACCTGCAACATTGCAGACATGCAAGTCACTGACAACCCAGATCCCTACCTGCTCTTCTCCTCCATCCTTAGCCGATTTAATAAGCCCCAACTCGCAAGCAAGATACATGGAACTAACTCACATCTTGACGACAGGCCTGCCATCACCGGCCTCCACCTCCGATGCCAAGAAGTTCCAACTGGCACCTGCAAGCTTGGGTCCATCGGCCTAACAACTGTGTGTCACAACTTCAACCACGATCGCCTAGAGAGACACCCTCCTAGTCTGCAATGTGTAGGTGGTGGTACTGATCAAGATCTTAAAATAGACAGGGAAAGTTATCCATGTCTTTGATCCTAGAGTTTTGGTGATTTGGATTAGAGTTAAGGAGATCATCCTCCTAGAACCTCGATGTCAAGAGACCACATGCAGACAGATAATCTACATCCCAGTTCAGAATTCAACGAACCATAGCTACCTCTTCGTAAATTCTTGGAGACACATTATGATTATGCAATCCTTGGAGCCCTGAATAATTGAGGTACTAGATTCTCTATTTTTGTATTGAGTTACTGACTTCCATCTTGAATTCCATCTTGAATTCCATGCACATTGTTTAGTGGTGAATCCTATACTTTTTAAAGCCTTTCATGCCTCTTTTAAAGTTCACCGCCTTGGATTGATAATTGTTTGATAGCATTGAATATTATAATAGCACTTGACTTGATCTATATGGAGTTTTGACTCCCTGGACTTTGGTCCCTTTGGGTTTTGGTCCCTTGGAGCTTTGGCTCACTTGAGGTAGGGTATGTCCCGCCGCCCTGTGCACAGGTTGTAATGGATTAGTTGTCCCCTGTTCGGCTGGTTAAAATAGCAATTAGGCTTCTGTGTCGTTCTTTCATAGATGATTGAACACAAGGCACTTTATCTCTTGAAGGAAATTATATGATAGTGCTCAACCTTAATATTTAAAAGTTGATCATTGCAAGTATTTTGATAATTTAATATTTTGAACTATTTGGAATAGCTTTGTGGAAATTTGATCTTGAAATACAAACATTGAAATATTTATTTTTCTTACTTTGAAAAATTTAGTCCACCAAATATTCATTACCTATATTTGATATTACTTTGAATTAAACTTATTACCTATATTTTGCAAATAGCTCGGTATAAGAATTTAGCATCAGCTTTGCTAACCCTTTATTTCCCTTCAATGGGGTCCATGTGTGGTTTCATTCCCTCTGGGAACTCATGGACAGGTGATACATGGAAGAGCTTGAAGAGACATGCACTGGGTAGTCCTCCGTTGAAGATTAGATAGGAATGAATTTTTTTTTCTTAAACTTGTAATCATATGTGTAAGCTTCTGTGAGTCTGATGTGCAAGCATGAATGTAATAAAGATTGTTTATGTTTTGATATCATTTTGTAAATATTCGACTGTAAAGATCAGATCTTTACACCTTTTGCAATAAGGTGTTCCTTTTATCTGTCACCTTCTTTCTTCTTATATACCCACTTGCATTCTAATACACTCTTCCCATTGGGAGGTAACACCAACTCCCAAGTTTAATTCTCATGAAGGGGTCCATCTCTTCCTTCATTGCAGAAATCCACTACAAAGTATCATGACCTACGACTACTCTCAGAAATTGGTGGGCTCGTTACTACTAGACACATCAACTATGTCAGAAAGGGCATACTCCACCATGAAGTCGCCAAAGTCATAGTGTTGGAGTGCTTTGGCATTTCATTTTCCTTTGCCTTTGACTACACTATAAGAACTCTCTAGAGTCTCCTCATTGTTTTAAGTAGGAATTGAATCATCTAGCATAGAATAGGGACCTTGATCGTCAACCACTGATCTATCATCTTCTTTGGTCTTCACTAGTTGTGAGACACTCTACAGAGAACTTGTAGAAGAGCTATTTATGTCTTGCATAGTAGACACCATAGCAGATTCATTAAAACTTAGGTTGCACTCTACCAAGAAACATGGTGAAGAAGGATCATTGCATCGAAGATGGTATCATTTGACCCCATAAGCAAAATCAAGGAATACACATCTTATAACTCGAAGTTCTAATTTTTCCAGTATTACAATGTGCATAAGCAAGGCAACCAAATACAAACAAATTTAAATTGTCAATAGGTTTAGTACAAATAGATTTAAATAGTCAACAGGTTTAGTATACCAAGATTCTTTAGGAGTTTTGAACATTAGAGAGGATGAAGGAGAATCATTCATCAAATAACATGAGGTTGATATAAATTTCATACTAGAAAGATATGTCCAAGCTCGCATTGAGAAGCATCGTCGGGCCTTTTCCAACAACGTTTTCTTCATTCTTCTACATTCTTCTAGGGCATGTGAAGCACTAAACAATGTCTTTTGATTCCATTACCACTACAGAAATTGTTGAACTCCTTAGAACAGAAGTCCAAGCCATTATTAGTCTAAAAAGTCTTTAAGGTCTTGTTGATTTGATTATCAACAAGAGACTTCAACTGCTTGAAAGTACATAATGCCTCATCCTTGCTCTTGAGAAAATAAACTCAGATCTTCCATGTGCAATCATCAGTGAAGGTTATTAAATATTTAGCATCAACTTAGGAAGTAACATGAGAAGGGCCTACATATCAAAGTGAGAATTATCTAGAACATCCTTGGAAGAATAAATTTTTGTGTTGAAGCTATTGTGTTTGGGCTTCTGACACACGTAAACTACACGTCAAATGCAAGTGTACGTATCAATGTAATATAGGCCTTAAAAGGCCCTAATGTCAAACTCATGGAAACATTATTCAGAAACTACTACTAACTGTGATGCGATCAGCTAGGGAAATAAAACTTTGATTGAAGGTTTAATTAACTAAGAGGTTGAAAATAAATCTAAAATTATTGGTTGTTTAATCTCAAATGAAGTGAATTCCTCAAGATTATAGTTTCACCTTGGTTGACATTGTAATTAACATCCTAACATTAATAATTATCTCTCCTAGCCTTAGACAAAGATACCTTCAGCAAAAATTACCCACTCTCACAACGTAATTCACTACCTAATCTAATACTAATCCCACTCTCGTAATAATTGTGTTGTTAGTTAGGTGCTTTACTGAAAACTCAGGGTAATCTCTTCACAATGTAAGCCTCCTTACTCAAGGTGTGATATAAAACATTTAATTCTTTGATTTTTCAACCCCTAGTCCCTCTTTCAAAGCAATTAACAGTAATTAACTACCTATGGTGATCAAGCATGGATAGTTCATTAAACTTTCATAGAATTTTGTCCAAAAATTAAGAGTAACATGTATATTAATGCTAAAAAGTCAATTGCAATGTATAATTGGGCTACTCCTGGGCCCTAAGGAACAAGGGGTTTAGCCCCGTATGATTTCCATTGTCAAATACATGAGAGAGAAGAATAAAAACGTGGGAAACATTAGTAAATCTAATGAACCCCTGAAGAGGATGGTCTGGATGATCCTGCCTAACGAGCGTAACGATTTGCTACCTTTCGACAGCAAATCCATCCACTGGAGGTGCCCGAATCTCCTAGAATGTGGCTTTCTCTTCTGTTTTGTCCTCTCGTTGCTCTCGGTTGTCGTCCAACAGAATAGAATGAGATCCTTAGGTCTGGCCAAAATCCCCCTAAGTCATAGAAGTGACTTAGGGTGTCATTAATTGCCAATTGTTGGATTAAATGTGATTTTTAGATCTGCCTAATCCTGTCTGGTCAGTACTACCGACCGGGTGTTAGTACTACCGACTGGGTTTCAGTACTACCAGCGCCTTCGATAGTTGTGGACGCATGTGGGTCTTTCGGTACTACTGAGTTGAAGCCGCTATTACCTAGATATCTCATAAAATTTTGATTCATGCATGTGATGTTGTCAGTATTATCGACTCCTGGGCCGGTAGTAATGATATTTCTTTATTTCAACATGTCCCAAACTGAGCAAGTGTATGTACCACTGACAACAAAGTTAGTAGTACCAAGTCATGTCGATTCCTGTAACTTTGCCTGAAATCCACAAAAATTGAACATAAGCTCTTAAATAATATTAAATCATTTGGGAACGTTAAAATTACAGTTCTTTGATGCAATTAAGTATCATAGGATAATGATAGTAAATAATGAATGAATTCATATGAAATGAACAATAAGTGCACAGAGATCAGTAATAAATAGCCTGTGAAAATGACAATTATCTAGTGCATCAAACTCCCTTAAGCTTAAATGTTGGTCATCCTCAAGTAACACACCCTCAGATTTATTTAAGATAATTCAGTAAAAGGACATAAAATATGAATTTCATTTCTTAACTATCCCCAGCTAGCGGTCCCAAATTGGCATTTACTGACTACTGAACAATCAACTGCTCTAAAGCGACCAAAAATATCCATAAAAGTTATCCACCCTTTTTTTATAACAAGGAACCCCTCCTGGGATCGGCCAATATTGGACCCCACCCAGCCAAGGGTAAACCCCGAAACCAATCGCTACTTGGGGGCACCGGGGCGCGCTCAGTAACGTGGGGCCTTGTTGCACCCCGAGGGTTTTTGCCCAGATTCGAACCCGGGTCCCTTCAATAGGGATTGCCGAGCCACACAACTGGGCTATTCCCCCACCCCAAAGTTATCCACCCTTAGATCAATGAAACACTATCAATTGAGTAGTTAATATCATAGTCAATTAGACATTTGCTTGGTGCATCATGTGATTCTCTATCTACATTGCTCTTTCCTAACTACCAACTACTTGGAAGCATTTCTCCTTGTAAGAATAATGAGGAGAATAATCATTCCAGTGGCCTACCGATAAGATAAATGGATGGAACAAATTATGTGGCTTATGAAGAATCACAAGTAACATTTGAATTATTTATACAAAAATAAAACATGATGAACCTTTATGGTGAAGATAATGAAAAATGCATCAATCCTAATGCCTAATATTATGGGTGGAATGATGCATGTATTGACTCTCACAAATAGATGAGAATTAAGTGCAGAAGATAATACATCATGTGAATGTTTCCATCTCTTTATGAAAAGTCTAGTGCATCCTTTTTCCCTCCGTGTTTCATAACATTGATTTTCTCTCTTTTTTTATTTCATCGGTCCACTATTTAGCATGATGGAAAGTTATGATTGGGCTTCACTATCATTTTTCATTCATTTTTTTTTAGGGTATGGATGTGTATCCTTGAACTCTATATTCAAAGGATGACAATATAACCACATGATGTGAAAATGAATGATGAAAGATGCATGCAGTCTACATGTACTTGTTATTATTATGAAACTAGATGATATGCACATGAATTGTTTATGCATATTGTTTTTGTAACTAATGCAATCAAAGAGAAACTAACTATCATGACACCTATTGTGCCATGCAATGCAAACAAGAGATAATAATTTGGATTACTTGATCATCATAAGGTGGTGAATCAAAATGAATGCAAAATGGATGGAATCACATAATTAAGAGACAATTTTTGGGTATTATGACCTTGGATAGGAAGCGGAAACAAAAAAATTATTGACATATTTCCCATTAACAAGTGGATCGTGTCAATAACTATACAATGGAAAGGATGGTTTCATGAAGATATACCTGGTCTTGGAGCAAGTCCAACGACAATCCTTGTCGATATAGATGTGCACTCTATCTTGGATGATGTTTGTGCAACTCCTTATTGTAGTGGGACTCACCTGATTGTTCCTTCATGGACAACAGACTCGAACATCATCGTCTACAATAGCTCCTCTCATCTCGGACTGTTGGCTGACATCATCCTCCTTAGAGACAGGAAAAGGCCACCTCATCTCTAGAGAAATCCACGTGGACCAACCTAAACTTTTGTCATCCTGTTAGAACGGACAGGAAGGAGTTGTCCCTCTCGTTGGTATACTAGTCACTAATGTGCTCTCCCACAACAATGATCCCCAGTTATTTCTCTCCAGTAGCTATTCCTTCCTAGTCAGGTAGGACTTGCTTGGGCTCTCTTGGTTACCACAACCAGAGAGGACAATAATTTTCAAAGCAACTGATTCTCAATTATTTGTGTTGTGTTCTGAGAATCCCCTGGTACTCTTCTATTTATAGTAGAAGCCAGGGTCAGGGTTCCCAATCTATGCAAGAGTGGAAGGGACCAGAAGATCTTAAATTTTCACAACAATTCTGAAAACTTCACAGTCTGTGGTGGCCAAAATGGCCATCTGACAACCCAGACAGTTGTCTGGAATACAAGGTTGTTGTTTTGCAATTTCCCAATTTTTTACATGTATCGACAATTCAATTCCAATTAGTGCATGGCATGACGTCAACACCAATCCTAGATGCAATTATATTGCATCCCCGAACCGGACATTTGGTGAAATCGAGATGGGTGTCTCATACCATGCCATATGGTCATCTCACATAAGTGAGATGGGCGTCTTGCAACCCAGATCAGGCTGAATTCCAACCAATGTACAATACAATTAGCCTGACACTCCAAATGGTTGTCTCAACACTTGAACTGGTCATTTGGTAGTCTAGTCAGCTAATTTGTTGTGTGAATTGAATACCTAAACACTTTAGTAATCAATCCAATAAGAATTCAAGATTAAACTCCTCTTCTAGATGATTTCCTATGTATGTGACCCTATATGTCATATATTGTTTTGGCAATGAATGTCCATAACAACTAATGACATCACAAGAAATGAGCAGTGCCTAGTCACACATCATTACTGCCCAAGTAAATGGAAATTTGGAGAACAACTTCAACCTACAATCTGTGTATGGTGTTATAGTTTTTGTATAATTCCTTTTTCATTGATATCTAGATTGAACTAGAGGCGTGGAGCAGTCATCCTCATTATTATTCTTGTTTCTTGAACCAGAGTAAACTATTTGAGATATATGTAAGCTCAATGTTACATATTGACTCACATGGTCATGGACATGCATTTCTCAGTCTTTCTAATAAGAGGCCTTGGATATCATACTCCCTTACGAGGGACAAATATCATCTTTGTCACTTACAAACAGTCCCCATGTATCACAGTCACCCAATGATCACCTTTATAACAACCCATGTTTTATGATTGTGTTTGATAATGTCAAAGTATACCAAACGACATGTGATGAGTGTAGTAATTTCAGGTCTAAGAACCACAAACACCACCATCACTATAAGACATTATGCTGACTTACCTTGTTTAGGTTTTCATGTATCACTCTCTTATTGTGGGTCTATCTGATATATTGTTCTCTAACATGTATTTATGTGCTTGATTTGATATCGCCATATCACAACTAATGATATTCTATCATCAAACAACTCACACTCTGATCTTATGTGTTATTGTAGTCTATCTACCTTCCACAATAACAACCGATCAGGGATATAGCAAGAATGCATAAACTCTTAACATCTGAATGATCTCATTCTTTAGGTCCTCAACCTGAAGACATACTTCATTTAGTAATATCATTCTCTAGATGTTTATTATGTTATTTCATTATATCATAACTGAATTAAATAGAATAAATCAGAAGATTGCATTTATTATTAATCAAATCATTTACATTTATGCCATTACAATCATCATATGGTTGGCTCTCTAGGCATACATACCAAAAGACTCCCACTTTCACTTAGAGACAATCACCCACAAATCTTACTCTAAGTGACCTAACATGACCATCATGCTTCTGCTGCAAAAATGCTTTAGTAGTGGATTTAGCAATATTTGCTTCAAGTGGTATTTTGCAATTTTTACATCTCTTTGATATATGACTACTCATATGAGATGGAAGTGTTGCAGTATGCTATCTGAGATTCCCAACCTAACTAATAGCTCCATTATTTTCATCAGTATTTCTACTGTGTCATACCCGGTGGGAACCTTACACAAGTTCATCCATATGAACCTTTTGATCCATATAGTATCCTCTATTATTTGTATAACACAAAGATACTCAGCTTCTATTGCATATTTGAACAACTATCATTAGCTCATAATCCTTTCTAGCTTATAGTTCTCGTTTAATGTCAAACACTAATTTTAGATTGTGATCCTTTATTTTTCAGTTTGGAAGCTTGCATTAGTGTAACCCTTTACACCCAACTCTTCCTTATCACCATAATTAAGAAATATATCCTTTTAATGCTTTAGAAGCATCCTAAGAATGTTCATTATGGTCATCCAGTGACTCTCACTGACATATGACATATACCCGCTCGTCATGTCCAATACATACGAGATTGCTAGATAGGTATATATATATCCTATCATCATATGACTGGATATCTTCTCGTCATGTTCAATACATATGAGATAGCGATAAGTAAATAACATTGCATTTAATAGATCCAATTGCAAATTCATATGGCATCTATCTGTGTTCCTATTCTTCATAAGAACTGGGACACTAGGCTCATGAGAGACTAACTCCATGGAACATATACAAGTTTTCTCTCAATGATTCTTGCATGATGAACCCTTCAACATCTTCCAATGTATGTGTTCTTTCTTAGGTTGAGAATCTTTCCATATCTATCTTTATAGATCTTGATTCTTATCACATAGGATGCTTCTTCTAACCCCTTCATAGAGAATTTATAGGATAAGGATGTTATTCCCCACCATTATGTGAATATAAATATGCTCCCATGAAATCTATTGTAATCACAGATTCTATGTTCTTTCTGACTCAAGTCAAACTCTTTGACTATGTTGTTAAATAGAAGATTTCAGCTCAAAGATGATTGCTTCAATCCAAAGATTGACCCTTTTCATCTTATAGACTTTATTTGCATTAATGGATTATAAAACATTTAGGTTGTGTCACGTACACGTCGTTTTAATTATTATAGTTAAGGAATGTGGTTCTAACATCCATATGTCAAATCTCATAGTCACGATAAGCTACAATAGCAAGCATTATCCTGATGGACTTAACCATGGCCAATGGAGAAAAGGTTTTGTCATAGTCAACACCTTGATCTTGTTTGAGACCCTTTGCAACCAATCTTCCCTAATAGGTTTGTACTTTATAGTCCATGTATGTCTTCTTCTTGAAGACCCACTTGCACCCTATGGGTTTTAGCCCTTCAGGTGGATCCACCAAAGTCCATACTTTGTTGGCATACATGGATTCCGTCTCAGATCTCATGGCCTCAAGCCATTTCTCATAATGTGGTCCCTCAATAGCTTTTAGATAGGTTGTTGGCTCATCATCTATGACCAACTCACTACCTTCCTGAGTCACAAGATATCCAAATCTCTCATGTTCAAGGAGTGTCCTACTAGATTTAAAAGGTTCCTGTGTCACATGAGGAATTTGAGATTACATAACAATTTATGAGTCTCCTTGTTCCTCTTGAACCTCAATTGGTTCAATTTTTCTTGTTTGTCTCGAACCTCTTTGAGTTCTACTTTCCTCCCATTGATTACTTTGGAAATAAATATCTTCTCTAGGAACACGTCCTCTCTGGCAACAAACACTTTATTGTTAGATTGGAAATAAAAGTAATATCCTTTGGTCTCCTTAGGATATCCAATCAAAATAACATTTATCAGACTTAGGGCCAATCTTTTCAGAAAACATTTTTCTAACATAAGCTTCACATCCCCAAATCTTCACAAAAGACACATTGGGACGCTTCCCATACCATATATCATATGGTGTCTTTTAAGCCAATTTTAATGGTACTCAGTTAAGTGTAAACACAATAGTTTCAAGAGCACACCCCCAGACGGTAGTCGGATGTTTAGCCAAACTCATCATTGATCACACCATATCTAGCAATGTGTCATTCCTTCTTTCTAACACACCACTATGAAGTGGTGTTCTAGGTGGAGTCCATTCTGATACAATACCACGGGCTCACCAAAGGTCCTCAAACTCTTGGTTCAAATATTCTCCACCTCAATCAGAACGAAGTGCCTTAATACTTATACCAAGTTGGTTATGTACTTCATTCATGAACTCGTCGAACCTTTCAAGATCTTCTGACATATGTTTCATCATGTAAACATAGCCATGCATACTAAAATCATCAATAGAGGTAATGAAGTAATGATATCCACCTCTAGCAGTTGTTCTAAAAGGGCCACATACATCAGTATGCATGAGTCCTAATAGATCACTAGCCCTCTCACTATTTAGAGTGAAGGAAGTCTTGGTCATCTTTCCCAACAAACAAGACTCACATGTCTCTATTGATTCAAAATCAAAAGAGTCCAGATAACCATCTTTATGGAGTCTAGATATGCGATTCTCATTTATGTGCCCTAGATGACAATGCCAAAGGTACGTTTTATTTGAGTTGTTGAGTTTTTGTCTTTTGGTATTTAAGTTTTATATGCTTGTCTCTATATATATAAAGTATAGACCATAAGACATTGGGGATATGCCATAAAAGATCCCATCTTTACTAATAGAACATCTTCCATTCTTTATAATAAATTCGAATATGTTCTTGTCCAAACAAGATACATATATGATGTTCCTATTAATGGAAGGTACGTAAGAGCAATTCTCTAACTCTATTACAAGACAACATGGCAGAGATAACTCATAGGTTCCAACTGTAATGCCCGCAACTCTTGCACCATTAGCAACACGTAGTTCTACCTCACCTTTCTCTAGAGGTCTACTTCTTTTCAGATCCTTCACATTTGAACAAATGTGTGATCCACATCCGATATCTAGTACCCATGATGAAAAAGTAGTGAAGTTAATCTCAAATACATATATACTAGAAGTAGGGATCTTAATCCCTTTCTTCATCTTCCTAGGTTCCCTTATCCTTCTCCTTATTTTGAGTGCAGAAGACTTGGATTTTATCTTAGCCACAGAACGCTTCTTGTCTTTGCCTTTGTCCTTGGACTCAACTCCTCTGATCATCATCACAGATTTTTCCATCTTCATTTGTGCTCTATCACTTATCAAAATGCCAAGTAACTCTAACAGCAGTCTATCCATGTTACTGAAGTCATAACACTCAATAAACTGGTTATATGATTTAGGCAACGATTGCAAATTCATATTTGTGGCCAACTCTTGATCTAAAGAAAATCCCAGTCTTTCAAGATGCTTCATATGCCCAATCATATTGAGCACATGAGATTCTACTGGATCTCCCTTTGTCATTTAATACTTAAATAATGCTTTAGTGACATTATATATTTCATGCTTATCATGTTGTTTATGCAACTCATAGTTCATACATCCCACCATAAGGTTCTTAGTGTTCACAACATGATTGGCATGCTTCAAAGAAGAATCCATGTCAGTCTTAGGCAAATATGGAGTGGATACTAGAAATGGTGTTTTATGATCATGTAGAGCACTTCTCAAGGTCCTGGACCAGTTACTGAAATAAATCTCGTTTAATTCATTCAATCGCAATGATTTAGTGTTTTCCATTTGATTCTACAAGAGAAAATTTACATTTGTCAAAAACCATTTTTGAATTGAAAAGTTGATATTAATTAGGTCTTTAATTAACTATCACTCCCACTATCTTATTCAAATTGATAGCCCTCAATATCAATTGAAAGATTACAGTGTATAATCTTCTAGTAGGCCAATATCCAAAAAAATTCAGTCAATACCCAACCAACATTGGTAGTCATGACCAATTATTAAGGTAGATAACATTTTCTAATTGCATTTTATGCAACTCTTGGATAGATGATATGTGCAACTTCTTTCCATAATCATGTGCATTCTTTTGGGCTTAGACTGTCTAAGAATCACCAGTTAAGCCTGACCCAATAGCCAACATGATAATAGCACACCCTTCTTGGCAGGCCCACATTATTATCATCACATTTCTACGAGATAAACGGTGTACCACCCTTGGGGTGCCCACACTTGGGTTATCAAGCTTTTCATGTGTGTTGCTAATGGAAAGCATCATAGACTTAACATTTTATTGAGGGAGTATGTATAATATATATACATTAACCAATCATCACATATATATAGTATGTATAATATACTACTATAACCCACAACGTAAACATACAATAAACCAAAAGTGATGGTTATGTACAGCCTAATGTAACTCCTTAGAACCATAAGGAATTACCACAATTTAGGTCTACATCACATGAAGAAACATTTTTCTGAGGAAGATCTATGTTGGCTAATCTGATTTAAGTGGTCCAACCTTTAAACCAGTCGGCTCGCCTCTTGGTCGATCCATTGGTCACCTTCAACCAATCATTTGTCTCCTCCAAACAATCGGTTGTTCGTCCTGTAGCCAATTGTATGTATCCTTCAAACAATTGTCTCATCTGGTCCTTCAGGCTCCTAATCGGATCGCCAATCAATCATCTCAACCCCGCCAGCCGGTCATCTCAGTCTCACCAGCTGGTCGGCTCAAACCCTCCAGTCGGTCGGCTCGGCTCCTCCGTGCAGTCTGTTGGCGTCTTTCTTCTTCGTCAAAACAATAAAGTAAACTATCCTACTTTTACATAATTATTGAGAAACCTCGAGTTACATTCGAGGGGAGAAAAGGTAGAACAAAATAATACTTTTACATTGGGAAGATAAGAGAGAAACTCAGATCGCAGAATGAGATAAATAGGATAAACCAACCACACAACCATGCACAGATAATATGGGTTATTGACCATAACCATGCTACACATCCACCATCAAAACTCGCTTTTATGGCGATGCGTATATATATATATATATATATATATATATATATATATATATATAGAGAGAGAGAGAGAGAGAGAGAGAGAGAGAGTCAGGCTAGAATACACTCAAGTGTATTTGGAGCAGAATACACTCAAGTAGTTTTTCACTATGCAATATTTTTTTTCAAATATCTAATTTGTTGATCTTCTTAACCATCTTGTGAATAGCTCATATGAAACATTTGACCACATTTGGACATTTATAGGTCATGTTATAAAGACCACAACATTATGCATTTCAAATTAGTTTCACGCGTTGATTTTGTTTCCCTTAGATGAGTGACTTACACTCATCCAAATGGGCTCAAAATGTGTACGTAGCCTCGTTATAGTATGATGGTGACGATCAATGGTTTACATTTTGCAAAAAATAGTCTTGATATGCAAACACACTTGAGTGTATTCGTGTGATCTGTACACTCGAGTGTATTCTATCCTGACTCTCTCTCTCTCTCTCTCTCTCTCTCTCTCTCTCTATATATATATATATATATATATATATATATATATATATATATATATATATATATATGGGTTCTTACGTGGTTTAGTCATATGTGCACATCAACTAGTTTAAATATTCGCATCACATGCAATAAATAAACTTGATAAAATCAAAATTTAGATCATATCAATTATCCCAAAACATAATTAATTGATGTGGCTCTAATATCACTGTTGGGAAATACGGCATCAGATAGGCAACAAAACAAAAATTTTACTGACACACTTCCCATTAACCAGTGGATCACGTCAATAACTATGCAATGGAAAGGATGGTTTCACAAAGATATACCTAGTCTTAGAGCAAGTCTGGAAATAATCCTCATTGATGTAGATGCGCACTCTATCTTGGACAGTGCCTATACAGCTCCTAGCTGCACTGGGACTCGTCTGATTACTCCTCCACATGCAGCAGACTCGGACGTCATTGTCTGCATTAGCTCCTCTCATCACAGACTGTTGGCTGACGTCGTCCTCCTTAGTGATGGGCAAAGGCCACCTCACCTCTATAGAAGTTAACATGAACCAACTAAAAGTCATGTCATCCTTCTAGAATGGATAGGAAGGAGTTGTCCCTCCCATTGGTGTACTAGTCACCAATGTGATCTCCCACAACAATGATCCTCAATTGTTTCTCTCCTTTATCTATCCCTCCCTAGTTGGATAGGACTTGCTTGGGCTCTCTTGGTTATCACAACCAGAGAGGGTACCAATTGTCAAAACAACTGATTCTCAATTTCTTGTGTTGACTTCTGAGAAGCCCCTAATACCCCTCTATTTATAGTAGAGGCCAGGGTCAGGGTTCCTGGTCTATGCGGGAGTGGAAGGGACCGAAAGATCTCAAATTTTCACAACAATTTTAAAAAACTTTACAGCATGTGGCAGCCAAAATGGTCGTATGGGAACCCAGATGGTCGTTTGTCATGTGATGCTGTCATTTGGCATGTAATACGGTCATTTTGTAGTTTCCCAGTTTTATACATGTGTTGGAAATTTAATTCCAATTAGTGCACATCATGACGTTAGCACCAATCCTAGATGTAATTAAATTGCACCTCCAAACCGGCTATTTGGTGCAGTCGAGATGGGCATCTTGCACCATGTCAGATGGCCATCTGGCATAAGTGAGATAGGCATCTTGCAGCCTAGGTCAGGCTAAATTCCAACCAATGTACATTACAATCAGCCTGACACTCCAAACGGGTGTCTCAACACTTGAACTGATCGTTTGACAATCCAGTTAGTTGATTTATTGTGTGAATTTAATACCTAAATACTTTAGTAATCAATCCAATCAGCATTCAAGACTAAACTCCTCTTTTAGATGAGTTCCTATGTGTGTGACCCTATAGGTCCCATATTACGTTGGTAGTGAATGTCCATAACAACTTATGACATCGCAAGCAATGAGCGGTGCCTAGTCACACATCATTGCTATCTAAGTAAATGGAAAGTTGGAGAACAACATCAACCTACAATCTGTGTATGGTGTTATAATGTTTGTATAGTTCCTTTATCACTTACCAGATTGAACTAGAGGCATGAAGCAATCATCCTCATATTATTCAATCATATTTTTTGAATCAGAGCAGATTATCTGAGATATATGTAAGCTCAATATCACATATTGACTCAGATGTGTGTGGCCACGCATTTCTCAATCTTGCTAATCAAGAGGCCTTGTATATCATACTCCCTTAGGAGGGACAAATCCCATCTCTATCACTCACAGTCAGTCCCCATGCGTCACATTGACCCAATCATCACCTTTATAACAACCCATGTTTTAGGATTGCATTTGATGATGTAAAAGTATATCGAACGACATGTGATGAGTGTAGTGATTTCAGGTCTAAGAACCACAAACACCACCATCACTATAAGACGTGATTCTGACTTACCTCATTAGGGTTTCCATGTATCACTCTTATTGTGGAACTATCAGATACATTGTTCTCTAACATGTATCTGTGTGCTTGGTTTGATATCACCATATCATGACTAATGAGATTCTATCATCAACCAACTCACATTCTGATATTATGTGTTATTGTTGTCTATCTACCTTCCACAATAACAATCAAGTAGGGACATAGGAAGAATGTGTGTACTCTTAACATCTGTATGATGTCATTCTTCAAGTCCTCAACTTGAAGACATACATCATTGAGTAATATCATTCTCTAGACATTTATTATATTATTTCATTGTCTCATAACTAAATTAAACATAATAAATCGGAAGCTTGCCTTTATTATTAATCAAATCATTTACATTTATGACATTATAATCATCAAATGATTTTCTCTCTGGGCATACATACTAACAACAATGCCTTTCATGAACTATGATATGTCCCTATCCAATGACCTATGTATAGGGTAACCTTAGGATTTATTTCTTAAATTTTAATTTAAGATCATGTTAATTGTTTGATCAATTTAGGATCAAACCCCATCTTCATCCACATTACATGAATAATTAAGATGTGTTGGTATGTATGCCCTGAGAGCCAATCATGGGATGATTGATGGGATACATTAAGATTGATTTGATAAACATCAAAGGCAAGCTTCCTATTCTTTCTGGTTCAGTCATTTGAGATAGTGATAGAACATATTGAATGTCTAGAGAATGACAGTACTCAATGACGTATGCTTTCAGGTTAAGGACCTGAACGATGAGATCATACAGATGCTAAGAGTTTGTACATTCTTGTTATGTCCCTAGTCGGATGTCATTGTGGAAGGTAGATAGACAGCAATGACACACAAGACTAGATTGTGGTGTTGGTTGATGATAGAATCTCATTAGTCATGATATAGAGATATCAAACCAAACACATAGGTACTTGTTAGAGAACAAGTGTACCGGACAGACCCACTGTGAGTTTGACACATGGAACTATGACATGGTAGTCACAGTCAGTACTCACAGTGATGGTGGTGAGTGTGATTCTTTGACCTGAAATCACTAAACTCAACACATGTCGTTGGGCACACTTTGACATCATCAAATGCAGTCCTGAAACATGGGTTGTTATAAAGGTGATGATCGGGTGGCTTTGACACATGGGCCTTTTGAGGGGTGAGTGATAGATATGGGATTTGTCCCTCCTGAGGGAGTTTGATATCCAAGGCCACTTGATGAGTAGGATTGAAATAGGCGTGCACACGCATGTGTGAATTAGTATGTGATATTGATGTCATACATATCTCTTCCAATCTACTATGAGATCAAGAAAGTGAATGAACATTGACAGGATGATTGTTCCATGCCTCGAGTTCATTCGGGATATTAGTGACAAAGGAATTATACATTCACTGTAACACCATTCACGGATTGTAGGATTGAAAGTTGTTCTCCAACTTTCTACTTTCACTTGGGTAGCACTGATGTGTGACTAGGCACCGCTCTTTGCTTGTAAAGTCATAAGTGTTATGGACTTTCACTGCCAACGTGAAATGGACCTACAGGGTCACACACATAGGATTTAACCTGGAAGAGGAGTTTTGTCCACAAACAATATTTAGATTGATTACTAAAAGAGTTTAGTAGTTCAATTAAACACTCAATTGATTGATAGCTCAAAATCATAGTGTTCAAGGTGTTGGACATATTGATTAGAGTATCGGATTGATTGAAACCGCAATTGATTGATTCTGCACAATCTGCACTCCCAACCGATCGGCTCATGAGATGAACCAATCGGCTCAGCTTGGTGAACCGGTCGGCTCAGGTGGTGAGTCGATCGGCTCATGGACAGGGTGAACGATTGCTTCAAGTGTTGAAACGATCGGTTCAACTAGTGCAACCGAGCAAGTTGGGAAAGTAGTATTGGTGAGAATTTTCCTTTCGTTTCACTTGCCCAATTTGATTGGGAAGAGGATTGGTATTTGATAGCAATTAGAAACAAAAGAGGAAAAGTCGATCGGGAACTGATCAGGACCACAAACCGATCGGTTCAAAAAGTGAACCGACCGTTTCATGGGTTTCAACCAATCGGTTGAGTGTCAACCGACCGGCTCAGATCCCCAACCGACCGTTTCAGAAATGAAACGATCAGTTCAAGTTGCGAGTTGGTTGTTTTGTGGAAAATCTCGAGCCCTTCTACTCCTGCTTTTAGTCCTGCATTGCCCGGGATGGAGAACCCTGTCCCATGACCCTCCTATATATAGGGGTTTTGGGGGCTTCTCAAAGAACAACTCAGTGCAACCAGTTTCTCTGCAAAGTTGTTGTTCTCTCTGGTTTTGGTAATCGAGAGAGCCCGAGCAAGTGCTACCTGAAAAGGGAGGCACAACAAGGGAAAGACAATTGCAGTTGCGACTGGTGGCAGGAGAGTGTGTTGGCGACTAGTACACTGATAGGAGGGTGTGACTCCTTCCAATTCCTTGTGGGACAAGGAGATTGGAGTTCCAGGTGGTCCGTGTGGAATACTTCAGAGGCGGGAGGTTTCTGCCGCTCGGAGGATAGCTGTCAATCCTGACAGTCCCGGTGAGACTAGGAGTCGTCAGTCCCCGTGCGACCAGGAGCTGCACAGACACCGTCTAAGACCAGAGGTGAAGACCGCGCAAGGCGCGTGGTATTATCGCCGAGCAAGCCTCAGTACAAGGTATGATTCCACAAACCATCCTTTCCTATTGTATAGACGTTGACGCGTTTCCTTGTTCTGGGTTTGGGGAGGAAAAATTTTGTTTCTGCTGCCTTCTCTGCCTCCCCTAAAACCCAACAGTGGTATCAGAGCCACGTCAACTGCTCTATACTTTAGGGATTATCGATATGATCGATTTTGGTTTGTCGCCTTTATTTATTGCATATGATGTGAATAATATTGGCTTTATGCATGTCCAATCCTAAATCTACAAATCCCAATTTACATATATGATATGTATTATAAATGTACTCGATACGCGTCGCCCTTAAATGCGTTTTGGGGTGGATGTATAGTGTGGTTATGGCCAATAAACCCTATCTGTGTATGGTTGTATGTGGTTGCTTGCATCTCGGTCTGCGCACCGATCTTCCTTCTCCTATTCCTGATGTAACTCGAAATAATTCGAGATTTCTTTCCTACCTTTGCTCCCCTCGAATGTAACTCGAGGTTTCTCTTTTTACAATGTAAAATAGGATAGAATTTTATTTCTTGTTATGTCGAAGAACGGCGGACATCCTGACGACAGCTGAGACGATCGGTTCAAGGAGTGAACCGATCGGTTGACGTTCCAGATGATCGGTTCAAGGAGTGAGCTGATCGGTTGATGACCGGTTCGAGGAGAGAGGCGAGCGGGTGGCGGCCATGAAGAGATGCACGACGACCAGCCGAACCGATCGATTGGAGGAGCCAACCGATCGGCTGGTGGCACCCAGACAACCGACCAGATCGAGCAGGGCCACTCATGTGATGAGTTGATCTACTCGGAAGGTAAAGCACAGAGTTCATCTTGTACATGTTGCATGTGATGTATACCTAGATGACCGTGACTCCTCTTGGCTTGAGGAATCACATTAGGATGGCCATAATCATCGCTTTTATCGTTTTGCATGTTTTATGTGGGATATAACATGTATATGATACGTACTATGTATTGTGGTGATTGGATATGTATATGTATATAAAACCAAATCCCTCATTAAATATTAAGTTTTAGATGCCTTCCAAATGTGACACACGTGAAAAGCTTGATCGACCAAGTGTGGGCATGCCCTAGCGTGGTGCATCGTCTATCTCGTGAAAGCGTGAAGGATGAATTTGTGGGTCTGCCCTAGCAGGGTGCATATTCATCGTGTTTGCTTTGGGTCAGACTTAACAAGGTGATCTAGATGGGATGTAGTACCTTGAGGCATGGAGATGATCATGACAAAGAGTTTCATATGACATCTTATCAAGAGTTGCATATGGTGCAATTGGCAAGAGTTGCCTACCTGAGAGATCTATGTTGTGAGTGACAGCCCTAGCTGGTCCATGGCTTAGAGGATTTCAGGATCTTGCCCACTAGAAGGTTGTACGCTGCAATCTTCCGAATTGATGGTGAGGGCTATCAATTTGAACTAAAATAGTCAGAGCGATAATTAATTAAAGGTCTAATTTTATCGTCAACTTTTCAAATCAATCAAACAAGTCAAAAGAGTTTTGGACTAAAATTGCATATATTTCCTTTTGTTAAAATAAATGGTTAATCAACAAATCACTTTATTTGCGATCGGTCTTTGAGACCAACAAGTTAAATGGGAATAATTCCATGATTGGTTAGGACATTGAGAAGCGTTCTCAATCAAAGAGTGAAAGCTCTAAGTCCTAGTTATACCAGAACCAGATGAACTCGATCCCACCACATCAATGGCTGAAAGTATGCTTATGGAAGCAAATCGAGGATGACATTGATGAGGAGTGCTTGATGTTGTGTTCTCTGAACTATGAGTTGTAGAGACAACATGAGACATATGATGTCTCCAAGACACTGTCCTAGTATGTCATGACAGAAGGAGTTCCAGTAAGGTATTCACACACTCAATGTGATTGGGTATGTGGAAAACCTGACTAAGAAGGATTCCCTCTGAGCCAGGGGTTGGCTATTGGTATGATACTACAAATGTTGCGAGAATCATACCATTCATGATAAGCTACAACATGAACAACTTTGACAAGCGTTGACAGAGTTGTTGGACATGTTGAGGATAGTAGAGGCAAAGATGAAGAAAGACAAACCATAATCTTTGATGTGATCAAAGAGAAAGGTAATTCTTAAAGGCAAGGATAAGGGTAAAGCAAAGAAGTGTTCTGATGCTAGCCAGCGGTCCAAGCCATCTTCAGCCTCAAGGCACATGGGGAAAGGGTGTATGAGGGATTGCCCTCTATATTTGGAAGAACAAAAGAAGATGAAGGAGGGGATGGAGATATCTGCCTAAGGTATCAGGAAATGAACCGCTTCTTTATCTGAGGTATATGATACCAATATATGGATATGTCATATATGATATGCAATATCCGCAAAGAAGTGATGGCCTTTGTGAAAGGACCAAGAAAGAAGTACCCATCATTGGAGCAAGTGTTGCTGCCATAGATAGGAGTACCTTTCAGTTTATTTCAGCCTAAAGGGCACGAAATAGAGTTGAGAACTACTATTTCATATTTGCCAATAGATAGAAACACTTTATTTTTTCATATTGTATGACAATGATGGCAATCAATAAAGTTGATGTTTCAATCTCAAAGATATGATCTTTGTGGCAATGCCTTGTTTAACTTGTGATAAATGGTATGCATAAGATAAATTGATACCTAAAGTTATTGATAACTCAAACAATCAAATTAGCATCAATCATGAGAAATTCATTTCTAGTTTCCATATGATGGATAAATCTAGACTCTTTTGGTTAGAGAACCAGTAAGAGACATGGATATCTTGGACATGATTAATCAATCTTCACTAATGGCAGTGGGAGAATGATTATCCTATTAGGTACCATACATGTGATGTATTTACATACCTATTGGAACAAATGATAATACTTCAAATGGTGTTTAGAGAAATACCAATATGAATATGTTGAAGTGTTCAAGATTATCATAGATGAAGTGCAAATTTGGTAAAGTGTTAATTCTTGATGAGATCAATGAATGAAATACTTGGACCAAATATTTGAGATCCTTATGAGTGATTATGATAGTGTATCATAGTGAACTCATGATTAAGGCATGGTGATGTCTAAATCAAGAAGGAATCATACTCTAAGGAGTTAGAGGATGATTATCAAATAATTGAATTCTTCTTAATAAAAGAATACCCCACACTAATAAAGGACATTGAGAATCACAAGGAGTTGTGAGTTCTTATATCCTTAACAGATACACCTCAATTATCTACATGATGAGTTGTTCATGTGATGAGTCAACTATATAGATGAATATGAGGAACCGAATTATGAGTTATGGTTTATGAACATTACATCCTAAATGAAATCCATGTGAACCATAAGGTATGACCTTGATGGTAGCACCCATTGGATGAAATCCATAAGTGCAAATGAATCTTAAGTGTTAAGACACATGGATAACATTTTGAGAAGGATGATGCTTGCAACTTAATGACTAAGACATTTGGAATATGGATACTAAAACTGCATTCCTATGAGGAATAAAACAAGGATGTGTATGTGACACAACCTATAAGGTTTATGAATCCACTAATGCAAATGAAGTCTATAAGTTACAATGGACTAATCAATGTGATTGATTGAGTACAAGCAACTCAGAATTGGATCTTTACTTTGATGATATAGTCAAAGGGTTTGACTGATATGTCAAAGATAAAGAAGGGATCTGTGATTTAGTGGGAGTGTGTTCACATTCCACATGTTGATGTGAAATGAAATTGTTCTAGAATGGAAATCCAAAAGTGGAAATTATCTTTAAGGAAGATAGAGATGTTTCCTATGTGATAGGAATAGAGATCTATAGATATAGTTCTCGAAAACCTCTTGACCTGGAAAAGAGAGAGCATACATTGGCAATCTGTACCGAAGGGTTTAGTGTATACAGATTTAGTGGGAGAAAACTTGTCCATGTTACATGGAGTTAGTATCCCAAGGCCTAGTGTCCAATTCTTATGAAGAATGGGAACACTAAGAATAGATATGGATCTATCATGTATGTAATCATCCCATTATCTTGCATGTATCGACATGTCAAGAACAAAATGCATTCATCATCTTGTATGTATGACGTGGCAATATGATGTGCTCATCCTGATAACTCGTATGTGAGACATGACGAGTGGATGTCTGTCTACTTCCAGTAAGGGTTATTGGAAACCATAAGAACTTGATAAGTACTTGAGAAGTACTAGTTATGTGGTGATAAGGAAGAGTTCAATGTAAAGAGTTACATTGATGCAAACTTCCAAAAGGACAGAAATTTAATCGCAATATATATAGGATATATAAAAGTGAAAGTATGTTGATTGGAAGTGTTCTAATAAAACCATTTAAAAGGGAAATGCCGAGTAACTATGTGTTGGAGAACAGCAGTGGATACTATATTGATCTGGAAGTTCATGAGATGAACATATATATATATATTCCACTCATTGATGACAAGTATGGAATCCTTGATCATGCAATGTGGCTAAAGGTTAGCAAAGGAATACTAGATCGCATATTATGGCAACTCCATCTCATACGTGTGACGTATAGCGAAGAGATGAGAGACATGCAATTAATACTGACTTTGGCAAGGTGTTGCCATTACTCACAATGATCGCACTAGAGCAGAGTAACATGTGGGACATGTTAGAAGATCACTATGAATATGATTCAAGGGTGATTGGCTCGTAGTGAAAGTGGGAGTTTGTTGGTATGTATGCCCTGAGAGCCAATCATGGGATGATTGATGGGATACATTAAGATTGATTTGATAAACATCAAAGGCAAGCTTCTGATTCTTTCTGGTTCAGTCATTTGAGATAGTGATAGAACAGATTGAATGTCTAGAGAATGACAGTACTCAATGACGTATGCTTTCAGGTTAAGGACCTGAACGATGAGATCATACGGATGCTAAGAGTTTGTACATTCTTGTTATGTCCCTAGTCGGATGTCATTGTGGAAGGTAGATAGACAGCAATGACACACAAGACTAGATTGTGGTGTTGGTTGATGATAGAATCTCATTAGTCATGATATAGAGATATCAAACCAAACACATAGGTACTTGTTAGAGAACAAGTGTACCGGACAGACCCACCGTGAGTTTGACATATGGAACCATGACATGGTAGTCATAGTCAATACTCACAGTGATGGTGGTGAGTGTGATTCTTTGACCTGAAATCACTACACTCAACACATGTCGTTGGGCACACTTTGACATCATCAAACGCAGTCCTGAAACATGGGTTGTTATAAAGGTGATGATTGGGTGGCTTTGACACATGGGCCTTTTGAGGGGTGAGTGATAGATATGGGATTTGTCCCTCCTGAGGGAGTTTGATATCCAAGGCCACTTGATGAGTAGGATTGAAATAGGCGTTCACACACATGTGTGAATCAGTATGTGATATTGATGTCATACATATCTCTTCCAATCTGCTCTGAGATCAAGAAAGTGAATGAACGTTGACAGGATGACTGTTCCATGCCTCGAGTTCATTCGAGATATCAGTGACAAAGGAATTATACATTCACTGTAACACCATTCACGGATTGTAGGATTGAAAGTTGTTCTCCAACTTTCTACTTTCACTTGGGTAGCACTGATGTGTGACTAGGCACCGCTCTTTGCTTGTGAAGTCATAAGTGTTATGGACTTTCATTGCCAACGTGAAATGGACCTGCAGGGTCACACACATAGGATTTAACCTGGAAGAGGATTTTTGTCCACAAACAATGTTTAGATTGATTACTAAAAGAGTTTAGTAGTTCAATTAAACACTCAATTGATTGATAGCTCAAAATCATAGTATTCAAGGTGTTGGACAGATTGATTAGAGTATTAGATTGATTGAAACCGCAATTGATTGATTCTGCACAATCTGCACTCCCAACCGATCGGCTCATGAGATTAACCGATCAGCTCAGCTTGGTGAACCGGTCGGCTCAGGTGGTGAGTCGATCGGCTCATAGACAGGGTGAACGATTGCTTCAAGTGTTGAAATAATCAGTTCAACTGGTGCAACCGAGCAAGTTGGGAAAGTAGGATTGGTGAGAATTTTTCTTTCATTTCACTTGCCCAATTTGATTGGGAAGAGGATTGGTATTTGATAGCAATTAGAAACAAAAGAGGAATAGTCAACCGGGAACTGATCAGGACCACGAACCGATCGGTTTAGAAAGTGAACCGACTGTTTCATGGGTCCCAATCGATCGGTTGAGTGTCAACCGACCGGCTCAGATCCCCAACCGACCATTTCAGAAATGAAATGATCGGTTCAAGTTGCGAGTTGGTTGTTTTGTGGAAAATTTCAAACCCTTCTACTCCTGCTTTTAGTCCCGCATTGCCCGGGATGGAGAACCCTGTCCCATGACCCTCCTATATATAGGGGTTTTGGGGGCTTCTCAAAGAACAACTCAGTGCAACCAGTTGCTCTGCAAAGTTGTCGTTCTCTCTAGTTTTGGTAACCGAGAGATCCCGAGCAAGTGCTACCCGAAAAGGGAGGCACAGCAAGGGAAAGACAACTGCAGTTGCGATTGGTGGCAGGAGAGTGTGTTGGCGACTAGTACGCTGATAGGAGGGTGTGACTCCTTCCAATTCCTTGTGGGACAAGGAGATTGGAGTTCCAGGTGGTCCATGTGGACTACTTCAGAGGCGGGAGGTTTTTACCGCTCGGAGGACAGCTGTCAATCCCGACAGTACCGGTGAGACTAGGAGTCGTCAGTCCTGGTGCGACCAGGAGCTGTACAGACACCCTCTAAGATCGGAGGTGAAGACCGCGCAAGGCGCGAGGTATTGTCACCGAGCAAGCCTCGGGACAAGGTATGATTCCACAAACTATCCTTTCCTATTGTATAGACGTTGACGCCTTTCCTTGTTCTGGGTTTGGGGAGGAAAATTTTTGTTTCCGCTGCCTTCTCTGCCTCCCCTAAAACCCAACAAGATGTCCAATCATATCAAATGTCCTTAAGCTCACTAACCCATACACTTCCTCTAGGTGGTGTAACTCAAGAAATTTTCAAGTGAGCCAAAGATTTTGTTTTTCATTTTAATTTCCATTGCAAACACCTAAAAGCACATTCAATGACAGGAATCATGAATTAAGATTCACTTTTACACTAGATAGCTTGTGGATCCCACAACTTGGAAAAATAAAAGCTAAAAACAAATAAAAACTAAAAGGAAAATAAAGACTAAGATAGAGTTGTTCCAACACCCCACCTAAACTTGAACTTGATTATGTCCACATAGTCAAAATCTAACTTAAGAGGTGGAATACTGGTACCAGATCAAAAGAGTGGTGGTGGAGGTTGTGGCATGGTTGGATCAAAGGGATAGAAGTTCCTTTGGAACGTCTGGGGTGTCAATGGAAAATATGAAGGTTGTAGATAGCCACCAAAGTATCCTTGGCTCCACTAGTTTTCAAAGAATATTTGTTGATAATTCTCCATCCGCTATAGGTGTGTGTGCATGTTCTCTAGGTTGGCTAAGAGAAGTCACTCGTTTTCAAAGATCACCTATTGGTTTTGATAGAGCCATCCTTGAACATTATGGATGTCCGCCAGGGTAGCAGTATAATGTTTCTACCCCTACTGAATCTCCTACAACATGTCATACATGCCAGCCATGGAGTATGGATCATTTTCCTGGATAGGTGGTGGAGGAGAAGAACTGGAGGATCCATATGTTCTCAATCTCTTACGGGGAACTTACCTCCTCATCATGGGGATGGTGGGTTCATCCTCCTCCTCTTCTTCATTCTTCTATTGTTGTTGTTCTTCTTCCGCATTATCATCTTCATCCTCCACATCCTATGAGGAGCTATCTACATGCCACCTCATGAGGTGGAGTCCTTGCAAGTTGAAAATTGGGTCAGGGAGCTCCCTCTCCTTGTACTGGCCGCCCATTGTACAATGTGTGCACAGTTTTCCTTAACGCGCGTTGAGGAGGTTGGATCTCTTGAAATGCTTTAGGTCTAACTTTGGAGCAACTTTCAAGGGTCTGGAGGTGGAGAGATCGAGGTTCAGTTGGATTGATATTGGAGTGATCAATCCTCCAAAATGGATAGGAGGAATCTTCTGCACCAGTCTCCTCACCAAAATCATATGCTGAATGAAGAAAGAACCAAAGTCCACATTCTATCATCCTAATTCTAGCAATATGTAGAGGAAATAGAGGTCAACCCTATGAGTGATCCCCTGCCCCTAACTTGACTTAGAGAAGAGGGTGTTGGTGAGGAAGCGATGCAGGATGCGAGTAAATGAATGCTCGATGTCGGTGATGGAGTTTGTATGCCAGTTGATATGTTGCCTTCTGGAACCTCCGCTAAAAGCTCCCATGCACCCTTGATGTCAAAATTGTTGGGGACGAAGCATTCTTCCCCCATTGGCCGCCCATAGATGGCATTGAACTGTCACAGTGTCAGGTGAAAGTCAGTGTTGAAAAGACAAAAGTTAACGCACCCTTCCCTCCATCCCCATGCTTGGGAATGCAACATATCTCCATTGAGGCCATTAACTCGCAAACAAGCTCTGGGAAGGTGAGTCAATCACCGAAGAATGGGTGATCGCCCCTCAGCACCTAACGCTCGCAGACTTGATGAAGATTCTCAATAAAGCCTAAATCGGCGATGATTGCACGCTCTCCATATTGTCACAGTTATCTCCCTCCTCATCAGGTCTTCATATATCTTCTTCACATCGGCGTTGGGGTGGGCGATGCGGCTTGGTTTAGGAATCAATGTAGGATTCCCCACTGATGAAGAAACACCTCTCCTAGACACCATAACACTGGTACAAGAAGGGGGTGGAGAAAAAGAATGCTCAGAGTAGACTTGGAACACCTAGAGATGCTTGCACAAACTTGCTTGGAGGTGGGGTGAAGAAGGTGTGAAGAAAAACTAAACTCAATCCCTCCTTATATACCATCTGTTGCACCCCTATTACCGTGTGGGTAGTACCGATTAAAATTCGGTAGTACTAATTTTTCCTCCACAATTTGTGCGATTGGGTACCAGCCATTGATACTGATAGCCCTGATTTGTCGATCTCGGTAGACGTGAACCGCCAAGTGTTGGTAGTACCAATGAATGTCGGTAGTACCAACTTGTGTAACGGATCAGTGGTACCGACTATCAGATGCACTAAATCTCGATCGTCGTTGGTGCTCCCGTGGATTTTGGTCTTCAGGTGTTGGTATTGTCGACTTTACGTCAATAGTACCGAGTCGTTCAAAATTTTCGATGCTTCCAAGCCTGATTTCGGTGTTTCAAACCTGGGAATTCAATTTGTGTCGGTACTACCGAGTTAGGGTTGATAGTACTGAATCCATATCAGCTAGCTCGGTCCCTTTTTCTACAAAAAGTCGATGCAGCGAGCCTGTGGTCGGTAGTACTGAGTTTCTTTGAATTTTTACTCGCCCAACCTTTGATGTCGTCGGTACTATCGAGTGTGTAGTCGGTCACTTTGACTCATCCCTCTGACTCCATCAGTACTATTGACTCTGGGGTCGGTAGTACCGAATGATGTCAGCCTACACACCACACAAAAATAATCAAGACACCTTTTTTACATGAAAACTAATAAAATGAAAATTAAAACTACAAAATTGAATGTAAAGAACGAAAATTGTTGGTTGGGTTGCCTCCCAACAAGCGCCCTTGGTATACATCATAGGCTCGACGATCTAAGAACATAAGAACATTGAAGCTCAACGAGTTTCAACTCCTATTCCTTACTGACCACATCTCCCCCAAAGTAATGTTTAAGCTGCTATCCATTAACAAGGAATGGCTCAACCCCATTGCTTATCTCTACCGCCCCATGGGGAAAAACCTTAACTACCTCGAAAGGCCCACTCCATCTAGACCTCAATTTACCAGGGTGTAATTTCAACCTAGAATTAAGCAGAAGCACCTTCTATAATGGAGTGAAGACTCTATGTAAGATGTGGCAATCATGGATCTTTTTGTTCTCTCTTTGTAGATCCTAGAGCTTTCATAGGCGTCAAAACTAAGCTCATCTAGCTAATTCAATTCTAACATCCTTTTTTCTCCCCGCATCATCCAAATTGTAGTTCAATTTCCTCAGGGCCCATTTTTCTTTGTGCTCTAACTCTACGGGTAAGTGACACGCTCACCCATAAACTAACCTAAAAGGAGTGGTTTCTATAGGTGTCTTAGAGGTTGTCCTATATGCTCAAAGAGCATCATTGAGCAACATGCTACAATTAGTCATGTTGGTTGAGATTGTCTTTTCTAAGATTTTCTTAACCTTCCTATTTGACACCTCAATCTATCCTTTGGTTTGGGGGTGATATGGAGTACCTACCATGTGTTTCACCCCATATTTGCTCAAAAGTGCTCAAAATTTTCTATTGGTGAAGTGAGATCCACCATCACTGATTATTAACCTGGGCACCCCAAACCTACAGAAGATGTGATCTTTCATAAGCATGCATACAACTCGGGCATCATTGGTGTGGGTTGGAATTGCTTCCACCCACTTGGATACATAGTCAACAGCAAGTAATATATATAAATTAGAATTGGACGACACAAACAAGACCATAAAATAAATCTCCCTCAAATCAAAGACTTCAATTTCTGAAAAAACATTCAAGGGAATTTTGTGTCTCTTTGAAATATTACTTGCACATTGATTGAAGGTTTAATTAACTAAGATGTAGAAATAAATCTAAAATTATTGTTTGTTTGATCTCAAATGAAGTGAATTCCTCAAGATTACCGTTTCACCTCGGTTAACATTGCAATTAACATCCTAACATTAATAATTATCTCTTCTAACCCTAGAAAAAGAAACCTTTAGCAAGAATTACCCGCTCTCACAGCATAATTCACTATATAATCTAATATCAATCTCACTCTCATAACTATTGTGTTGTTAATTAGGGTGGTTTATTGAACACTCTAGGCAATCTCTTCACATTCGTAAGCCTCCTTTCTCAAGGTGTGATATAAAACATGTAATTGTATGATTTTCCAACCCCTAATCCCTCTTTTGAAGCAATTAATGGTCTAATTAACTACCTATGGTGATCCGACATGGATAGTTTATTATACTTTTATAGAATTATGTTTAAAAACTAAAAGAAACATGTATATTAATGCATAAAAGTCAATTATAATGTTTAACCGGGCTACTCTCGGGTCCTAAGAAATAAGGGGTTTAGCCCAGCATGGTTTCCATTGTCAAATATAATAGAGAGAAGAAGAAATACGTGGGAAACATTAATAAACTAAAGAACCCTTGAAGACGATGGTTTGGATGATCCCCACTTACGGGCATGACGATTTGATACCTTCCAGCTGCAAATCCGCCCACTGGAGGTGCCCTAATCTCCTGGAATCTGGCTTCCTCCTCTATTTTCTCGTCTCCTTGGTCTCGGTTGTCATCCAACAGATTAGAATGAGATCTGTAGGTCTGGCCGAAATCCCCTTAAGTCATAGGAGTGACTTAGGGTGTCATTAATTCCCAACTGTTGGATTAAACGTGATTTTCAGATATGCCTGATCTCGTCAGGTCGATACTACCTTTTAGGTGTTGGTACTATCAATACCTTCGATATTTGTGGCCACCTGTGGGTCTGTCGGTACTACCGAGCTGAAGTCAGTATTATCGAGATGTCTCATGAAATTTTGATTCATCCCTGTGATGTTTTTAGTAGTATCGACTTCAGGGTCAGTACTACCGTGATTTCTTGATTTCAACTTGTCCCAAACTGAGCAAGTGTCGGTACCACCGACAACAAAGTCAGTAGTACCGAGCTGTGTAGATTCTTGTAACTTTGCCTGAAATCCACAAAAACTAAACATAAGCTCTTACATAATATTAAATCATTCGAGAACATTAAAATTATATTTATTTGATGCAATTGAGTATCACATGCTAATTATTGTAAATAATGCATAAAGTAATATGAAAATAAACAATAAGTGCACAGAAATCCATAATAAATAGCAAGTGAAAATGACAATTACCCGATGCATCAACTCAGAGGAGAATCATTCATCAAATAACAAGAGGTTGATATAAATTTCATACTAGAAAGATATGTCCAAGCCCGCATTGAGAAGCAACGGCGGGCCTTTTCCAACAATGTTTTCTTCATTCTTTCTTCTACATTCTTCTGGGGCATGTGACGCACTAAACATTGCTTTAGATTTCATTACCACTACAGAAATTGTTGCACTCCTTAGAATAGAACTCCAAGCCATTATTAGTCTAAAAAGTCTTTAAGCTCTTTATGGTTTGATTCTCAAAAAGAGCCTTCAACTGTTTGAAAGTACATAATGCCTCATCCTTGCTCTTGAGAAAATAAACTCGGATCTTCCATTTGAAATCATCAATTTTAAGTTATCATACATTTAGCATCACCTCAGGAAGGAACACGAGAAGGGCCTACAGATCAAAGTGAGAATTATGTAGAACATCCTTAGAAGAATGAATTTATGTGTTGAAGCTATTATGTTTGGGCTTCCCCATAACACAATGCTCGTAGAGATTAATGTTCAGATGCTTTTTCCACACAACAACCCTCTCTTGCTCATAAGCATCACCCCTTTCTCAAACATGTGTCATAAATGTATATGCTAGAGCCTTGTGGTGTCTTTATATGAAGTTGTAACTGGTGTGGAGTTTGAGATAGTGGAACCTTGCATGTTGTATATATTGTGTGAATATCTCACTGTCTTCAAGAGGACATGTTCAACTTTAAGAATATCAATACCTCTATTTTCACCAAAGAATTTGCATCCCTTTTTGTCAAGTGTGCCTAACAAGATGAGATTCTTCTTCAAATTGACAACATGTAAGACCTATGTCAATGTTTCGACTTCACCATCAAACATCTTGCTTATCATTGTGCAAACACCAACCTTCTTGCAAGGGCAATCGTCGCCCATAAGTATGTCTTCACCTTGATGTGACTCATAGGTAAGGAGATAATCCTTATGCTCAGTCAAGTAGTACGTGCATGATGAATCAGAAACCCAATCCTTTTTGTACTCGTAGGATGACGATGAAGAAAGAATGTAGTTTTTGTCTTCAAATGTTCCATGAGACACCTTTTCATGAGTTGCAGCATCATTTGATTCATCATGCTTTTGCTTATTTCGCAACTTGTAGGATTTATCCCGATTATGACATCTCTTCTTGCACCAATTGCACATCTTTGACTGACGTGAGATTGACTTGTTCTTCTTCTTCTTTGAATTGTTCTTCTTCTTCTTTGCACTTTTAGGGTCTTTGTCAACGTGGACACCCCTTTCCTGTAGCGGCCAATGCTTCACCTGCTACTTTTGATGAAGTATGATCCTTCTACAATTTCGCGACAGTTATTACTTTTGTAGAGTGAGGTAGTCTTTAACTCCTGAAGTATCATCATATCTCAAATATTCTTGTAGGACATTAGAAGGGTACAAAGCAACAAAATTGCTTGATCATTATCCTCTATCTTCACATCGATCTGCCCAAGGTCATGGATGATATCATTGAACTCATCTAGAAAATCCATCAATGGATGATATCATTAAAAATGTGCTTCTATAGTTCAAGCTCATCCATGATGGACTTCTTCATGTAAAGTGCTTCAAATTCATCCCAAACTTCTTTGGCGGTATTCAGATGGATGACCTCGGGGAGGGTTTTATCCTCCAAATAGAGAAATATGCATGTAAGAGCTTTTTCTTCAATCTCCCTCCACCAGTCATCCATCATGCGTTCAAATTACTTCTCCTTTTCAAGAAGAGCTTTATGGACTCCTTGCGTGAGGCAAGATTTAGCTTGACTTGCATGAGAGAGAAGTTATTCAAGCAGTCAAGCTTCTCGATGTTGTACTTTGTCGTCATGATAGAAATTTGGAGGTAGAAAATGCTCTAATACCATTATTTCGATATGGTATTGATGGGAGACCCAAACAACAAGGTCCGACAAGCTTGTTGCAGAGATGCAGAAGGATGAGATCAAGCAATCCATACCAAAGGCATACAACAAAGATCAACAAAAAAATAAGAAAGCAACCATAAATACAAGATTTATAGTGGATCGCTAAATTCCCAATGTGGGAGTCAATATCCACTGGCAAAGATGATATTATTGATGGAGATATTATAGATAGGATGATTACAAAAGAAGAAAAAGAAGAAGAACCCAGTCCCCTAACGTCTGAAAGCCAACTGTGGAAGATGGTTGCTTAGAGAGGAGCTCTTGGAGATGTGAAACCCTAAGGGAAGCCCTAGATCCATCTCTGACTTTAGGTCTTCAAAAATGAGATCTCTTGATGTCTCTTCGTTGCACTCAATGTTTGGCACGAGTTGAGGGTCTATTTATAAGAATAAGACAAGACCTATATCCAAAGTCCCAAAGCCATATGATTGTTTCCTACACGCTTAATATCTGGTTGGACTATATACAGTCAAAATTTCTAGTCCAACCGGACCGTATACACAAATACATTACATGCAAACCATATAAACTATGTATTGTCTGATGTGTCATTAATGCACTTGTAGGTGCCCAAAACACAAATGTAGATGCTAGGTGTAAACATCTAATTCATAAAGAAGCTTTCTTAAAGGGTTTAACACATTCTCTCAGCACAACCTTTCCCAAAGAGTGAAGCTATTTGCCTTTCATTGTTTGGTGGCTCAGTGGATCAAGATCAAAAGCTTTCCTCATATGAATGACAACCCCTTACCAATGTGTGCTTTATATTCATCACCTTCACCAAACATAGTTATGGAGTAACGAAGGCCCCTGCCAAAACATTAACTGAGTCCACATAAACTAGGTGACTTCAAGCATCCTTCAATATGGTATATACAACTTCAACCTAATAGCATCATGCTATTATCATACCTTACATACAAGCAGGTTCAATTTCACAACATTCTCGTCATCCTCTCGTTGAACAACACTTCATCTTCTATTTTGATTCATTCAACAACAAATATTTTCATCTTCTAATTCTACTTTTAAACAACTAACTATTATTGGGGCAAAAACAATACTTGCACCACTAACAATGTCCAACTACACGGGCTTTCTTTATATAAGGTAATGTGTAGATTCAGCTTGTCGAACCTCCTACTGTCTCCGTATTCTATTAATAGTTGTTACTTAGAAATTGATCTTTTAGTAATATAATTATTAATTGCATTGTTTGATCTTTCTATTATGAAAAGGCAACTATAATAAGTTACAATACCTTTTACATTGCAGCAAAACCTTGATGAATATAAATATAAACAAGACCTAAACATAAAATTGAAGGCACATCCAAGTCAAAGCAGTAGGGTTTTAAGATGAGTCGCTAAATACAAGCACAAATCTGAACATTAACATGCATTGACAAGCCTAGTTGCCCACTACAAATCAAAGTATCGACTAAGACAACCCCACGCAGCTTGATGGTTAGCCAGCTGCCTAGGTGCACATTTTGATAAGAATAAATGACCGAATTACCAATTATACAAAGTAACTGAGTAGTTCAGTTAATAAAAAGAGAATCCACGTTTCACTTCATTCAAGATAAGTATATATATACAAACTAGGAAGAAACCCGTGCTATGCACGGGTAGGAGAAAATTGTGAATCGCACATAAATTATTGATTTTAATAAAAGTAAAAGAAAAGAACTGGACGCAGCAATGTTTGTTTTTTCATTTCAAAAAAAGTTTGCAGCCATATCACCAAATGTTTTGAATTCAGAACAAAATAGAAGTAAAGTAACATGCATATTAACATTGGGAGTGTATTTAATCACAAATAAAGTTTCAATATAATTAAGAATTTTGTTCTTTAAATAAAATTGAACAACAACAACAGATGTGCAAAGACATCTGCTCAAAAAACGTTACTGCATAGCTGCAAACCTATTTGGCTTCTACTACACAATTGTGGTCTTGGTATGTGTCCAAAGATTTCACAGGTGTAAGCATAGTTGCTAGCATCACAAAAATTTAAGTCTTACTAACGAAAACTAATTTCTAAGTTTATACAGACATTTCCATGAAAATTGAAACATATATGTCAACGAAGCAAGTTCTAGATAGATTTGTATAGGCAGCTTCGTAACATTAAAAATATATATTCTATTGTTTCACATTACATAGAGGCAAGGCAAAGGCAAAGTGTGAGCTGCTATCAGCTGTAAGCTAGCAGCAGCCACCATATATAAGAGCCCGTGACAGTCAAACCTAGTTGATCGCAGGGGTGTTCTCATTTCCTCTTTCGCAGTAGGGTACACTCATGTCTCGTTGATACCGTTTGAAATGGAAGGCGAGCCAAAACATATATAGTAATGATGATGGTTAAAGGGCACACGTCATGGAGGTGGCGGCGGGAACCAACACAACTACACATACATAGTACCATTTCTCGTTTTCTATTTCTCTATTCCAGATAGAAAAGAACCAAAACATATATAATTTCAGCAGGCATGGTGTATCACATGTAAAGATTTATCAATTAAATCTACCAAGGAGGTGAATCATATGAGTAGATAAACCACTGTCTACATCTTCATACTCAAAATTAATTATTGAGTAAGCTACCACCTCGGATGCTACGTGGTCTGGGAGGTATGAAAAATATGGGAAGAACGGAAAAATATAGGTAAGAAAGGAAGAACAAAGGCGGACAAATAACTAACATTGAGAGAGAACAAAAATAGAGAGCCATCTTGCGAAAGAATCATGGTTGACACAGTGAAGTCAAATCATGGACCACATAAATCATGACTATCAATTTCCGAGCGAGGTACATCAAAATCACTATCTGGAATCGCATTAGCATCATCGAAGCAAATGGAACTTGCAGCCAAGAGAACTGATGGAGATTAGGGAGAGTATTCATATAGCAGAAGAATTTGGAAAAACGAAAAGCTATCTTGGCAATACTACCACCAAAAAGCCCTCTCTCTATGTCGTTCCAATCATCTTCGAAACTGTCGTTCTCCTCTAGTGACAAATCCTACGAACAACCAAAGACAACTGAGAATCGTTCAGAGGAGTGGAAGAATCTGGTAAAACGGAAAATGATTAAATGCTACCACCAGGAAGCCGTCGCACCGTACCAGTCGCCTTCCAAACCACTATTCTCCTGCAGTAGCAAACCCTCCGACAGAAAGACGGCGACGAACTGGGCCAGACGGCAGCGAACTGTCAAGTTCAAAAAGTTTGCATATTCAAACCCTTTTTTTTCTATGCAAACGCAGCCATGGATTAGCCAGGGATTGGTTCTGCTATACATATTATATTTAACACCTTGCACAGACCGTTTGTATACTATAAAGGATGGATACGTAAATTAGAAAAATGTTGGTTAAAATTGCATCGAACACCCCCAACGAGCTTTCATATATAGTATAGATATCCTAGTTGTACACATCCATGCTAGATCTAAGGACAAGCAAATAATGGAAATTAACTAAATCATGTATCCAACGATATTACAGCATTCGTACCGCAATGGGCCTGCGAACCAGACCCATAAAGCAATATGCATAACGGTATTAAAAACAAACATGGAATCTGTACCATGACATATTATGCTAAGCTCCATAACCAATTTCTCAAAGTAACAATACTTCATCCTTGGTGTGACTCCACAACATGAAGTCCAAACATGAATGCACACCCCTTGGAGGTTACAACAAATCAATTTCGTACCGAAAGTTTAAATATAGATGTGATACTTTTATTCATTGTTACAACAACAGCACAACTCTGAACAACACTTGTAGCATCCTAGACATGATAAAGCACCACAAAGTTGTGTCAGAGCGACTAGACACTTGTCATTCAAACTGCTACAACATTTGATGAAACATACACAGCAGCAACAGTCAATGAGTCTGTTGCAACACCCTACTGCTTTCTCAAACACTGCATTGGTTTCTGGCATTTTGACTGCCCCAAACCCTGTGGGGAGGTTTTGTGTTGTTGCATATACATTGCCAAATCCCATAGAAGTACAGCCTTGCACCAGCAGGTCATAATGTTTGGATCCTGCATGCTTATGTTTGTTTTTCTTTACCTGGTGAGGTTCAGGCTGTCAGACTATATATGTGAAGCATTTAAGCAAAACAAAACGAAACACTGGTTACTCCATATTGTTTATTCCAAACAATTGGTAAAATCTTTGTAGTGTCATCCACAACCTTCAGGTTCTAACATCCAGTCAGACAGATCAAGATGATAATGCATTTATTCCTCATGAACAGTAAATTGAATCTAGTACAGAATCAGAAATTATTACATTGTTTAGTCATTTTAAAGAAAAATGCTTAGCAATTGATAAGGAATACCAGCATGGAAGAAGATTTATACATACTGTCAAATACTGAAACAATCCAATGAAGAATGCAAAAATGACGAAAAACAAAACCAGCCTTCAGGAAATTGAATAAAACAGGCACAAAGAAATCAAGAAATAAAACATTTGCAATTGTGTTAAAGCAGAACGAGGTTAACAAATCTAATATTGGCAAGTGTTTCCAATCCAATGAAGTATTCATTAAAGCTTTGAATTACATCAGAAAGTATTTATGATCCAATGAAGTATTCATTTAGTGTTCTAAAAACATAAGTGTTTCAAATCAAAAGTACTCATTTAGAGTTATATCCATTTGTACTCGGTGTGATCATCCATATTCATCTATGAAAGCTTTTGATAATTGATATAACAAAGATTGTATTTGAATATGAGTCTACCAATTAGGCAGTTATTTTCTGCCTGACGGAATTTCCGATGTTCTTTAAATATTTTGCTTTTTCTGGGTTGTTTACTTAATCAGTAAGAAACAAAAAATATATTGGGATGATCCCCAGTGGTAGTCAGATATGATTTTCCACAGACATAAAAACAATAATGGAAAAGGTGATATTTCTGCAGCACAGATAACATGAAATAGAAGAATACATCTGTGATAACTTCTATTACTAAGGCATGTCACAATATCATATCACACAATATTTGGTAGGTTTGGTAGCTTACATAAACTTTTTGAAACTACAATGTCCTGTGTAAGGATCAACATAGCTAATACCGACATGGCTAAGAATGGAGCCTGAATCCTGTGAAAACTATTTTGCGGTCCTACTAATTAAAAAATAGACTATGTGCAAAATTCACTTATGGACTCTTGTGCTAAAACGGAAAAGGAAAAGAAAATGCAGTGTCTGCATTGATATTGACTTAATGAAAGAGATGGACCAGGAGAGAAACGGCAAAGATAGATGTGCTGCAGAACTGATAGTTGTATACACAATCAAATTTCGTTGAACAAGCCTCAAGGTTGAATATTAGAACAGTAACAAAATCCCATTATTAAAGTAAAATAGATATAAATCATATACTTCACAACTAAAAAAGTTGAAAAGTGTGAGGGAAATTTGCTTGTGTTAATATTAGAGTGAAATCCCAAGACAGAGGCTGCCTGCAGGCGGAGGCTCTCTCTTTTTGCTCTCTAGGATTAGGCCAAGGGCTCTGATACCATGTTGAAAAGTGTGAGGGAAACTCACTTGTGTTAATATTAGAAGGCACGCCCCTATCCTATATATAGGAGAAAGGGGGGAAATATTACAAAGGGACTCAAGTAAAGCTATATGGGCCGAGATACTTGAGCCATATACAGATTAATCTATTAAGAAATAGGTAATAATACTTTCTAATAATGTCAAATATCAATTTCAATTGACACTCATTGAAGAATTAAAACACAAATAATTCTCAATTTGGGTCTGAATATTCATAAAACATGTTCAAATTACAAAATTAGTTTATACGTATGGTCTAAAATATTATATATACATATTAAAAATACTCTATTCCCCCAAATAGTTGAATTTTGATTTATATCATTTATTAACAATATACAGACAATCCTATATTTATAAAAGAAAAATCATTTTAACTTCTGAAGTTATATATCAATTAGTTTAAAATTTAAAATATTATGTATTTAGATTCTCTTGAAATCATCTCATGAGATATTTAGGTATAGTTTTAACATTTGCTAAGCGTTAAGTATATAAGCATAACTTCAGAAAAAATTCCAAAAGCTCTTTTTTGAATATTTTATCCATTACCTTGAGAAATGGGATTTATATCAAGTTAGATTTGTAAGATAATTGTAGATCTATGTAGTTAATAGCATAACTTCATAAATCTACAAGTTTTGATTAACTTGCAACTTGCAATTATCAGAGTGGAACTTTTAGATCTAGAAAAAAGGGGTTAAAAATAAAAGACAGATGTAGATGGAAAGGAGAGAGTAAATTTACCTAGGATCCAAAGAAAAAAGTCTCAAGAGCAAAATAATGCAAATACATTGCCAAAAAAGTAACCCTCTAAAAGAAATGCATATAAATTGCCAAAGAAGTAACCCTCTAAAAGCAACAGGCATTGTAAAATTGTTTCTCAAAATAGAGACTCTGATGATGAATGGAATCATTGAATAAAAAAGTGGGCCGCTTCATGCTTCAGCAGCCGCTTAAGCGTTCCCCAAACCAGGCCGTTGTTTTTTTGAATGAAGTGGCAGGTTGTGTGTTTTAATAGAAAGTGGCTGCCTCAGTCCGCCTAAACTCACTTTGGGCAACTTCACTTGGCCCACGTAGGCAGCCGCTTACATACACTTTCTTAAATCGGGTCGTCCCATTAATTAATGCCAAAAATAATATAATAGGAAACTCATATCATTTGTATGCACTAGCTGTTGTTCCCCGTACAAATTCTGTCGGCGACCTTTCCTTCCCCAAGTAGGAAACAACACCGTTTATGACTTCAAATCGTAGTCCTCCTTCCAGACTCGCAAATGCCCCATCCTCTCTATTTACGGAAGGCCAAAAACATTCATTCTTTTCACATCTTCTTCCGCAAAGGAAACTAGTCGGCTTCCTTTGCGTCGACCAAGTTGTAGATCGGCGGGAGCCTTGTTGTGGAATCTTGGCAGTAAGAGTCTTATGCTGGAGGAACTGCCAAAAAGTGAACAGGCCAGCAACAGGCCCTTCCTTCCATAATAAGCATCACTGAAGCCCGAAAGTTAGCTGTGGGAGGCAGATATCAGCGGCAGTGCATATCATTTTTCATTGTATTCTATTTACTTCGTCTCTCCCCAGTCCTCACGCATTATGATTGATGATGTATTCATCTGATTTCCAAGAGTCAAGACGTATATATTGCTTCATTCGACTTTTGGTTTCTGAATGTCCTTTTTATTTCTTTTGTACTCACGTCCCTTGCTCAGTATTGATATTTTTCATCGAATTCTGACGTTCCCTGATGTTAGTGCTATCTGCTATATAGATGACTTTCCTTGTTATTTACTGAATTAGATGCATTTTCTGACTTTTCCTGCTTTCAAATGCTACATGCTATAGATATTTCTGCTGTTGAGGTTTTTCTTTATATGGTATTCTACTGTATTTTATCTAATTCTTACATATGTTGTTAAGATGGGAATTGTACTTTGTGTATGTCGGAGAAAGAAACCATTCCACACATGCTGTTTATGTGCCCAAATGCTACAGAACTTTGGGAACATATGAACCGTGATATCCAGCAGGTGGTTGACAACGTGAAAGATGGAGAAATTGGCAACAGTGTGGAGGCTATTCTGGATAGACCGTCGGTTGCGGAAAGAGAGGAGATAGTAGCTGCCACGTGGACTATCTGGAGAGGGCAGAATAACCGAGTGTTCCAAGGCAACGTTGATCAACAGCAGATACCTTTTCCAGAATTCGCTAGCCATGATCAGGGATTATAAAGGTATGTGGACAGATCGGGGCGGCACCGAGGCGACGAGGAGCAGCGAGGAACACTCGCGTTGGACCTTGCCGCCAGAGGGACGTGTCAAGATCAATGTGGATGCCTCAAGTGGGGACGACTCGGGAGCAGCGGTTTGCTTTGGTAGCGAGGAATAACGAAGGAACTTTGCTGGCTATGGCAGGCAACAAGCTTGGCACACATTTGGAGATCACGATGGTGGAGGCGCTCAACGTGAGGCCGTCCTTGCTATGGGTGGCCCAACTTGGGATTAGCAATATAGAAGTAGAGTGTGATGCTTCAGAAGTGGTACAGGCATGCAGGCACAGTGAGTCGAGGAGGGACTATCTGGGAACCATTGCGGAGGACATCAACTTGCTTAGTAGGAATTTTGATTCTTGTTGTTTTTCTTTCGTAAGGTGTAGTTGTAATAAGGCGGCTAATGCCGTAGAAAACCTAGCTCGTAGAAGGTCAGTCCATAGTTTTTCTTTTATGCACGCTTTCCCTTCCAGCATTGTACACATTGTGTTGGATGATTTAACCTTTTAATAGATGACGAGGGATCCCAATCATACGATCCCTCGTCCTTGCTTTAAAAAAAATCTAATTTTTACATCATTGAATTAGATGACGTTCTACTGTTTTCTTGATTTTTTTTTTTTTGCTTTTTTAGCTTGTAGCCATTTACTTCTATAATTAGAACTCTTTTTATCTAGGAAATACATTTTCATGCAGTGAAATATCATTCAAAATGCTTATTGTTGAGTAATATTCATAGATTGAAATTTCAATCGAAATTTCAATTGCGGTGGCTACCAGACATCGAAGCCTACTTCCCAAATGCCGACAGTTCTACAATATAAAAAAAAAATTTAAATGCAATTCTGATTGTGATGTATTAGGTAATTTAATGCAAGATATAAGATACAACATGCTATTGCATAAGAATATATATATGTGTGTACATTGCATAATCGAAATTCTGATTGAAACAGTTCTGTATCTTTTCACTCACACTTGTAGGACCCCTCCACCCTATACCAACATAAGATATTATTGCATAATTAGGTGTATTTATATATGTAGATCATCCATGTAAAATTTCATGACTTAATTCCTTTATTTGGTCATTGAAATCTTGTATCGACATAAGAGAAATTGTTGGAATTTTGACCTAAATTTCTTTAAAAAATTTGTTTTGGACCGTCGGAAAGGCGTCGAAATCGGTTTTCTAAAATATGGTAATTTATTTATGTTAGTGGTATGGATGTCACCCATTTTTCTCATTTATTTTGAAAATGGGGACCGCTTTAGTGTCCCACTTCAAAACCCGCTTCGAGCTTAAGTGCTCCAGGGGGTCAATCCGATCACTTTTTGCTTCGTACTTTCCAAAACCTATTATGGAATCATAGGATGCCATGTAGAAGAAAGGATTAATTAAGTTGGATCTCATTCATTTTTATTGTGGAATAACCAAGTCAGGTCAGTAATTAGGGGGTGTTAAATATTCAATTCATCTAACAACTCTAGGAAAATAGATAATTGACCAGGAGTAATGTGCACTAATCTAGTTGCAAGGATTTTAGTCATTTGTGGTCTTGAATACACGAGAAGGATTCTTATTATGGGAATACAACCAAGCCAAGTGATCTTAGAGGCCCTCAATATTATTCAAGTAAATGATGTAGTTATACATGCCATTGTGAAGTCATGCCACAACCAGATGTTCCAAATAGGACCACTGCTCCTATTTTAGTAATTTATTCATGTTTAATATGACCAAGCTCAATGAGATGAAGCACTTTTTTTTCAAGTAGATCTAGAAAGATCATGACCAAATAACATAGTTGGCATCATCCAACTTGTCCCACATTGCGTGGAGAAGGTAAACATTAGTCGTAGAGTACAAGTTGAGCATGAAGCTACCTTGGGAAATACGAACACAAAATATCATGAAGTAGACCGTTAGAGCCATGGATGCAGATAGGTAATCACGAGTCACCGGGTCCTCGGCAGATATAGGATACAAAACGCTTGGAAGAATCCTCTTCCGGAGAGAAAGTGGAGAAAACAAGCTACTATATGCTTCCAACTTGACAAAGCAACAAGGCGCCGAATAAAGCAACATCCACAAAAAGGTCAAATGTTGGAAGCAGCCTTAATGGACTGGAGGCCAGTTACTGCAACTGACACAGCATTAGCAACGGTAGTAGCAATAAATGCTACTTCGGTGGCAGGCAGAGGCAATTCTATCTTGTGGACTAGCTAACGGTGGAGGGTGATGATCGCATGGGTTGAATAGTGTTTTTGTCCCATACTAGGCCAATATTGAGTGGAGAAAGAGAGCATATGGTGAGGAGGGAGAAAGATACCACTTTGAAACAATGAAAATCATAAAAGTTGTCAATGAATAAAGCAATACAATGAGAACCATAGAAGTTGTACATTGAATTCACCAACAGTCATCGACAGTTTGTAGGGAAGCATCTGTCCTAATCCAATGACAAAGTAATTATAATACAATAATAGAACTGTCGACAACTGAAACCCACTTGTTTGCCGATATGTCATATTTTTAAGATATTTTGCTAATTTAGAAGTGCATACTAAAAGAAACGACCATATAGAGCAAGCTAACTCAATGATATGGTATATAATGTAGTACTCGAATTTGAAAGAAAAAAAAAAAAGCAAGGTGATGTCTCCCTCTTTCTTTGAATTTGAAAATTCCCTTGGGGGCCGTTTGCGTGGCTCCATCGTGACTACTGTAGTAGTTAGCAAATTATGCCGTTTAGACTACCAAATTAACAATGTCCGCAGTTCTTCATTACATTGTTTGGCGAACGGATTTAGTCTTGTAGTAGATGAGCATGGTGTGCGTCTGAGGAAGAGAATCCAACATAGCAAAACTTGTCTGTGTGGCAGCGCTTGTACCGCTCCCCAACGTCCCCAAGCTCTGTGACGCAGTGCACGAATTGCTGATGCCGGCGGTCGTCCACGCGGCGCATGTGCGCACAACCAACTCTGCTCCGTCCACCTCGTTGGGGTAGGGACCAATGGCCTTCTCGAAACAGGATGTGCAGACAACGTCGAGGCAGTAGAGGTCATCGAATCGCCGCCCAGCTGGTCGAAGATGTCTCGTCGACGCCTTCAAAGGAATTGTTCAGCCAGGCGGGTGACAAGTTTCCCTCAGCATGCTCCGTTACAACCCCTTCCCGATCGACTTGTCGTTGGGCATTATCAAGTTGAAGGACCAGACGGCGAGAGAAGCAACGACGCTATACCGTCGATCAGCGTCAAGCAGATTACTGCTGCCATCCCCATCTTGATTGTCAGCAGGTGCTCGACCACGACGACATGGATCTGGTTCCCGAGCATCATCATGTCTTGTCGGACGCCGTGGTGGCGGAGGAAAGAGGATGGAAGAGGAGACGGTACCAGGGGCCGAGATGGTCAAGGGAGGAGAAGTGAGAAATGGGAGAGAAGCGATAGCATCCCGGAGTCGGGGCAGACGCCTGGTCGAGGGATTTCAAATCTCGCCGATTATGGCGTCTTTTGACAGAGCCGTCAAATAAAAGGGGCAAGAATACGGCAGTTTGAGTACCGCAATTGATAAAAACACCTATGAGTATCCAAACACAATAATTACGAATACAACAGTTGAAATACCGCAATAAAATACAATACCGTGTCGAATTACTTCATCCAAACAGCCCCTTGATGTTTGGATATATAACATTCTAGAATGTGTAATTCATGATTAGGATGCAAATATTCAAATTTTAGAAATGAAAACTAAAAACACGCAACGAAAAGGGTCAAAAAGGACAAAAATCTTGAGGCTTAGTTTATAGATTTTAGCTTTTATTAACATATTCCCAAACAAAGATACAACCTTATAAACAGATAGATTTCTTTTTTATATACAAAGAACATTTTTATTTGAGAGGAATAGAAGAATAAGGCAAAGCAATGGTGGTGTTGCTTCCTTTTATTACTGCTACTAGATAATTTCCAACACCAATGATGCTTGAGCAATGGTAACCATGCCATTTAGGAAGCATGTGTTAGTTCATGAGTGTATGACACTACAAGATCTCCTGAAAGATTTTTCAGTAGTAAAGAAAAAAAAATTATTCAAGCAAAAAGTATTGACCAACAACAACACACAGTAACCTTGAAAACCAGCAGTGCCATGGCTTATCAACCTATTAATAGTCAACATGTGAAGGGAAGAAGAACGAGAGAGATTGAAAGGATGTCAAATAGTAATGATGACAATAAAGGGGCAATGCTGGAGAATGAGAACACAGATAAAATGTGGCAATACTGGTAGCCAAATGTGGACAGCGTCCGGACAAGTAAAAGAATGCCAACAACAAGAGGTGAGCATGAAATGGATCACAAACTGACAAGTGAGTGCAACAAAATCGAACTAGAAAAGATGATAGAGCAGTGGATTTTCTTAACACCACCAAGATCAGGTCAGTTGATATACCAAAATTAACTCCTACATCCTTGAAAAAAAAAAATTACTACTAACTGCAGGCTGCATTTTACATGTTCTGTTTATACATGCATGTAGCAAGAACGGCACCCCCCCCCCCCAAGCAGTCCTATTCAAACACTAAGTGAATACTCTGATTCTTTATCTAGAGCACAAGTTCACGTAGATGCTCATTAAGAATAAACTTCAAAATTGTGATTGTTAAGATTCACAGATTGCAAAATTTGTTGTTCTAAACATTTGGTGGTATGTGCATGATACCTGGATATGAAAAGGTAATAAAACCTAAATACCAAGTATCGATTACAGAATGGCGGAAAAAGGCTGATCGAACAAGAAATTATTCACACCTCGTTTAGTGATCCAGGCTCCGTCTCCTCGATTTGTTGCAATTTCATATGTGTATACTCAGATGCCAAACCGCTTTGTTTACTTAGTTTGATAACCTGAGGAAACAAAAGTATAGCGAATAACATACTAGCACAAATATGACAGTATAGCCAGGCTAAGTTTTTCATGTAGTACATCAAAAGCCAGCAATTTCAGTTTGTAGATACAAGTAATGGAAAAAAAGAATTCTATATTTCTAAAACCTTCTCTTCAAATTCTTTGTTATTTAAAAGCCAAGCTTGAGACGTCAAAAAGTCAATTTGTTGCTTTGATAATACCTGCAAAATTCATAACAGGAAAAAGTAAATAAATGAAATAAGATTTTCAACCACAAATTTCTCAACCCATAAAATTTTAATCCCGTTAATCATAATACACTGAATATGAGGAACCAGTAGTTTGACAATCAGTATTATAATCCTTTAGGCAGATCATTTTTATTCCCAACTTTTCAAGGGTAAATGAAAACATGTGGTCATATGTCAAACAATAGTGATTGAAGTGGCATTTGTTGTTGTTTAGAATTCAATCCATCCTTGTCAATTATCTTCTATTCTATACGAGGGGGCCACTCAGCTTATGTCTATCCTTGAGCAATCACAAACACATTACCACAATTATAATTGATAATCATCAGACTTAACTTTTCCAGCCAATTATTAGGTCACTACTAACATCATTGTTGGTGCATTAGCTTACAGTCAGATGTTCAAGAGGGGCCAGAAATATGGTGACATGCTACATAAAGCACACTGTTGGTTGTGTGCGCAAGTTTTAATATTTATAAGCTTGAACACTACCCCGCAAGTATACGGGTGCGTGTAGTATTACCGAGGTCGTCCAAGGAGCAGAGTACTATTAGGCGTAAGAGTATTAAACTTCAACAATCTAGATCGTTTCACAAAAGAGGTTTTGTTATGTTAACTAGGCAATTAAAAGGAAATGGACTAAAACAGAAAACACTTGTATTAAGGATCAATTTGGATTAGAGATTCTTGAGGATAGGGTTTCACATCCACATCATAACATGAAGAACAAAAAGGATCAAGAACACTAACAATAACACAAGGAAGGCATTTATCTTACACCCACCTCCCAGTAGTGTAGAACAGTCCTAACTTTATATACCACTCATGTGGATATACTTAGATTCGGACTACAAACATTTGTTCCCCAACACATCCCAGCCACTCCTGTGGTCAAGGTAGTGCAGCTAAGGTACATCTCCTTACTCCTATACACATCTTCCCAGATTATACAAAGAGCAAAAATCAAACATACAAAGTGGCCAGCCAAGCATGTAAGAGGAATTAAACACCGATGAACCTTAGAACAGTGAAACAACTAGCATTATATATGAAATTCGTGTTCAACAATGTTATGACATGGGAGTTACTCCCCCATACCCAAGAACAAGAGATCTACTCGTCCATGGCTGTAGAAAGTATATACAAACAGTAGATAGTGATAAACATCATAATAGAAGGAAATAAACTTGGATGTCCGTGGAAGAAGGAAGATAGACTTAGAACTCCGATCAAGAAGTCACAAATCCGCCCTTGTTGCTGGAAACTCTCCAGAATTCATTTCCGAGTGGAGAGAAGAGAACGACGGAGATCCTTGCTGCAATTGTTGGAGAAGAAGGGAGAAGAAGAAGTTTCCCTCCCGAGAAACCAACTTTTCTCCCTTGGAACACCTCCAACTCCTCCTTGCTCTCCCTTGCTTGAGTCCCGTCCCAAAAGGTCCGAAATAGTCTGTGATAACTGTCCCAAGACGGCTTGAGGTCGTATATATAAGTGTGAGACAGTTAAATTCGTGTTTGAGTGAAATCTGCAGGTCATACGACGTGTCTTTTATAAGACGCGGCGTGTCTAATGCAAAAACTGAAGTTTGGATCGAGTTCTGGGAGGTTACACGACGTGTCTTTAATAAGACACGACGTGTCTTTAATAAGACACGGCGTGTCTTTAATAAAACACGGTGTGTTGTTGTAAATCTGGGAGATCTATGTTCAATTTCTGGACTGAGACACGGGGTGTCTTTAATAAGACACGTGTCTTTTTAAGACACGGGGTGTCTTTATCAGTTTCAGCAACATTGATTTTCTAAATGTCTCGATGATTGGGAAATGTCTTTATGGATTTTATAATGACGTTTTCTCCCCGTTTTGATGCCAAATTGTTGTACCTACAAACCAAACCATAGAGCAAGTAAAGACAACAATAAAGATGGAAAATCTAGCATGATTAAGAGTGATTATTGGGTTAAAATGATTGGGAATTGCAGCCAAAAGTGGTCCAAAAGATGATATAAAATACGCACATCACACACACTTCTAGAATCCTTATTCTTTATGAATATGTAACTCTCGTTATCTCCAATAGAAGGGAGACAAAGCTACCAATGTCGATACAATATCAGCTACATAATTGAAAGTTAACCAATGCACTGCCTATTCAGAGTATTCATAAATCTACTGGCATCAACATTCTTATTATTTCTCAATAAACTGATTGATAACATGACATTTGGTATATATCCCTCGATGCATTATTTAGTTAATATAAATTTCAAGGGAAGAGGAAATACAGTTCCATTGTTAGAAAAAACAAACCAGTGTGTGTGGTTTACCATCTCCAGATATTTCAGCGACTTATCTTCTCAGAAGAGACTTGTATCGTTGAAAATCGTAATTAACTGACATCAGCTGTGGTCCAGGACAACAGCCATATTTCTAACAATATAATTGGTGAATTGAGGACATATTATATAAAAGGACAGGTCAAGAGCAAAATATGCCTTTAAACAGAATAGGTAACATTGAAAGATGTAGATGCTTAAAATAGGGAAATTTAGAAAATATCTCTGACCAAATTTAAGCAATGATCAAAACATTAAAATCAACATGGTGAAATGATAGCATTACTGCCTTTGATAGGGATGGCAAAAGCGAGAGAACCAACATCCACCACCCACCCCGCTTCCATCCATTCCTTACATTATTGGTATGGAGAACCGGACCATTTGTACTGATAGGAATGGTTATTTCACGTGGGTAACCATTGGTTTACGATTAACATCCAGTATGTATAGAAGTCGAGTGACATTCCATAGATATTCACTCAACTTGCTTAATGAGCTATTGTACTATGACTGCATCACCTTCAACCATGCCACGCCTATTCACCTATGTGCAGCCACCGACATTACCAGTGTTACCAGCTTCTCTAACCTTGGCTACCGATGCCGCAGCAGGCCACACCGGTCTAGATGGAGGAGGATGTGGTCGCTGTGAAGGTGGTGGTGTTTAAAGTGGTGATGGGGGAGGCATCAGTAGCAGGTACAACCGTGCCAATAGCGATGGTATAGCCACGATTGAGGCTAAGGGAACAGCGGCAGCAGGATTAGCCGATAGCGGCAGAGACAGCGACACCAACGACGACGCGGACAGCTGCAACAGCAAAGGTGGGAATAGTCCGCGACGGACCAGGCGCAGCAGCAGGAACACCCTACGTCGCAGACAGCCACAGTGGCGGTGGGAATGGCCGACGTCGCAGACAGCCGCAGCGGCGGCGGTGGGAACAGCTGAGACAGCGTCGACGCGTCATGGAACCGCAACAGCGACGGGAAGGACGGAGACACTGTCGTGGCGGTGGCAGGGTACGGCAACAGTAGACAACGTGTGTAGTGATAGTGGGGCACTCTAGTGTAGTGGAGGGGCAATGGCTGGGAGAGAGTTGGACATGAATTTCCTTAATATCAACATAATGGTTCGGGTTTCCTCTTCAATCCGCATCAAAAATTTGGTGTTTTCTTCCAACCAAACCATGTACCCAGAAAAATGAATGGTTATACCAATTAATGGTGTAGGTGAGTGTGGTTTGGTTTGGGGGATGGGTTCTTGGATTTTTTGCTAAGCCTAGCCTTAGATCATGTTGAATCTGATTCAACAATATCCCAAATTATAGACCCTATGTTTACAGAAAGGCTCCACAGCATTTCAACTTTTCACACTCAAACGTCAAGATTGAAGTGATGTCCTTTTATAGGTGATAGTTTACTGAGACATACTAATGTAAAACCTAATGACTACGGGATATACTTCAATATATTCACTTATTCACTTTTTTTTGCTAAGCCTAGCCTTAGATCATGTTGAATCTGATTCAACAATATCCCAAATTATAGACCCTATGTTTACAGAAAGGCTCCACAACATTTCAACTTTTCACACACAAACGTCAAGATTGAAGTGATGTCCTTTTATAGGTGATAGTTTACTGAGACATACTAATGTAAAACCTAATGACTACGGGATATACTTCAATATATTCACTTATTCACTGTTGTGTTATGTTATGTATTGTTGTGTCATGTCCATTCTTTAGTCCCACATTGCTAGATTATCTATTATCTAATATCTTTCAATCTCACACAAGAAGAGGCATTGTATCTTTTATTTGTCTCAATATATCCTATTATTGTACATGGTATCTGAGCAGTTTGATCCGCCGTAATATGACCTAACCCTGCTTCCCTAATCCCTCCCGTCATTACATTTGCATGTCGTTCCTTCCATCTCCTATCAAACCGTCATCACACCGCACCTTAAGGCATACTAATGTAAAACCTAATGACTACGGGATATAGTTCAATATATTCACTTATTCACTGTTGTGTTATGTTATGTATTGTTGTGCCATGTCCATTCTTTAGTCCCACATTGCTAGATTATCTATTATCTAATATCTTTCAATCTCACACAAGAAGAGGTATTGTATCTTTTAATTGTCTCAATATATCCTATTATTGTACATGGTATCTGAGCAATTTGATCCGCCGTAATATGACCTAACCCTGCTTCCCTAATCCCTCCCGTCATTGCATATGCATGTCGTTCCTTCCATCTCCTATCAAACCGTCGTCACACCGCACCTTGAGGCCCTCAACCACCAACCTCCTTTACCCCTACCATCGCCAAACCCCCCTCCAGACCTACTACTGCCCTGACATCCCCTCCAACCCTCTAGTCCGCCGCCTTTCCCTTCACCCCTCGAGCCCCTCCACCAACCCCTCCTTCCCATCTCCATCCTCCCACTCCCCTTCAGCCCCGTTGCTATCCCACCAGCCCGTTGTCCATGTTGCAACCAAGGAATAAGGTATCCGACTTCGATACCGTTTCGACAGCACGAAAACCGAAATTTATGGAAATTTCGACAAAAATTTCGATAAATGCAATTGTGCCCGTTTCGACGCCAAAATGAACGAATTAATTTATGAAATTTTACAGGCATGATCTCTACACCTAAATGCATTGTTTTATGCAATAAAATTTTATGTGGGGGTAGGTTAGGGAGGGGTCCTTCATGTGGGAGGTAAGGGAACTGTCCTGTTTATTGAGGGTTTCGATGAAGGATTTCGATGACAAAATGTAGGAATTAAGTTATGTAATTTTGCAGTTATGAGCTATATACATGCATGTACTTATTTGTGCTATAACATCACATATTCGATATGTAGGGCGTCCCCCACACATTTTACTTGGGTTGATAGTTTGCTGTTGATATTGACTCGACAGTCAACCATTTCATTGGCCCTAAGAACATTAATTCAATGTTTCCAAGTAAAATCATTATTTTTTGGTGTATTTGGCTTCCTAGGACCCTCATTGTCTAATAAACCACCACTAGGATACATGTTGTTCGCATTGAAGAAAATAAAATATAGCATAAAGCATGCATCATATTAGTATTTGAAGAGTAGCAAATATTAGGGAATGCAATGTAATTATGATATATTATAGGTATATGCTATGCATGAGTAATAAATGGTGAAATAACCCCAATCCCCCTTTAGTCCTATTCAAAAAACAACAATAACATAAAGGATTGCAATTATCGAAACTTCCATCAAAATTTCCATCGAAATTTTTCAATTTGTGTACAAAAAACCTCGAAATTGGCGAAATTCATCGAAACCGTCGAAATTTTTGTCGAAATTTTGATAAATGCAATCTTGTTGCCAGTTTCGATTGAAATCGGTATAGTCGCATGTTTCGGTACCAGATGCTACCTTAATCGGTATTTTGGGGCAAAATTTCAGTGATTTCGCCGAAGCCTCATTCCTTGGTTGCAACCTACTTTCCCCTTCCTTCCCTACCTTTCTCCCCCCACCTAGCTAAACCTCCATTAACATATCCATCACCGTGGCCTAATCATGTTCAAGTTCTCTTGTAGACTCAAAGTAATATTTTTGTAATCCCTCTCCCTCTACCAAGGGATTTTGTTTTTTCACTGGGAATTTACCCTCTTTGAGACATGACATATGTCTATCTAATGACATTGTGATGCCTCATTGCTCTTCTTTCTGTCTGCTTCCCATGCTGCAGGGGCCTTCTACTATATTGATGCTGTGTATTTAACAAAATTAAACTCTAGCTAATCAAATCTTATGAAACTTGTTTAATTAACAATAAGATCGGAGAATAGAGATCTCTAAGCACATTGCTTCTATGCTTCTAAATTGTACCTGGCTACTACAAGATGGCTTCCTCACTTGAGACTTCTCGTCACTAAGTGTTCTCTAATTGACAATCAGAGAAAAACAATGCCACTTGGCATAAATCTCTGGAGATCTATGCCTATTCTCATGACAAGGACTCTCATTTGACTGATGTTGCTCTAACCATACAGGACTGTGAGGCTGATGCCACAGTCAAAATTGCACATCCAACCTAGAAAAAGGGTGATTCCTTGGTTGAAAGTTGGATTTTTATAAGTGTTGAACCCCACATTAGTTGCTCAATCATACATGTTGATTATGCTTTTAATCTATATGGGAGCATCTGGCTACTGTCTATGCCCATAAAGAAAACCCTAAGTGAGATTGTGAAATTTATTAGAATTTAACAAAACTTAAGTTGTCTGTTGGTTTTGCCTTGAAAGATTAGTAGGCCTCCTTCAAATCCATTTGTTGGAATCTGGAAGAACATCACCCTCTAACTATTGATCTTTATAACTTACAAAACAACGCCAAGAACTCCAACTTCTCTAGTTCTTCTGCAGCCTCCCTTAATCATTCTCTGGTTTGACCAATCAAATTTTGGGGAGTGATCCACTCCTAATTGTTTGTGAGGTCATCAAACGAATGCAACGCCTACTAGGACCTCATCCGATGTGACTCCATCTAACTATGCCCTTCTTACTAGCAGTGGGTGTGGCCATGATTCTTCTCAAGGTCAGGATCATTCTACTAGAGGTCTTTGACATAGCAGAGGCTAAACACTCCATGTCACGTTGACGCCTTGCCAAAAACATTTGCCTAAACCCTCATGCTTCATTTTTGCAAAATTAAATCCTTTGGGTGTTTCTCATAGCGTACCCGTCGAAGCAATCTTCAATACTAGAAATCCCATCTAGTATCACCTTGGGATAGACCTTGCCATCGAAACTTGGAGTGTCTACCTTAACTTTTCCAATAATAATCATCATAAGGTGGTGGATAGTGGCCAAGGTAGTTATGGCCGTGATGGTAGGGAGCATGGTTTAAAATTTCGATTTCAATGTCGTTTTTGATGGCTCAGAAAACAAAATTTTGACGTCGTTTCCGATGGTTTAGAAACAGAAATTCATAGAAATTTCGATGAATTTTTTTATATTTACACTCAATTTTGACGAACAAATAAAGAAATTAAGATAGGAAATTTTACCATGATGATCTGCATACATAAATACACCTATTTAGGAAATAAAATTATATATTGATCTTGGTGAGGAGCCCTACATGTGTGAAAATATTGAAAACTGTATCGAAGGGGATTTGAATGACATGTTCAATAACATAATGAAGGAATTAGTTTATAGGTCATCACGTTAATAATCAATTTCAATTGATACTTTATAGCTTATGCTATAGATCATCAAAGAGTGAAAATACTAAAGGTAACCTCAATTTAGGCATCTGATTCTTCATAAAATTGGGACAAATTACTAAAATTAATTGATAATAATAGTCTAATTTATTGAATATATCAATTGAGTACATTTATCTATATGTTGTTTTCATTTGTAGTTGAAATTTGATCTATGTAACTAAACATCATAGATCTCAATTCCGAATAGTTTTAGTTTTTTTCATTTTAAGGTCTAAAATTATATATAATTAATGTTCAAAGTATTACATAGTTGTAGATTGTGTTTACAAAATTCAACTTTAAAGAAGATTTTTTATTTAAATACTCAACATTTGTTAAGTGTTCGTAATATATGTATATATATATATATATATATATATATATATAGAGAGAGAGAGAGAGAGAGTTAGGCTAGAATACACTCGAGTGTATCCAGAGCGGAATACACTCAAGTAGTTTTTCACGATGCAATATTTTTTTTGAAAATCTAATCCATTGATCTTCTTAAACATCTCATGAACAACTCATAAGCAAAATTTGAGCACATTTGGATATGTATAGCTCATGTTATGAAGACCGTAAAAATTATGCATTTCAAATTAGTTTCGTGCGTTGATTTTGTTGCCCTTGGATGAGTGACTTACACTCATCCAAATGGGCTCAAAATTTGTATGTAGCCTAGTTATAGTATGACGGTGAAGATCAACGGTTTACATTTTGCAAAAAATAGTCTTGATATGCAAACACACTTGAGTGTATTCGTGCGATCTGTACACTCGAGTGTATTCTAGCCTGACTCTATATATATATATATATATATATATATATATATATATATATATATATATATATATATATATATATATATATGAATAACGTTGAAAAAAACTTTGAGAAGCTCATTTTGGAAACATTTTATCCATTATCTTGACAAATAGGATATATATCAAATTGGATTTGTAAATTAATTGTATTTATAAGTAATGTATAGCATAATTTCGGAATTCCTCAAGTTTAAGTTGTAGTCTATGACTTGCAACTTGCAATTTCGGAGTAATCTTTTGATCAAAATGGGGTAAAAGTGGAAGAATAGAGGTAGATGGGAAGGAGAGAGAGTAAACTTGCCTTAGATCCGAAGAACAAGCCTTCAAGAGCAAGAGAATGGAAAAAATCACCAAAGAAGTAACCCTCCAAGTACAGCAGACTTCGGGGTCGTTTAAATTTTTTAAGTTGTGAACCCATTTCGATTGTTTTTACGAAATGTATGCCCAAACTGGCCTTTTTTCAACTAAATCTTTGTATTTTGTCGAAATTTAGGTCCCCTTTGCAAAATTTCTATCGAAATTTTCGAAATTTTACTTACTATTCTGGACAGGTGCATTTCAATGTTCAATACCCGTCGAAACCAAAATTTCAACTGAATTTGAACCATGGTTGGGAGGGAAAGCAGGATTACACGATTGGCCTCAAGAATCACCAGGACGGGGGGATAGAAAATGAGGTCTAGATCCAGAAGGTGGACGACCAGAGGAAGAGGGGAAAAGTGTCCAACACGTACATACGGAAGCAAGTAAGGTGTAACTAGAGGAACACGATGAATGTGAGGCGAGGGGAGACCATAGTTGGTGTAAGGAGTGGCAGACAGTGGTGCATATTGTTATGTTGGTTGTAAGTTGTCAGGAGTGGGGAGGTATGGAATGAGAGAAATTCCTCATAAAAGGAATGTAGAGAATAGGGATTGGGTTCCACATAAGGTCTGGTGGCACTGGTATGATGGAAGTTGTGATTGTCATGGATGGCAGGTGGATAAATTTGTAGAGGGTGTGGTTAAAGGGGAATTGTTGCATCACCCCTGAAGTTGGAGGCATACCATATTCTAAGTATGGTGCAGATGACCGATTGGCATAAAGAGAATTCGCCTGGTGAATAGAGCACAACTCAGTCATGATGAATTGACGGCTTTACCCAACATATCAAGGGTATGCATGATGTTGGTCTTGAGAAGCATTGGAAGAAGGTTGGTGGGGTGGAGCGGCATTTTGGTTTGGTTCTAAAATTGGGCTCGCATTGTAGTTTGCATTAAGAGATGGCCAAAAGTGATACAAGCCAAAATAAAATTGTGTTTTATGGTATCTGCGCAATTTCTAGAAAAAATTAGGCAAATCGATATGAAAGTAAATACGGGTATCGAATAGGAAAACTCCCATGGAATAGGGCGTTGGAAAATATTAGGTAGTGCTTGAAATCTCAGAACATGTTGTGAACATACTAAGCTACAGTTGGTAAGCAAAAGTACAATAAACAAAGGAAAGATCTTACCCAAAATGAAGTTGATTCGATGGACTTCTTAAATCCAATGAGTTTGAAGTTGATGTTTCTCCTAGAAGTGTGATATGTACCCCCAACTCACGAATCCAACTGTCATCTATAGTGGCGGCAGCTACTGTCGGTTGTTGTACCCACGGCAGCTAGCGGTAACGTAGGCTGGCGGGTAGGTGGGGAGGTAGCGTTGAAGGTAGGTGGGGAGGGCAGGAGTAAAACCCGAAGGATTAGGGTTTGGCTCTTACACCAACTAATGTAAAACCAAATGACTATGGAATTTAATAAAAGTCACTCCACTTTTGTTTATAATCTTCAATGTGTATGGACAATGATGATATACAGCCTTAATAAGGCCTGCAATTCAAAGATTAGACAGGCAGTCGCCAACGTAGGAAAAACCACTTGGCTTTACAAGAGCTCAATAAAAGGGAATAAATATAATAAAATTAGCAAGCCAAATGAAGCCTAAATACGGCACAACAGTGTTTGTGCCAAAAAGTACGTAGAGGCAGAGCCTGTCCTACATCACATACTTTGTAAGACAGCATGAAAATAGGTAGATTCCTACATTTTCCCACAAGCTATACATGTCTTGCTAGTAGCTTGTGACAGAGTCAGGTATTGCAGAAAGCTCAGGGTTGCACAACGTGTGCACCCTCATATATATATAACTGAGACAATTACAGAGAGGTCCATATATAAAGGAAAAATAACAAAACAAATAACATGCTTAAGTAAAACAGGAAATATCTAATGTAACACTCCCCCTCAAGTTGGAGCATAGATGTCAATCATGCCCAACTTGTCCAGCAGCATGCAGAATTGTTTCTTAGCCAAGAGCTTGGTGAAGATATCAGCAACTTGGTCTTCAGATCGCGTGAAAGGAGTGCAGATCTTACCAGCAAGAATAGACTCTCTGATAAAGTAGCAATCAACCTCGATATGTTTGGTGCGCTCATGATAGACAGGATTATTTGCAACGAAGATGGCAGCTCTGTTATCACAATGCATAGGAATGGCCGATGAAGACTCAATCCCAAATTCTTTTAGAAGAGAACGCACCCATAGCAACTCACAAGCAGTATGGGCCATGGCCATGTACTCAGCCTCAGCACTAGACCTGGCCACCACATTCTGTTTCTTGCTCCTCCAAGTGACAAGATTGCCCCCTACAAAGGTACAATAGCCAGAAGTAGATTTTCTATCAACTTTGCTGCCTGCGTAATCAGAATCAGAATATCCTTCAAGAACACAGTGCCCATTCTTTTTATAATGAAGTCCCTTGCCAGGAGATCTTTTTAAGTATCTCAAGACTTGGCATGCAGCATCCCAGTGGCATTGTCTAGGTTTGTCGAGGTATCTGCTAAGAAGACCCACTGCAGTAGCAATATCAGGACGAGTAACAGTCAAATAGATCAATTTACCAATCAGCCTCCTGAATTTTTTATGATCAGAAAACATAGCAGAAGAATCATCATCCCAATTGACAGTGGGATCAAGAGGAGTATCTGAAGGTCTCGCACCAAGCATACCAGTCTCCTGCAGAATATCAAGAACATACTTCCTCTGCGAAAGAACCAAGGCATTAGAATTTCTAGAGACTTCTATGCCAAGAAAGTACCAGAGTCTACCTAGATCTTTGGTAGCAAAATGCTTGCCCAAATGATCTTTAGTAGCCTGAATACCAAGAGTGTCGCTGCCAGAAATAATAATATCATCAACATATACAATCAGAATAGTAATACCAGCAAAAGTCTTTTTTGTGAATACAGAATGGTCAACTTGTGACCTCAGAAAGCCAAAATCAATCATAATCCTGCTCAGCTTATCAAACCAGGCACGAGGACTCTGCTTGAGCCCATAGATAGACTTTTTTAGCCTGCATACTTTGTGAGACTCCCCCTGAGCAACAAACCCAGGAGGTTGCTCCATATACACCTCCTCCTGTAAATCACCATATAGAAAGGCATTTTTCACATCAAACTGCATAAGAGGCCAGTTTAGATTCACAGCAACAGATAAAAGAATCCTGACAGAGTTAAGACGAGCAACGGGAGAAAAAGTCTCAAAATAATCAATGCCATAAGTCTGAGTGTATCCCTTCGCAACAAGCCTGGCCTTCAACCTCTCAACCGTACCATCAGGTTGATATTTGACTGCATAAACCCACCTGCAGCCTACAGGCTTACACTGAGGAGGTGGATCCACCAGCTCCCAAGTGTCTCTGTCAGTAAGAGCAACCATTTCATCATTCATAGCAGATGTCCAAGCTGTACTTTGCAAAGCTTCCTGAACATTCTTTAGAACAGCCACAGCAGATAAGGCAGATACAAAATTGCTGGAATGAGTATTTAGATGAGCAGTCGACACACACTGAGCAATGCTATGGGAAGTACAAGAACGAGTACCCTTGCGAAGAGCAATAGGTATGTCAAGATCAGAGTTTACCTCAGGTGCAGCAGAACCTTCTAGAGGAGAAGATTGGTTGTCTTGGGGGGGTACATTTGTGGAAGGTGCTTTATTCCTGCGCTGATAAACAATAAGAGGAGGGTCTTGCTTTGCAGTAGTTTCAGTGTCAGTGCGATCAGGCATACAGTCAGCAATAACAGGTAAAGGAGGAGCCAAAATATCAGTCTGCAAACTATCTCCTGTTGAAGAATAATACGGTGTGTCCTCAAAAAAGACAACATCATTACTAGTAAACCACTTACGAGTGCTGGGATTATAACATCTGTAACCCTTTTGAGTCCGAGAATAGCCCAAAAAAATGCATTTAGCAGCTCGAGGAGACCGCTTATCGGAAGTAGGTCCAAGCAACCGAACAAAACAGGTACACCCAAAAATTCTAGGAGGCACAGGAAACATGGAGATGTCGGGGTGCAAAACTTGGAAGGGAATTTTATTCCCAATAACAGACGATGGCATCCTATTAATCAGAAAACATGCAGTCAAGATAGCTTCAGGCCAATAAGAACGGGGCACATGAGAATGCATCATTATTGTTCTGGTAACTTCTAATAAGTGCATATTCTTTCGCTCAGCCACACCATTTTGTTGTGGGGTATAAGCACACGAAGTTTGATGAAGAGTACCCACAGATTTACAAAAAACAGCTACATCTTGCTTAACAAATTCTAAAGCATTATCCGTGCGAAAGGTTTTAATAGGCAAGCCGAACTGAGTCTTTATTTCAGCAAAAAAGTATTTAATAGTAGACAGCACTTCAGACCTACTTTTTAACAGAAACAGCCAAGTAGTCCTCGAAAAATCATCAATAAACAGAATAAAGTACTTGTAACCAGACAAACTTGGTACATTGCATGGACCCCATACATCAGAGTGAACTAAATCAAAAATGTTTTTACTGGTCACAGAACTACGTCTAGGATACACAGTACGAGTCTGTTTCCCTAGTTGACACGAATCACACTGAAAATGACAGCTGCCAATATCAGGAACTAAACTACGCATCTTCTCTGAAGATGGATGGCCCAGCCTGTAGTGCCACTGGAGAGCAGAAACAAAAGCAGATAATGCAGATACCACAGCAGCTTTCTCTGATCTAGGTAGCTGGTCCAAGTAAAAGAGCCCATCAGCACCTTCATACCTCCCACCAATCTTCATCCTCGTGCGAAGGTCCTGAAAAGTGCATGAACCAGGAACAAAAGTCAGGCTACAATTCAAACTCCGTAAAATCTTGCTGACAGATAACAGGTTAAGAGGAAATTTGGGCACATATAAGGCAGATTTTAGGCGAAAATGAGACATAATATCACCAACTCCAATGACTGACGACTTAGAGCCATCAGCAAGCATAACAGAGGACTGTCGGGCAGGAGCAGATATATGTGTAAATAAAGATTTATTTCCAGAAATATGTGCAGAGGCACCAGAGTCTATCACCCATTTGGTATTACCAGAAGGAGAAGGTGAGGAGGAGCTCAGGAAGGCAGTGTCATAACCAGAAAAGGCAGCATGTGCTCCACTCGTAGATGCAGCAGAAGAGGAACCACCACGCTCAAGGAGAAGACGCTCCACCTCAGCATGGATGTAGTCCGCAGTAGCCCCCGCAGGCTCTGGTGCAGGTGTCTGAGTAGCACCCTCAGACGCAGAAGAATCAGCCGCAGCATTGGCCCATGCCGGCTTACCATACTTTTCCCAGCATTTTTCCTCAATATGGTTGGACCGGCCACAGAAGGTACACAAGCGCTGTCCTTGCTGAGGACGCGCAACAGCAGAGGGTGGGGCAGCAGGAGGAGCTCCTCGTCCAGCACTAGGTCCACGCCCCCGGCCTGCACCCAAGGGAGGACGACCATCACTGGAGCGGCCACGGCCACGACCACGCCCGCCCCAAGCGGCCAAAGCAGTAGAGTCCCCCGTCTCAGGAGGCGGAGACGGTGTCGATGACGGAAGGCGCTGGAGACGCTTGTAGGTAGTCTGCAATGTAGGGAGTGGATCACTCGCCAAAATCTGATCGACCACTCCATTATAGGACTCAGGTAAACCACTGAGAAACTGAATCAGCTGAAGCTCCGCCCGCTGTTTCTGTATAGCAGCTAAATTAGTGGACAGCGGGTGATACATCTCCAATTCACCCCACAGACCAGTGAAGGTGGAGAAGTAATCTGAAATGTCAGAACCAGTAAACTGCAGACGCCCCAATTGCTTTGTGATATCAAAGACCTTCTTCGGATTTTCACTGTGCGAGTAGGTACTGGCGAGCTGATCCCACATCTACTTCGCCGTAGGCAGCTGAAGAAGAGTGACGCTAATCTTCTCAACAGAGCTGTTGAGAATCCACGTCATGACAGTCGAGTCATCACGAACCCAGTCATCAAAGGCCTTGATATCTTTGTCATCCGCCTCCGCAGCAGGCTGAGGTGGACCCGTCCTGATCAAGTGAGAGTACTTCCCTTGTGATTTGGCAAAGATCACAAAGGAACAGACCCACAGCTGGTAGTTGCGCCCGTCAAGCTTGACAGTAGTGACTTGACGGCACGACTCTCTCCACATGTCATCCCCGGAAGACGCCATGAGGAAAAAACAAAAAGGCAGGCACAGGCACAGGTAGAGGACGGACTACGCCGTCAGGCAGGCAGAAGTAGGCAGAAAACACGTCACTGTGGACCTCTCACATACGCACTACGCCAAGGCGTAGCAGAGAACCCGGAGGCCGAGGCCTACACGGGCAGGCAGGCACAAAGAAGCACGAACCGACGGTAACCCCTTAGACGAACAACGCTCCGATCTCCCCCTGACTACAGATCTAGGCCAGATCTACCAGTGGGTCAGTGGTCCCGTAGATACGACCACCCAACAGCGCACTTGATGTGCGAACAACAACTACGGTTGCTCAAGCACTAGCGGTGCACCACGCCAGGAGGCAAGACGGAACCACAGACCCGACGGAGAGACCTGCGGCCCGGTGGAGGCGATCGGCCGGAGCTGCGGCGGCCCTGCAGCTGCCGACCGGCTGCTTGCTGCCGGCGGCGGCCTGGCGGGCGCCGGGGGGGGCGCCGGAGGGGAGAGAAGGGAGGGAGGCTAGGTTAGAGCCTGCTCTGATACCATGTGACAGAGTCAGGTATTGCAGAAAGCTCAGGGTTGCACAACGTGTGCACCCTCATATATATATATAACTGAGACAATTACAGAGAGGTCCATATATAAAGGAAAAATAACAAAACAAATAACATGCTTAAGTAAAACAGGAAATATCTAATGTAACATAGCTAACCTAGGATGCATGGACATCGACACAGACATGGATAGAGGACATCAAATTTTCAAAATATAGGCCACGGCACTAGACACAACAAAATTAAATAAACATATATGTGTAAAATTAATTTTATGTATAAAGGTGTTGGAGGTGCAGCAAGAGGAGGGGGAAGATGAGCTGTCATTTGTAGAATAAGAGAATGAGGAGAGAAAAATCAGGTGTTGGAGGTGGACGAGTAAGAAGAGGGGATGTCGAGAATATTGGTGGTGTTGGCGGTGGCCACGGAGGAGAAATATAGTGCACTTCATTAGGTGGAAGAAGAATGGGAAGGGAAGAAATGAGTGGGACAAAGAAGGAAGAAGGGGAGATGATGTAGGATAAATGTCGTTTATTTTGCTATATTTTTGTGTTACTTTAATATGTAGGGACCAAAAAGCAAATTATCTAGTTATATTACTTAGTCGCAATTCTTTTGTTTTGAATTGTATTTAATGTTTGAATTGGAATTATTATCATTTGTCTTAGAATTAGAATTATCTTGGGGGCTTTTCCCAGATAGTTGAATATGATTTGAGAAATAGATTATTTAATTACCTCTTTGTTCCCCTTCCAATTCGGTTCCACATCAATTTGTATCAGAGCCAAATTATAATCACTCATTGTCGATTTGTGCCCTTCATGTGACTGTCCTTTTCCGTCGACCCCCGTCTATAAGCATGTGCATCTTTCCACCTTTCCGCATGAATAACTCATCCATCACCCCCATCTCTTGATGTCGCACCCATGCATATGTTTGATTCTTACAGCACTGCATGCACACACCATCCACCGACACCCCCCACCCACCAGATGCCTAACAAGGAGAAACAATTCCAGAGCAAGAAGTGGTTCCCCCATCCGATCTACATATCCCATGCCAACCAGCAAGGAAAAGTGCTAAGACTCATCTGAGTGAGGCCCAGCCTTGCAGCGGCCCCTACATTTAATGTAACCCCCACCCTCCCTCCAGCAGTCAACCCTCTCTCTGTCTGAGTGTGGTCGCCCTCCCAATCTGGTTCCACATCAATTTGTATCAGAGACAAATTATAATCACTTAGGTTACTATTCCTCTCCTTTTTTTTCTTTTCTCTACATCATCTTCCCTGACTTTCCCTACCACCAGAGTGTCGATCGACGCCATCACTCGTTGTCAACTTGTGCCCTTCACGCAATAGTCCTTTTTCCTTGTACCCCCATCCACATGTTGGTTAGACTCAAAAATGAAGTATCCCGACCGATACCTTCTTAAGCTACAGGTTCCATGCAAAGAGTCAAGAGTCAAGAAGTGCACATTAGGAAAAGGGGGATCCGGGTATCCCAGGGGTTTATCGAGTTGTCCACCGGCTCGTCAACCCAAAAGACAAAACCGCTTAGTGGCTTTCTTTATAAGCTTTATAAGTCATGTGCAACTTTCCACCTTTCCACCTAAATGACTCACCCATCACCCCATCTCTTGGTCCCACACCCATGCATATGTTTTATTCTTGCAATATTGCCTGCACACACCATCTGTCGACAAGCCCTAGCACATCACCCCCACCGACGAGCCGCCTAACAAGGAGCAGAGCTTATGGAGCAAGAAATGGTTCCCCCATCCCATGTACATCTCCCACACCAACCAACAACTAGTAGTGCCAACATTCGTCTGAGATTGGCCCAGCCTTACAATGACTCTACATTGTCAGAGCATGTCCCCCACCCTCACTCCAGTAATCGGCCCTCTCTCTGTCCAAGAGTGGCCCCCACCCACCCCCTCACAATCACCCCTCTCTCCATGTCCAGCAAGGCAAGACGTCAAACCCCAAGTGCCTTACCTCCTATATCCCACCACCCACACCCATCACCTGGCCTCCCCATGTCACAGCATCTAGCCTGGAACCCCACCACCACCACTTTCCGTGTTCCCCAGCAACGAGCAGGTTTCAATTTCCATGTTCCCCGTTCACTAAGCCCGTGATTATAGCTCAACTCCCACATGCAACATCATGTATGACCCCCCCTTTGTAGTGACCTTTTTTAGTTCTTTCGGTCCTTGCGCATGTATCATTCGCGCTTGACCCTCCCCGTGCACATATGCCAAGATGGTGACCAAAAATAATTGTGTAATTTCAAAACCAGCATGAAGCATAACTAACACCGCCACTCCAACGTCTTAACATGTTGATGCAAAATTAACAGCTAATGCACGCTTGCAGGCTGTCGAGCAATTGCAGGACCAGCATGTACAAAACCAAAATGTCTTCCCTAATGCAGTGGTTGCTCGCCGACCCCTACAACAGGGCTACCATCTGGAGTGTAACTTCAAGTTGGACGTACGTGATTATATTGGAGATTGTCATCCTACTAGTTCAAAAGAACCGAGAAATATTTTTAGTTGCATCATCAACTGATAAAAGTGTGGGAGTTGCCCTTAGCAATAGCTAAGCTAAAGTGTAGAGCCCTTACATGGTGAAAAATCCCGGCGACACCCTTCCAAGTCATGGGACATTCTGCAGTACATCATCAGGGAGCAATTCTTGTTGCGACTACCGCTAACGCTTCTACATCCAGTTCACAAAGTTGAGGCAAGGTACTAATAGGATCTCCGAGTATGCACATCGGTTCTATAAGCTCTTCCACCATTCTAGAGTCCACAGTGATGAAGCAGTCATGGTCATTAATTTCCGTTGAGGGCACAATGACAAGATCGCAAAGAAGTTGGCAACATCCATCTCCAGCAGGCTAAAGGGGCAGTGCGGGTCATGATGCAGATCGAGGAAAAGCTATGAAGACAACCTCTAGAGCGACTAAACAGCTCTTGTGCTCTTTTGTCGCCACGACAGTCAGATTTCAAAAACTCCACCAGGATACCAGCATCGTCATCCAAGCAACCCATGGTACATAAGATAATCATGTGATTTACATGCCAGATTGATGGTCACTTTTTCTCACAATGTCCTAGCCATGTCATGACGAGTATCACAGGGACCAAGGAGGACGACATCAAATATGAGGATGCTCTCCTTACCGTTGAATCCAGTGATGACGAGGATGAGCCTGAAACCTCCCTACTATTAATAGATGGGGGTCTTGATCTTCATCCACGATGCTCGTCATTGTTTTACTCTTATGTCAGTTGCCACGGCTGCATAAATGCTCTCATTATTGACAGTGCTTGCACCCCAACCTAGTCTCACCATTGGTGGATGCACTCAGCCTACAGATCGAGCCTCTCCCTCAACCTTATCGCATGTGTTGGTTTGACAACACCATTTTCCATGCCCCCCAATAACTTAGTGCACTTCTCGTATCACGATATCTACAAAGCATGGTTTAGAATTTCAATTCTGACGCTATTTTTGATGGCTTAGAAATAGAAATTTTGACATTTACGCTCATGTCGACACAAGATTTTGACGACCAACTTAAGGGATTTAGTCACGAAATTTTACTAGGATAATCTGCATACATACCTATGTATGGAATATATTGATGTTGAGGGCTACATGTGCGAGTGAAAAGAAGCCAAACTGTTTCAATGGAGATTTTGAAGCTAATTTCAATGACAAAGAATTATCTTATAAAAGTTAACCACATTCTATTACAGCTTAAACAATTGAATATCAATCTATTGTAACACAAAAGAAAGTCCCAAATTACCCAAGGGAAATTGGAGTGTTGTGGTGGTTGATTAGGCCCATGACCCCTTACCTGGTAGTTGCCTCACTTACATGACTCACATATTAAGTGCAACTCGTGCTATCTTTGTAACATGTATTATACAGTATGTCATGTTTTAACACCATTATTTGTGACCATGTGATCTATATATGTTGCACTAGGATCCCCTTGTGGGTAGTATTGATAAGCAGTGTGATATTCGTAAGCATAGTTTCATGTTCATGATCGTAACAAACAGGAGGATGTTGTTGTTGTGGGGGTTGTAAAGGTGCAGGGTAGTATAGCCAAAAGATTGGTCACTTCAACCCTAGGTCCAATTATATAGGGCCTATCATTACCATCATTTTAAAGTATGTCCCGTCTACCTCCTGATAGATCATCATAGTAGTGGTTTTAGACTTGGAGTTGGACTTGGAATTATTAGTACAAGATTGGCTACCAGATTGAATCTCTTCATGCACGATTCGTTCAATGTAGTTTTGTAACAAAATTTCATAAATCTAAAAGTTTTAGTTGTATTCTATATCACTTGCAACTTGCAATTTCAGAGTAATATCTAGATCTAGATAGATGGGGTAAGAAATGGTAGAAATAGATGTAGATGGGAAGGAGAGAGAGTAAACCTACCTTATAAATCCGAAGAAGAAAGCCTTCAAGAGCACGAGAATGTAAAAAATCACCGAAGAAGTAACCCTCCAAGTGTAACAAGCTTTGGGAAGTTGTTTCTCGAAATTGTGAACCCATTGCGGGCCTGTTTCATAAAATGTAGGCCCAAACTAGGCTTTTTTCACCAAATTGTTGTGTTCTATTGAAAGTTCGTCCCTCCTCCCCCCAATAGTAAAATTTCGACAAAAATTTTGAAATTTTCCTTACGAAGCCTAGGGAGGTGTATGTCGATATTCGATAACTATCAAAACCAAAATTTCAAGACTTCAATCAAATTTTAAACTACGCAACAAGGATGTCGTGTGTTGCGATATCATACCTCTAAAGGTGGCCCGCATCATGCTAGGTCGCCCTTGCCATTAAAATAAACATGCCAATTATGATGGATTTTGTAACACCTATACCTTTAATGTGTCAAGATATTCCTATTGGTTTCCCGCCCAACCCCAGTAGGCAGGGTTGTCAGACTCGAACCGGTCAGTGAACCGGCGAGGCCTCTGGTTCACGGTTCACGGTTCACTGGTTCAACCAGTGGTTTGACCGGTTCAACCGGTGACATCAGCATGACGTCACTAGTAGTTTAATAATATATAAATGTCTTTGATACTCGTGGAAATTATCCCTACAAAAGTTATGAAACATGAATAATAGCATAATTGCTCACAATAACTTGATAAAAAAGACCAAATAACAATATTATACTATTCATGGACATTTATACACCGGCATTTATACAGTATTCAATGTTAAATAACATAAAATAGCAGCAACAATGCATTTCCTTGCTAAATGAGAGAATCGGTCGGTTGGGCAAAAACCGGACCGGTTCACCGGTTTAATGCCGGTCAGACGTCATTTCCAACTTTTAGAGGAAACCGACCTGGTAGGGTGACCGGTTCCCGGTTCAACCGGTCGGTCCGGTTCGGTCCTGATAACCATGCCAGTAGGTGTCCAGTGACGTCCTTCCAGCTGTAACATGGCGAGGACTCTTAGGGCATGTACCTGACTTACTAGCTTGTCTTTAAAACCACGAGGTAGTTAATGTAGGAGGAATGCCATTTGTTTAGTTTATTTTTGTGTTACTTTGATATGTAGGGGATAAAGTGCAATTTATCTAGTTGTTCTAGTTAGTTACAATTTCTTTTATTTAGATTTATTTTTGTTTAATGTTTTAATTGGCAATCTTATCTGTCTTAGGATTAGGGTTTCACATTTTTGTTATATATATCGATCTTGTGGCTCGTCCCAGATAGTTGAACATGATTTGAGAAATAGAATTGTATTACCTCTTTGTTTCCCTCTCCCAATGTGGTTTTGCATCAGAAGGGGGAGTAGAAATGTTAGTTCCCTCTCGTTGTGGCTTTGTCTCCTGATGGAGAAGAGAAAGCAGTATTTTGGGTAAGGCAACTAGGTGCTAGGCATTTCTAAGGGGGTGCCTAGGTGCATAGACGGACGTCGAGGCATTTCCAAGTGTTCTACTTTTTAAAAAATAATGTTGATATTCAGATATTTACATTCAAAATTACAAATTTGTAACATGTAATCATGACATTATTACATATTATTACACATGGTACTAAAATCATGGACATTTGGCAAAAATTTGTCAATTTTGTCGATGTCAACGTAGCGAAGGAGAATCTAAGAAACTTCCATATTTGTAAACATTGATGACATTTCGACCATCATCGACGATGTTAGCCCAAATATGGATGGTGTCGGCTAAACCCTGTAGAAAAAATAGGAATATCTACGACCTACCTAGATGTCGACCGAGGATGTTGTTGGTATTATAGGGGAATGACTATGTTGTTGCTTCTATCTTGATAGAAAACCTATTCGAACTAAAGATAAGTATTTTTAATGGATATTTATTTGTTTTCAAGCTAAAATTACTACATCTAGCCATACTCTACTAGATCAAACTAATTCTAAGCATCAAACAGGACTTTGACTTTGAACCGACTTCGACGAGTGTGGACATGGAAGTTTGTGGAAATGTCGAGGAAACTTTGAGGACTTTTACAACCAAACTTCGAAGCAAATTCGACAAAAAATAAGGTAAAAAAATAGTCATTCTATGATGAAACTGATAAATTACATCAAATCTAGCTAAAAACACAATATATGTTTACAGATAACCATCCATATAGGTTTACATATGTAGAAAAATACACGATTACATACGATTGTGTCCGGACTATAGAGTTCTTCCATATAAAAGTTTATGACAATAAACAAACTACATAAAAATGGGGTAAATCTATGGTAGATCTAGCAGAGAAGGGGTCGATCTATTAATATTAGCTTAGAATAATAAAAAATAACATTAAAATTACCTGACCTCAAGCTCCAACACTTTTTCCCCCTCACACAGCAAACTCTACAAAACATTAGAAGAATGTCGCCAAATGCGATGATGTCGAGGACATTGTGGAATTTTCAAATGGAACTAGGCCAACTTCGTCGGCATATGGGGAAATGTCGACAACTTCAACGAATTGTCGAGGATATTGTGGAATGAGGATGTTTACGTGGATTCAACATTGCCAGGTGTCGACAGCAACAAATTCGACAAAATTTTGCCGACATTTAATACCATGATTCTAAGTCCTCTAACACCATTTTATCTCTCCTACTTCAAGATGTTTGCCAAATGCAATTTCTTTAAAAATATATTCACGCCTTGGAGATTCTAATACGTAATGCTTTAATATTTTATGTATGTGTGCTATACCAACTACAAAAGTTGTGTAAATCTACAAAAAATTTGACATATGATAATGTTCATTGTGATTCTTCTAATAATTAATTCAACTAAATATTGAAAATGTGATAAACTAAATAAGCAATATTTAGGATTCAAGGGGAAGCACTGATATATGATTTATCTTGTATTTATAACGATATTGTTTGACATTGTATGCCTTTAATTTATTACTTGTTAGCTGTCATCAACTTTGTCTCTCTGTTATGGAAAAGTTCAATGATAACTATTTTAAAATTTGTGTTAAGAGTCTTCAACCGTGTATTCCAAAAAAAATATTATTACAAGAGTTACATATATGATATGTTTATTGGCTAACTTTGATGATTTCATCTATTTCATCACAATTTCATTATTTGCATGAAGTTCTAATCAGAAACTTACTGGAAATTTCCTCAAAGTTTCCACAAACTTCCTCCACACCTATCAAAGTCGACGTCCTATTCCATGCTTACATAGTATTTAGGCTAAATCACACCTAACATGACCTAATCTAGACCCGATCGACCCTAATTTTAACTAACTTGATCTACGTTGACCTAATTTGCCCTAATTTGGCCTAAATCAAGCTTAACTCGTATAAAATGACCTAATAAGACCTACTTCCCCCAAATGTTCCCTATATTGGTCTAAATTGAATCAATTTTAGCCAAATTAGGTTCAACCTAATCTCCTCAAATTAGACCTATTGCCCCGAATAAGAGTTGTTTTCCCCAAATAAAAACTGAACATACGCAAATGGACATGATTTGGTCTAATTGAAGCCTAATTTTGCATAACATGACCCAATCATATCTTAACTTCCCCATATTTTCCCTATATTGACCTAAATGAGACCCAATTCGGCCAAATCAGACATAATCTCCCCAACGAAGACCTATTTCCTCCAAATCAGACTTGTTTTCCTCAAATAATACCTCATCTGCCCAAATTTTTCATGATTTGCCTAAATTAAACCTAATTTTACATAGCATGACTTAATCAAACCTAACTACCGCTAGTTAACCCTATATTGATCTGAATGAGACTTAATATGGCCATATCAGACCTAGTTTCCCCAAATCAGACCTAATTTACCAAATTTGACCTGATTTCAACTAAATCACACCTATTCCAAGTATCCAACCATAAAATGACTCAAATTGATCCAATTTGACCAGATCCAAACCTAACTTGTGCTGAATTAGCCTTCAAGTGGCTTAAATTGGGCTAAAAGGCCACGACAGCCACTTAAGTCATCTTAGGGGCTATGTGTCTAGTTGAGGCGCCTTGTCTGGATCCTAGGATGCATGGGACGCAATGATAACTAAGGGTACTGCCACTCATGTTGCTGCAGGACAGCAACAACGGTTGATGGAGATCATCGTGTACGTGTTGCTTCTTGCATAGGAGAGAGGTTGATGTTGCTTGTAGATCATGCTTGATGCTTCTGGTTAACTAGATGGATTGTCGTGTTTTGCTACTTGCAACTCATGCTAGCAAAGGAGAATATCATTGTTGTGAGCACGGAACTAAATGTCGTCGAAATGGGGCGAAATTTTGCCGATTTTGTCGATATCAACAGTTGGCGACGTTGAATCCATGTAAACATCCTCATTCCACGATTTTCTCGACATTTTGTTGAAGTTGTCGACATTTTCCCATATGTCGACGAAGTTGACCCAGGTCAATTAAAAAATTCCACAATGTCCTCGGCATTTGTCGAAGTTGGCGACATTCTTCTGGTGTTTTGCGGAGTTTGCCGTGTATGTGTGGGGAGGGGTGTTGGAGCTCGAGGTAAGACAATTTTGATGTTATTTGTTATTATTCTAAGCTAATAGTAATAGACCAACCCCTTCTCTGCTAGATTTACCATAGATTTACACCATTTTTATGTAGTTTGTTTATTGTCACAAACTTTTATATGGAAGAACTTTGTAGTTCGGAGACGACTATATGTAATTGTGTATTTTTCTACATATATAAACCTATATGGATGGCTATATGTAAACATATATCATGTTTTTTTAACTAGATTTGATGAAATCTGTCAATTTTCATTACAAAATGACTATTTTTGTCGAAGTTGCATCGAAGTGTGGTTGTAAAAATCCTCGACATTTCCACAAACTTCCATGTCCACACTTGTAGAAGTCGGCTCACAGTCTAAGTCTTGTTCCATGGTTGTGAGTAGATTGGTGGTGGCAAGTGTGGAGGGTTCGATGTAAAAGGTGAAGGAAGAGGGGAGATTGGCATCAGCGGGTGGAGAAAAGAGAGGCTGACAGCAACAGATGGGAGGAAGAGGAGAAATCACCTAGGCAGCGACATATTGGGAGGGAAAGACGAGGGCGTTGGGAGTGATGAGGAGGGAGTTTGTGTGCAACAGGGTCTTTACTCTTCTTAAATGAGATCGATTGTGCCCTAGTTGTGTCCAAGTGTGTTTGGGTTGTGTCCTAGCTGTATCCAAGTCGTGTTCAGGACGTGTCCAAGTCGCGACTGTGCCGTGTCCAACCCCGAATAAAAAAGAGGACTTGGACATGCCTGGGTGGATTGTGTTCGTGCTTGCTAGTAGCTAACTCAATGAAACATAAGAGAAGCTTTAGCAAAGATATTGACAGCTTCATCGTTAGATTGACTGTTGTTGATAGTCCAGAAGAAATAATCTTGACTAGTGGTAAATGTGTACGGATGGGCTGCTTATATAGGAGAAGACAAGAGTAAAAATGTACCGGAAGAGCAAACTAATTTGTTCTATCAGGCCCATGCAGACCCAATGACATAATAGCCCTTATCTAACAAGAGAAACTTCACCTTCTCTGTCATGAAATGTTTGTCAATCTCTAAAATATTCATTCAAGCATAATGAACAAGACTATTAGCAAAGACTAATGTAGCTTTATATCATAGAACAATTTCAAAGATTAAGGCCAACTTGGGCCACAAAATTTTAGTGACTCCAAGCAAGCCAACCAATAAAGCAACCGATTCGATTAGCTCTTCACTGATTACTACACAATTTGACCACAAAACCTAATATACAACCTTATATACTTTTTCTTGGCAGGAATTTGATGTCCCCCGCTAGCCCCATTTATTTCCAACATTGTTTTAAATTGGGGAAAATATACTATACAAGTCCAGTTTATTTTTCATTTATTAATGAACTTTTTGGAAGCTGATGTATTACAGATTACAAACTTTTATAAAACACAAACTGTACTGTCAATACAAACGCCCAGTCAGACAGATGGTTCGAATAGCACAACTCAGAAGTTTCAAAACATAAGGAAAAGAAAATATTTCTGGGATACATTGCTATAAGAAAGTTGTCAACACAATGGAACATACGAGCACCGTGGCATGAGGTAAACATAGACATAAACTCAGCATCTTACTTTATAAAAAGAGATATCTTTCAATTGTTTCACATTTAGATCAACCAAGTGATTG
>OY856410.1:267816382-267963882 GCA_963693085.1 Alisma plantago-aquatica
CATTGTGTAGGGCGGGTTTTTGTCAAACCAAACCGGTTCACTAAACCAACTTGAACCTGGCGGATGATTGTTTGAAAGAGAAAAAACCACCCGTTTGACCTCTGTCTTATGAGAAAAATAAACAATATTTGATGGATCAAAATCTAAACAACCTAATCATCCATTTGACCAGAATAATTGCCAATTTAAAAAATTGACAAAGCTTGACCTGAATTGCTACATGTTTTGGAATTAAATTACTAACAAAGGAAAATTGTTTCCTAGTTTAGAGAGAGAAAAAATCACAAGTTTGATGAACCCAACCTAAATTACTACAGTTTTGAAAGGAAAAAAATCACACGTATGACTTAAACTAGATCCAGATTGTTGCAAGTTTTGAAGGGAAGAGTCACTTGTCTGACAACACCTGACTTAGAGTGTCGCGGGTTTTAAAATGGCAATCGCCCATTTCATGTCGAACCAAAGACTCATGCTCAGATAAAGTTAGCAAGAAATTGGGTCAATAGATACATGCTGTATACTGACAGAGCTACAGTTATTAGGGTTGTCAAAAGTAGCATATGAACCCATGAACACCACCCGGTCCGGTCAGAGACAATTGATTCAGCATTTTAATTTTCTAAATCACGGTTTGTTTTGAATTCAGAAATTAAAATTTAAAATAAAAAAATATATTATGCATTTTGGACCGAGAAATATAGACAATCCGGGTTTCATTAGGGTGAACATCGGTATGTATAACGAGTTTTCATACATTTGCATAAATTTTAAAGTTATCTACCACTTTAAATTAACTATATCATAACATTAAATTTAAAATTATGAATATTCATCTATAGTTTAATATTTACCAATTTATTGTTTGAAGAAATATTGAAAATTTTGGAATCCACAGTTCGATTGGGTCAGAAATCGTTCATAAGGCTGCAAGGAAAGAAGATAGTAACAAGCAACAATCCAGATAAAACAACTAATGTCGAGCCTTTAGCAAGAAAACAGTCTAATGAAAGGAGCTCTGGATACCCCAGCTCCTGAGGATAAGAAATCAAAATACCTAAAGTTCTTCTAACTAACACTATGTTTGGCATTTGGTGGATGAAGGGGAGCGCAAGGGAAGGGAAATTATGGGTAGAGATGGAAAGTAAATGGATGGAAGGGAACACTTATATTAGTGTATTTGGTTGGCATGGAGTGGGAAAGGGAATGAAATCACTAAAAATAAATTTAAATATATATTTCTCATGCCAAAACTAGACTAGCTCCCGTCCATCATACAGGGCTACACAAGTAATTCTATCCATATATTTATGTTTCTCACAAAATATCCATCCAAAGTTCCATGTTCCCTCCATATACAAATATTTCCCTCCAACTTTTCTCCAAGTTATTGTCCAAGTATCAAAGTTCCCCTTCATATTTTTATGTTTCCTCTACAAGTTTCCTACCATATACTTTTTAGATTTAAAGTTCCTAACAATTTGCTAAATTTATTCTAAAAATATATTTATGTTTTTATTTTTCCCTTCAAGTTTTACTTGCGACTTTCCATGGTTCCTTCCAAGCTTCCCGATAAGTTTCAGGTCAGTTCTTTCCCTTTCCCATTGTCTCTAGTTTGATTTGATGGGGAGAGGTGGATACATCTTTTCCTTTCATTCTCTTCCTGTCCCTTTCACTTTGTCTCACCAAACAGTGAACCTTTTCCCTTCTCCTCCCTTTCCATCACTCCCCTTCTACGAAGCAAGCGCTAAATCTCTGCCTCCCTACCACTAACTACCTACTCCATAGCCATTTTTGCCTTATTTTTTTCCATGCTTGTGTTTCCTTGGGCCTTCTAGTAGATATTTTAGTAATAAGCAAAGGGTAGGCTGGTTCGATTAACCCTCCTTTCCTATTGGCAATTCTCTTAGTTTCTAATATAACTATAACCTCTGGATACAAAGGCTAATTGTTTCGGAATGAGCAATTCAACCGTCAGAGTGGTCTAGTGGAACCCCATTACAAAATCCAAAGCATTCTTTTCTATATAAAAATACATTTTTAAAAAATAAAGAACACCAGCATCATCGAATAAATTAGTTGCAGAAAAAATTATAATAATGATATCAAAGTCAGAATTATCAGCATAGGAAATAAAGACAGTGTGATTGGTCTACTTTGAAAAATGCATACCTCTAAGTCATTGAGACAATCATATGCATCCAAGGTAATACCAGCAAGTAAAGTAGATAGGGATCTTCTAAATAAGTTTTGCATTCGAGTTTCCACAGAATCTGATAAAAGGTAAAAACAAAATTGGCTCATTCCATCATAACAAGTAAATACACACACAAAAATAAACTGTATAAGTGTCTGTATCTTTCCATAGTTCATCAAGACAGACACCTTTCAGACAATTCTTAGTGCCATTAATTTGAGGGCTGATGCATATTGTTGGTGCAAATAGTCTTATATTGTTGGATATAATGGGATTGTTACAAATCAGGATTGCAGAGAGCATAGGGTTGCACAATGTGTGCACCCTCATATATATAATACTGAAACAATTACAGAGAGGTCCATACAGAATAAACAAATAACAAAATAAATAACGGAATAAGTAAACCACAGAAAACATATACTGTAACACTCCCCCTCAAGTTGGAGCATAGATATCAATCATGCCCAACTTGTCTACCAGCGTGTAGAAGTGCTTCTTAGCCAGAAGTTTTGTGAAGACATCTGCAACTTGATCTTCAGATCTTGTAAAAGGAGTGCAAATTTTCCCAGCCAGAACAGATTCTCGAATGAAGTGGCAGTCCACCTCGATATGCTTGGTGCGCTCATGATAAACAGGATTATTGGCAATGAAGATAGCAGCTCGGTTGTCACAGTGCATTGGAATCGCATAAGAAGATTCAATTCCAAGTTCATGCAAAAGAGAACGCACCCAGAGAAGTTCACAGGCAGTATGGGCCATGGCCCTGTATTCAGCTTCAGCACTGGAGCGAGCAACAACATTCTGTTTCTTGCTCCTCCAAGTCACTAAGTTACCTCCTACATAGGTGCAGTAGCCAGAGGTGGGTTTCCTGTCAATTCTGCTGCCTGCATAATCTGAATCAGAATAGCCCTCAAGTTTACAATGTCCATTTTTCTTGTAATACAGACCTTTGCCAGGTGCCCTTTTTAAGTATCTCAGAATGTGACAGACAGCATCCCAGTGACACTGTCTAGGCTTGTCCAGGTACCTGCTCAGAAGGCCCACAGCAGTAGTAATGTCAGGACGAGTAACAGTCAGATAGATCAATTTTCCAATAAGTCTCCTGTATTTCTTCGGCTCAGAAAACATAGATGAAGTGTCATCGTCCCAATCAACATTGGGATCCATAGGGGTATCTGCAGGTCTTGCGCCCATCATGCCAGTTTCTTGCAGGATATCAAGCACATATTTTCTCTGAGACAGCATAAGAGCACTAGAGTTCCTGGAAACTTCTATGCCCAGAAAGTATCGCAGTCTGCCCAAGTCTTTGGTAGCAAAATGTTTACTCAAATGGTTTTTTGTGGCCTGAATACCTGAAGAATCACTGCCTGAAATAATGATATCATCTACATAGACAATCAGAATAATAATTCCTGCAGAAGTTTTCTTTGTGAAGACAGAATGATCCACTTGGGACCGTAGAAAGCCAAAGTCAGAAAAAATCCTACTTAATTTATCGAACCATGCACGTGAACTCTGCTTGAGCCCATAAATAGACTTTTTAAGCCTGCATACTTTGTGAGACTCCCCCTGAGCAACAAACCCAGGAGGTTGCTCCATATAAACCTCTTCCTGGAGATCACCATATAGGAAAGCATTCTTCACATCAAGCTGTAGAAGAGGCCAGTCACAATTGACAGCTACAGATAATAAGATTCTGACAGAATTTAAGCGAGCAACAGGAGAAAAAGTCTCAAAGTAGTCAATGTCGTATGTCTGAGTATATCCTTTGGCAACTAACCGAGCTTTCAACCGTTCAACAGTACCATCCGGTTGATATTTGACAGTGTACACCCAGCGGCAACCTACAGGCTTGCACTGAGGAGGGGGATCCACCAGCTCCCAAGTGCCTCTATCAGTCAGAGCGGTCATCTCATCTTGCATAGCAGAAGTCCAAGCTGTACTCCGCAGGGCATCCTGAATAGTCTTAGGAACAGTAACAGCAGATAAGGCATATACAAAATCACGCGCCTGAGTAGTGAGATGATCAGTAGATACAAAATTAGCAATACTGTGAGACGTGCAGGAACGAGTCCCTTTGTGAAGTGCAATAGGGATATGTAAATCAGATTGTACCTCAGGTGAAGCAGAACCTTCTGGAGGTGAAGATTGGTTGACTGGGGGGGGTACTTGTGGAGGAGGTGCTCTGTTCCTGCACTGATAAACACGAAACTGAGGAGGATCTGGTATCACAGTATCATCCGTCTCAGGTATGCAGTCAGACAGAATAGGCAAAGGTGGTGCAATAATATCTGTTTGCAAATTCTCTCCCGCAGATGAATAATAAGGAGTGTCTTCAAAGAACACCACATCACTACTAATCAGTCATTTTCGCGTAGCAGGATTATAACAGCGATAACCTTTCTGAGTTCTTGAATATCCCAAGAAAATACATTTAGCTGCTCTAGGCGACAGTTTATCAGATGTAGGGCCAAGGAGTCGTACAAAGCACGTGCAACCAAAAATCCGTGGAGGAACAGAAAACAAGGGAGCCTCCGGATGTAAAACTTGGATAGGGATTTTGTTACCAATAACCGACGATGGCATACGATTAATGAGAAAACAGGCAGTCAGACCCGCTTCTGGCCAATAAGTACGAGGTACATGCGAGTGCAACGTGATAGTTCGAGCCACTTCCAACAGATGACGATTCTTTCTATCGGCTACACCATTCTGTTGTGGTGTATAGGCACAGGAGGTTTGATGTAAAGTTCCAACAGATTTACAAAAGAGTTCCACATCTTTCTGAACAAATTCCAACGCATTATCAGTTCTAAAAATTTTAATAGGCACACCAAACTGGGTTTTAATTTCAGCAAAAAAATACTTTATTGTGGATATCACCTCGGATCTACTTTTCAACAGAAATAGCCAAGTAGTCCGCGAAAAATCATCAATAAACAAAATAAAGTAGCGATAGCCAGACACTCGATACATTACATGGTCCCCACACATCAGAGTGCACTACATCAAAAATATGCCTGCTGCGCACAAAACTACGCCTCGGATATACAGATCTAGTTTGTTTACCCAGTTGACAGGACTCACACTGGAAACTACAACTACTCATGTCTGGAAGTAAATGGCGCAGTTTGTCAGAAGAAGGGTGTCTCAGCCTGTAATGCCACTGTAAAGCAGAAACTGAAGCAGATAAGGCAGAGACCACAGCAACTTTGTCAGACCTTGGCATCTCATTCAAGTAGTAGAGACCATCAGCACCTTCATACCCCCCACCAATCTTCATCCTCGTGAGAAGGTCCTGAAAAATGCATGATCCAGGAAAGAATGTCAGGCTACAGTTCAAATTCCTTACAAGTTTGCTAACAGATAATAAATTCATAGGGAAGTTAGGCACATATAAGGCAGATTTGATAAGAAACTGAGAAATAATGTCCCCAATGCCAGAAACTGGAGATCTAGATCCATCAGCAACCATAACCGCAGATTTATGAGCAGGTTTAGAGATAGACTTAAACAAAGCCCTATTGCCTGAAATATGGGATGATGCACCAGAGTCGATCACCCATTTATTATTACCAGAGGGAGGTGGCAAATGTGAACTCAGAAAAGCAGTATCATAACCAGTATGGGCAGCATGTGCTCCACTCGTGGATGCCTCAGATGATGATCCAGCACGCTCCAGAAAGAGACGTTCGACTTCAGCCCTGATGTAATCAGCAGTAGCGCCCGCAGTGTCTGGTGTAGTAGGGTGAGCAGCACTCTCGGATGTAGTGGCAGGAGAATCAGTAGCAGTGTTCGCCCATTCTGGTTTGCCATATTTCTCCCAGCACTTGTCTTCAATGTGGTTCGTACGACCACAGTAAGAGCACAGGCGCTGTCCGGGCAGAGGACGCGCAGCAAGAGTAGTAGTAGTAGTAGGGGCTCCACGCCCAGCAGTAGGAGAACGACCTCTCCCTGCACCAAGGGGAGGACGTCCATCAGAAGCGCGGCCACGGCCACGGCCGCGGCCACCCCAGGCAGCTAAGGCAGTAGAGTCTGCACCATCTGTAGCAGTATGTGGTGTCGGTGACGAAAGACGCTGAAGACGCTGGTAGGCACTCTGAAGGGTAGGCAGCGGATCACCGGCCAGAATCTGATCTACAACGCCAGCATAGGAGTCAGGCAAGCCACTCAAGAACTGTATCAGCTGGAGCTCATCGCGCTGCTTTTGCATAATCACCAGATCCGTCGACAGAGGATGATACGTCTCCAGTTCACCCCACAAACAGGTGAACGTAGAGAAGTAATCGGTGATGTCAGTGCCAGTAAATGTGAGACGGCTAAGCTGTTTGTTGATATCAAACACTTTCTTCGGATTCTGGCTGTGGGAGAAGGTGCTAGCAAGCTGATCCCACATCTGCTTTGCTGTAGGCAGACGGAGGATGGTCATACTAATTTGCTCAACCGTGCTGTTGAGAATCCAGGTCATCACTGTTGAGTCGTCACGGACCCAATCATCGTAAGCTTTGACGTCCTTCACGTCGGCGTCGTCAGCAGGCTGTAGCGGACCGGCACGAGTAAGATGGGAATACTTCCCTTGTGATTTGGCATATATCACAAAGGAGCAAACCCACAGCTAGTAGTTGCGCCCGTCAAGCTTTACTGTAGTAACTTGACGACGCAAATCGTCAGTCGGGGACGCCATCAGGTAGGCAGGCACAACAGGCAGGCAAGGCAGGCAGGCAGGTACAAGATCACGGAGGACCTCTCACATACGGGCTACGTCGAGACGTAGCACGGAACCCGGAGGCGAAAGCCTACACGGGCAGGCAGACAGAATTCACAGACCGAAGACGGAAGGGTCCCTCAAACCAACACGTTGAGGATCTCCACCGGAGATAGAAGAGGCGAGCGGAGAGGACCGGAGGAACACGGAGTGGCGCCTAAGCCACGGCGGTGGCCCAGCAGATCAGCAGACCGACGGCAGCCTTAGCTGCGGCGGCGGCTGGAGCGCCCGGCGGCAGGGCAGGCCGGCGGCTCCTAGCCGGTCGGCGCCAGTAGACCCCCGGCGGGCCGGCGCACGCAGCCGCTGGGCTGTGGCCGGCGGTGGGGAAGGAGGGGGGGAAACCGGCGGCGGCGGCGGGGGGGCGGCGGAAGGGAGGGAGGGTTTCAGTCCTGCTCTAGTACCATCTTACAAATCAGGATTGCAGAGAGCATAGGGTTGCACAATGTGTGCACCCTCATATATATAATACTGAAACAATTACAGAGAGGTCCATACAGAATAAAAAAATAACAAAATAAATAACGGAATAAGTAAACCACAGAAAACATATACTGTAACAGGGATTATATAGGCACATGTTCTATTTCCTTCTCTTATTATCTTATGTTGTGTGTGAGGTGATATATACCAATCTAGACCTAAACTCTTCTAAGTTCTAAGTATAACCCATTTCCTATACAAAGAGGGTGTTGTACTTCTTTTGAAATTAACATAATGCAAAAGACCTATACTCTTCTAGGTTCTAAGTATAACCCATATCCTATACAAAGAGGGGGTTGTACTTCTTTTGAAATTAACATAATGCAAAAGACCTAATTAGCAACACGGTATTGGGACCTTACTAAGCCTTAAATCCTTCCCTATCCCTCTCTCTTTTCTTCTCCCTTTTCTCCTTCGTTCTGATAGACGCTACGTAATTTATTATAGCGGATCCACAACATAAGGGGATAAAAAGTGACTCTTTTTCTCCTTCCTCCCAGCTTGTTAACTCCGAAGGTTCTACCTAAACATGGTGGCTTGGGTAGGGGGAGGTTAACTCCTCCATAGGCGGTGTTGGATAGACAACACTCTCTACCTTCTCCTACAATGTCCAGACCGCTGACCATCGAAGAAAGATATGTTCGCCCTTCAAGGACGCATCCATAGACTGCGAGGATTGTCATCCAACTTCCCTCTAATCTCATCCCCAATAGAAAACTAGCTATGATCTCTTATTCTCCAAGCTGCTGAGTCGCACATAGCAACAACCATAAGCAAAAAGTTCAATTGACCATCACCTATAATGATTTTGCATATATTATCTAACATTGAACGGATTCAACTGTTTGTTTGGGATAAATGTTGTTTCCAACTAGTTGGAATCTAAGGATAAAACCGTGTCTGCAAATTCACCACCACCTACTAAAAATGATGTCAGAAATGTAACAATGGCAAGGTCAGATCATGGCTCAGTTGTAGTATGGAACTCAAACTCACAACTAAACTTATAAAATTCTATTATGAAGATTTGGGATGCTTCCAAGCAGCAATACACACATGAGACAAATGCTCCCAAGGCAAGGAAGCACGGACACGTTTCTGATCACAGACATGAGACACAGCAATTTTCTAAATTATAGGACACGGGCACGACAGCATAAAGAAGATAATTTGTTATAATACATACGTGTGTAAGTATATATGGTTGGGATTGAGGCTTAGATGGTGACGATGACATGTGTAAGCATATATGATTTTAACACACACACCCATATATATAAGTATGATGTATGTATTGGAATAATTTATAAATATCCATAATTTTGTATATATGTATGTACCAAGGAATGAGGTTTTGGCAAAATTTCACCCAAAAACTTCTATCTCAGTGGCATCTACTATCGAAACATGTGATTATATTGATTTCGATCAAAACTGCACACAAGATTGCATTTATCAAAATTTCGATAAAAAAATCTTGACGATTTCGATGAATTTCTCCAATTTTGAGGTTTTTTGTAGACAAACTCAAAAATTTCGTGGGAAATTTCGATGACAATTTCGATAATTGCAATCCTTGGTGTTATAGCTGTTTCTTGAAGAGGAGTAAAGGGGGATTGGGGTTATTTCACCATTTAGTACGTATGCATAGTGTATAGTTGTATACCTATAGTATTTCATAATTGCATTGCATTCCCTAATATTTGTAATTCAAATTATTAAATACTAGTACAATGCATGCTTCATGTTGTTTTTTATTTTCATAATCTATTGAAATTTTCGTCAAAATTTCAAAAAAAAATTGATTCCATGTTGTCGAAACGGCTTCGAAATCGGATACCTCGTTCCTTGGTATGTACAATCATATATGAATATGAATAGGAGTGTGTTTGTGTGCCGTACAAACAATATGAGGTAGAAACCTAAACATGTTGCATTTTTTTCAATAAAACATAGTAAATTTTCTCTATCAAATTTGGGTTCCAACCATGGAATATTACTTCGACAAGTGTGGAAGAGGAAGTTTGTAGAAACATCGACGAAACTTATTTTTACAACCAAACTTCGACGCATCTTTGACAGAAATGAAGCTAAAATAGTGATTTCATGACAAAAATTGATAAATTTCATTATATATAGCCATCCATCTAGGTTTAGATATGTAATAAAACACAGTCAAATGCAAATGCACAAGATGTCGTCTTAGTGTCAACTTAGACAGGCATGGAAGTGGAAGTTTGTGGAAAATCTAAGGAAACTTTGAGGAAGTTGTGGACTAACACTTCGACACAAATTAAGCTAAAAGATAGTGAGATTGTTAGGGATTTTGGCATAAAACATGAAATTTTGATAAACACATACTCCATCCATAATCTTCTACGAAATGTTTAGAACCTAAATGTGTTCTATTTATGTGGAGTTCTGTATCTACAAAAATCCCAATTGGATCACATTCTAGAATTAAAAAATATGAATGGTATTAAGTCTACACCAAATTTTGCAAAACTTGTGGAAATCTAGTAGAGGAATAAACTTATAATTCCTCTCTAGTTAGAAACCAAGAAAATGGTCACGTCAAAAATGTTTCTTACAAGTTTCTGTAGGCCTACAATATGTGTGCAACAATAATAACTACGAAGATCATCCAGAAGATGGGAGGTTTTGAGCTAGCTGGGTCGATTTCATCACCAAGTAGGTTGAATTCATCGACACATGTCAACAAGTAGACAACCAATGGGGCATGGAAGTTTACCATGTTTTGCCATCAATAGGCATAGACATATGTAACATCGAGGATATATCGCCAGACGTCGAGGATGTTTAGTACCATGGTTCCAATTACCCAAAAAAATTTAGACCAAAAAGAGATTCATGAAACCTAATTCATCTTGGACAATATATATTGACTATTTATAAAGAGATATTGATTGCAATTTTGATTAGACCTCAGCTTTGTTTTACATTTCCTCAACGGCAAGACATAATTGTAAAATGGCTGTAAATTCAGAATTTACAGTCTAGAATTAGTAGCAGCAGCAGCCGCTACACTAATGTGTCAGGAAGTGTCAAGCCGTCCGTGTGTGTCCAGGCCGCAAAAATGAACCAAAATGGATAGGCACATCATGGCCGTGTCCAAAACGTTTTGGGGCATATCCGGGAAGTTTCGGAGTTAAAATCGTGACAAACACGGACACTATGGCTGTATAAAGTATCCCTGCTTCCTAGTCCCCAGGTCTACCCTGTTTGAGAAAGCTATTTTCTGAGAAACAAATGAATTGTTATATCTGCGGCGGTTATGGTTTAGATTGAGAGAAAGTCTCATGCATGCAATGTGTCATCCACATATGCACTATATATCACAAAAAGTATTTAGAAGAGAATTACAAGCAGGTCCTTGTATACCAAATCGGTCCCCACATATACATTTTTGTCCCTTTACAAATAATACTCCCCCTTAAGCCGGGATATACATATTGTGCGTGCCATCTAGGTACACATGTGAACTCGTAAACCATTCAGTGATTTGGTAAATAAATAAGCCGATTGATCTTCAAACCTAACCGGTGACATCTGAATCAGTTTCTCTTGAATCTTCACCCTTAAAAAGTGGGAACCAACCTCAATATGTTTAGGTCTTTCAGGGAAGATTTGATTTTCAGCAATGTGGAATGTGACCAGGTTGTTACACCTCAAATCCATAGGACTATGTTGTGTGAACTCCAAGTTCCTCCAACAGGTGTTGAATCCACAGCAACTCACACGTTGCCAGGGCCCTAGCTCCATACTCAGACTCTGCACTAGACCTAACTACAACTGTCTGCTTCTTGCTCTTCCAGTATACTAAATTTCCTCCCACGAAGACGTAATAACCAGAAATGGTGTCTATCAATATTGGATCATGCCCAATTAGCATTAGAGAAACTGTGTACCTTCAGATGATCATGAATTCAATACAAGATCCCCTTCCTAGGGGACTTCTTCAAATACCTTCAGGATGCACAACACAGCCTGGAATGACGTGTACAAGGTTTTTCCCTGAACTGGCTCACAACGATAGTAGTAAAAGCAATGATGGGTCTGGTAACTGTAAGAATTCAGCTTTCCAACAAGAAAATTATATCCCCAAGTGATGCACGACAAGTTCCACTCCCAGATTCAAAAGCCTAGTAGTGCATCCATTTAGTCCTAATTAGCTCTTTTATAACGTTATTGTGATTTAGGATTCCTTGTGGGGTCGTTTCAATTTTAGGACCTATATGTAATATTAGGGACTAACTAGTAAGTTCTTAATTGAATAGTTTCATTTATCATTTTCAATTGGGTCGTTACCAAGGAACGAGGTATCCGATAAGGATTTCGTTTCGACGGTGTGGAAATAGGTATTTAATGGTATACCGACGAAAATTTTGACAAATGCAATCATGGTTGTTTTGACCCAAATTGAATGAATTAAATCATGAAATTTCACAGGTGTAATCTCACATCTGAATGCATCACTTTATGCAATAAAATTTATGTTGGATATGTAGGGGGTGTCCTTCATATAGGGAGAACTGGCATGTTTTGGGGGATTCCAATGACAGAATGTAGGAATTGTGCTGTGAAATTTTACTAGCCCAATCCATAAACTGAAATACACATACGTATGTGATAATGACATATTGTTCCCATCCCAAACCTAGGCCTATGTCTCTACATGCATCATATTAGATTCTGTCAGAAACTATACACCAGGGCTTTCAATTACTCTTCTTCAAAGTCAATATGTGTCTTTGGCATTGACTTCACAACTGTGGAGGAAGTTAGGAACCATCACTAATGTGACATCTTTTTTATCTGCCATCGTTTATTACCATGATCTTAATATGCAATAGTAAATTCCCCTGTGGATCATTCACTATTCGGGATATATATAAAACCAATATTACCATGTCTGCATGTTGTGGGGATGCAATAATATAAGAAGCGTAGTAACCATGTCAACTATGTCCAAGTTGTGGGATATGTCTAGCAAGTGACATATACACAAATATAAAACCAGAAAATTACAAAATCTATGTTTTTTCACAATATTTATTTGTCTGTGATAGGAAATAGTAAAGTTTCTTACTTACATGCTAAATAATAGTAGTAATAAGAACATATGTGATGTAGGACGCACTAGGCTTTATTCAATTTTTTTTGCCTTAATTTTATATTTGGGGATCTAAGTGCAAATTATCTAGTTATTGTACTTCGCTGTAAATGTTTTATGCTATCTTTTTCTTTTAGGTTTTATTTCATTTCGAATTTTGTTAAATAGGATTTATTTCCATTACTTGAGGGTCAAGTCATGCAGTGTTATAAAAGCCAGCCTTGGGGCCTTTGTCCAGGCAGTTGAATATTAATTGAATTTTGAGAATTGTTGTTTACCTTCTTCTTTCTTCTTCTTCAAGATGTGTTCCACATCGTGGTAACAGAGCCAAACCCTAAATTATAAGGGCACGGCCTCCTTTCTCTTCCCCTTTTTTTCATTCTCTTTGATTCTTCCGATTATTGTTCATCAAGGAACAGTAAATCTCCGTCCGTCTTTCTCCCCCTCTCCCGCTTCCGCCCACCATACATGCTGCCCGCCGCCGTCCCTGTCCACCATGGCAACCAGACGCAACCCCCGCCCAGACCGTGCGATCAGCCCCCGCCCTCCAGACTGCGGCCGTTTTCCCAACACCTCAACAGCAACCGACAGTCGCAAAGTCGTTGTCATCTCCGTACAGTCGGATGGCCAGCCTCCGCTCCACCATGCTCCTACCGCTTCACAAAGGATTCAATCCTCCACACCCTCCTACCATGTGACTGACTACCTTCCTGTGATTGCCTTCTGTCCGGTGGCCGCATCTTCTTGCAAGCCTCCGCCAACCGCAACAAGTCATCGGATCCCCTCCACCGCACGTCTGATCTACTCCGAGCCTCCTCTCGGTAGTCGCCCGGTTCAAGTAAATGTTGCCCGCCAACCACCCCCCTCTCGTACGGAACCCGGCTCACAGCGCAACATCTACACCGACACTTCTCGCCAGCAACAACGCTCGTCACCAGCCGTCCACTCTAGTGTCAACCGGCGGCAAGGACAACAGGCATCAATTTGCACAAAGTCGGCGCTACTTGAGGCTGCTCCCGTTAACAACTGACCCTCTCTCTGCCGATCATCAGCCATGTCTTCCACCGGAGCCTCGTCTTCCACCTGCCGCTTAAGGAATTTCCGCTGGCATCTTGCCCTCCCTGTCTCCCACAAGTCACCGCTCACAAAGCTACTGATACCGCTCTCCGCTCAGCAGAGTCGGTCAGGCCCTTTCCTGTCAAGGCCACCCATAGACGTCCCGCTCTCCAGACTGCTCCCCGCCTAACAATGTGCATATAGCATCCAGAGGCAGGGCGACCAGACTGCTAGTAAGCAGCCCCGAAATTTTTTCTCCTGAGGAGGCACACTGGATCAACCTTCCTTCTGAAGCACCTCCTTCTACATAGACTTTAAGGAGGCTTTATTCTCCACAAAATCATGGCGACTCTTCAAGACATTGACAACAAGATGAACGTAATTAGTTCAACTCTGGTAGATATTCAACGTCGACTAGATGACGTTGCACAGAAGCAAGACAAATATGTGCAACATCTAGTCTACAATAGCCACGTCAAGACACAACGCATGATTCAGCGATTGACAAGGACGAGATGATGTGGAACACATCTTGAAGAAGAAGAAAGAAGAAGATAAACGATAATTCTCAAAATTCAATTCACATTCAACTACCTGGACAAAGGCTCCAAGGCTGGCTTTTATAACACTACATGACTTGACCCTCAAGTAATGGAAATAAATCCTATTTAACAAAATTCAAAATTAAATAAAACCTAAAAGAAAAAGAAAGCATAAAACAATTACGACTAAGTACAATAACTAGATAATTTGCACTTAGGTCCCTAAATATAAAATGAAAGCAAACAAATAGAATAAAGCCTAGTGTGTTGCGTCCTACATCAATATGTATACTAGTTAGCTTCCTACTAAATTGATTGCAATTTGAGAAAAAGAAACTGATAAACTGAGAACCCGTAGTGTTACACAATGTGTGTACCCCATATATATTTATATATATATATTATATATATATATATATATATATAATATATATATATATTATATATAATATATATATATTATATATATATATATAAGGCTAGAATACACTCGAGTGTATCCGGAGCGGAATACACTCAAGTAGTTTTTCATGATGCAATATTTTTTTTGAAAATCTAATCCATTGATCTTATTAAACATCTCATGAACAACTCATATGCAAAATTTGAGCACATTTGGATATGTATTGCTCATGTTATGAAGACCGCAAAAATTATGCATTTGAAATTAGTTTCGTGCGTCGATTTTGTTGTCCTTGGATGAGTGACTTACACTCATCCAAATGGGCTCAAAATTTGTATGTAGCCTAGTTATAGTATGACGGTGAAGATCAACGGTTTACATTTTGCAAAAAATAGTCTTGATATGCAAACACACTTGAGTGTATTCGTGCGATCCGTACACTCGAGTGTATTCTAGCCTGACTCTCTCTCTCTCTCTCTCTCTCTCTCTATATATATATATATATATATATAAGTGGAGCAATTACACAAAGGTCCATATAGAAAAGGAAAATAACAAACAAAATATATAAAGACATTATTTAACACACCCCCTCAAGTTGGAGCATAGATATCAATCATGCCCAACTTGTCCACAAGAGAGCTAAATTGCTTCTTTGCCAGCGGCTTTGTAAAGATATCAGCAACTTGATCCTCTGAGCGGGTAAATGGAGTGCAGATTCGACCAGACAAGATAGTTTTTCAGATAAACTAACAGTCAACTTCAATGTGCTTTGTCCGCTCATGATACACAGGATTATTAGCAATGAAGATGGCAGCTTTATTATCACAATGCATAGGAATAGCAGTAGAAGACTCCACACCGAAGTCTTTCAAGAGAGATTGTACACATAAAAGTTCAAAAGCAGTGTGAGCCATAGCCCTGTACTCAGCCTCAGCACTAGATCTAGCAATAACATTTTACTTTTTGCTCCTCCAAGTGAGGAGATTTCCTCCAACATAGGTGCAGTAGCCTGAAGTGTCAATTTTACTTCCAGCATAATCAGAGTCAGAATAACCTTCAAACGAACAGTGCCCATGCTTTCTATAACATAGGCCTTTACCAGGAGATTTCTTAAGGTACCTTAGAATATGACAGAGGGCATCCCAGTGACACTGTCTAGGCTTATCAAGATACCTGCTAAGAAGACCAACAGCAGTAGAGATATCAGCTCTAGTAACAGTCAGATAAATCATCTTACCAACCAGTCTCCTATATTTTTTATTATCCGGTTATATAGGAGATGCATCATCATCCCAATTCACATTGGGATCCAGAGGAGTATCAACGGGACGCGCTCCAAGCATCCCAGTCTCCTGTAAAAGATCAAGAACATACTTCCTCTAGGATAAGACAAGAGCACTAGCAGTTCTGGACACCTCAATGCCCAGAAAAATATCGCAACTTTCCCAAGTCTTTAGTAGCAAAATGCTTGCACAAGTGTGTTTTAGTAGCCTAAATTTCAGTAACATCGCTGCCAGATAGATGATATCGTCAACATAAACAATCAGAATCACAATACCAGAAGACGTCTTTTTAATAAAGACAGAGTGATCAGCATGTGATCAGAAATCCAAAAGTAGTCAGTATCTTGCTCAACTTGTCAAACCATGCCCGAGGACTCTGCTTAGAGTCCATAAATAGATTTTTTTAGATGGCAAACCTTGTGTAACTCCCCCTGAGCAACAAACCCAGGTGGTTGCTCCATATAGACCACTTCTTGAAGATCACCATACAGAAAAGCATTTTTAACATCAAGTTGAATAAGAGGCCAATCCAAGTTGACAACAACAGAAAGGAGTACTCGAATTAAATTCAGTCGTGCAACAGGCGACAAAGTCTCAAAATAATCAATACTGTAGGTTTGAGTGTACCCTTTTTCCACAAGGCGTGCCTTCAGACGTTCCACAGTCCCATCAGGCTGATACTTCACAGCATATACCCATCTGTAGACAACAGGCTTGCAATCAGGAGGAGGATCCACCAACTCCCAAGTTCCTCTATCAGCAAGGGCAGTCATTTCCTCAGTCATGGCATTTATCCAGGCAGAACTTTGTGAAGCGTCATGGATATTCTTAGGGACAGCAATAGCAGATAGAGCGGCAACAAAATTACTCACATGAATACCCAGATGTGCAGTAGAAACATGATTAGCAATATTATGAGAAGTACAAGAACGAGTGCCTTTCCTGAAAACAATAGGCAAATCTAAGTCAGAAGTTACCTCAACGGGTGTAGGATCTTCTAGAGGAGGAGATTGGTTTTACATGGGTGGGTCTTGAGCAGACTGTGACTGGTTCCTGCGTTGATACACAATAAGAATAGAAGCAGGTTCAGCAGGTAAAGTATCAGATATGCAATCACTGATGACTGGTAATGGTGTTGCTATAATATATGAACTCAAGGTATGTCCTTTAGCAGAATAAAAAGGTGTATACTCAAAGAAAACCACGTCACTACTCGTGAACCACTTTTTAGTAGTAGGATATAGCAACGATACCCTTTCTGAGTACGTGAATAACCCAAGAAAATGCATTTTTCCGCTCTAAGAGATAATTTGTCATTATTCGATCCAAGTAGACGCACAACGCAGGTAGATCCAAAAAATCCTCGGAGGAACAGAAAAAAGAGGCATATTTGGTTGTAGAACCTGTACTAGAATCTTGTTTCCAACCACAAATGAAGGCATTCAATTAATTAGAAAACAGGCAGTAAGAATGGCTTCTGGCCAAAAGTGTCTAGGAACATTAGAGTGTAGCATGACGGTTCTAGTGACTTCAAGAAAATGTCTATTTTTCCTCTCTGTTACTCCATTTTGTTGAGGTGTATATGCACAAGATGTTTGATGAATAGTACCGACAGAACGACAAAACAGCTCAACCTCTTTCTAAACAAATTCTAAAGCATTATCTATTCGCAGAATTTTAACAGGCATAGAGAACTGGGTTTTAATTTCAGCAAAGAAGAATTTTATTGTAGGCAATACTTGGGACCGATCTTTCAGAAGAAACAACCATGTGGCACGAGAAAAATCATCAATAAATAGAATAAAGTATTTATTTCCAGATAAACTTGGAACATGACAAGGACCCCATACATCTGCATGAATAAGATCAAAAATGTTTTACTACTAATCTGAGACTGCTTCGGATAGACAGTTCTAGACTGTTTGCCTAACTGATACGACTCGCACTGAAAATTGTGCGTCCCTACACCAGAAATGACATGCTTTATTTTTTCAGATGACGGATGTCCAAGTCTGTAGTGCCACTGCAAAGTTGAAACCGAAGATGACAATGTTGAAGCTAAAGCCATAGAGTCGATCTTTTTCAACTCATCCAGATATTAGAGACCATCAAGTCCTTCATGCCCCCCACCAATATTCATCCTCGTGCGAAGGTCCTGAAAAGTACAAATACTAGGAACAAAGGTGAGACTGCAGTTCAGGCTACACACAATTTTGCTAATAGATAGTAAGTTAAGCGGAAAACGAGGCACATATAGAGCAGATTTCAACAAAAATTGAGCAGCAATAACACCAATCCCAGACACAACAGATTTTGAGCCATCAGCGAGCATAACAGAAGACTTAGAAACCGGTGTAGATAAATTTGAAAAAAGAGACCGATTTCCAGAATTGTGAGAAGAAGCACCCGAATCGATCACCCATCTTGTATTACCAGTACTAAACGAGGGTGCACTTAGAAAAGCAGAATCACAACCAGAGTAGGTTGCAGCATGAGCTCCAGTAGTAGCAGTAGAGGAAGACCCAGTGCCCTCCAGCAATAGACGTTCCACCTCAGAGCGGATGAAATCAGCAGTAGTAGAGCTCAACGAATCAGTAGCTTGAGGCTGAGTAGCAACCTCAGAAGTAGCATTGGCCTCAAAAGCAGCATTGGCCCAGGCAGGTTTGCCATACTTCTCCTAACACTTTTTTTCAATGTGGTTAGACCTACCACAGAAATTGCAGAAGCGATGTCCAGAGGGAGGGCGAGAAGTACTGGGAGGGTCAGAGGACGCACCACGTCCAAACGAACCACGCCCCCTCCCATAGCCAAGAGGAGGGCGGTTCTCCTGAAAGCGACCACGGCCGCGGCCACGATCACGGCCTGACATAGCGGTAAGGGGCAGTGGTATCGCCAGTATCAGCAAGTAACTCAAAAGATGAGGGAGGCAGTCGTTGAAGGCGCTGAAAAGCACTTTGCAACGTAGGCAGTGGATCACTGGCAAGGATCTAATCTACAACTCCAGCATATGACTCAGGAACGCCACACAGAAACTGGACTACCTGCAGCTCCTGTCTTTGGCGTTGCATGGTAGCCAAATCAGTCGACAAAGGGTGATAGCTCTCCAGTTCACCCCAGAGTCCCTTGAAGGCGGAGAAATAGTCAGCAAGGTTAGGTCCCGAGAACTGTAGATGAGTCAGCTGCTTATTTAAGTCGAACACCTTCTTGGGATTTTTGCTGTGAGAGTAAGTGCTTGCCAGCTGATCCCACATTTCCTTAGCAGTAGGAAGACGGAGTAAGGTAACACTGATGCGTGTTTCGCTGTTGTTTAGAATCCATGTCATCACAGTCGAATCATCTTTGACCCAGTCATCATAGGCCTTGATGTCCTTGGACTCGGCAGTAGAAGCAGGGGTTGGAGGTGGGTCGCACGTCAAGTGGGAATGTTTGCCCTGGGATTTAGCATAAATATCCATGGAACAAACCCAGTGTTGGTAGTTGCGCCCATCCAGCTTGACAGTAGTAACCTGACGGCGATGATCGTCATGTGAGGAAGCCATGACAGACAAACAACACCAAGTCCAGCAGTAGGAGGCAGGTACAATCAGTAGATGACCCCGCCTAGGTCCTCGCTCTAGGCGGCAGTAGGCACAGGAGAAAAAACTGGGTGGACTAGTTACATACGGACTACGCCGAAGCGCAGGAAGGGACCCAACGGCTCAAAGGCCGACACGGGCAGGCAGTAGACGGAGTCGGAGGAGGCTCACAAAGACGCCTGGTTGGTGGGCGGCTAGGAGAAGGCAGCGGCACGAAGGCCCGGGGCGCCGACGCCGGTGGCGGTGGGGCGGCCTGCTGCTGCGGCGGCTACCCCTGCCGAGCAGCGGGCAGCACGACGGCTGCGGTGCGGCCAGCAGCGGCAGGGGGGAGGCAGGCGCCGGCCGGCGGAGAGAGAGAAGGGAAGGGAGGGAGGGGAAGGAGAAAGGGGAGAGAGAGGGGTGGCGATATATATATATATATATATATATATATATATATATATAAGTGGAGCAATTACACAACGGTCCATATAGAAATGGAAAATAACAAACAAAATATATAAAGACATTATTTAACACAATTATACTGGTGTAGCGGATTATTTAAGAATATATATTGAATGTAATGTATATTATAAGATAGGGTCATAGATCTATGATCACATACAATTACGAAGACATACAAAGAGGCAATTTAGGAGATTGTTGCCAATTTAAGGCTTTCTTGGATGAATTTATATGTTAATTATGAGGTGTAAATGAGAGAAATGGTAGGAAATATAAAGGCATACCTTGAATTAGGCTTAGTTGAGCCCCAGTTGTCGAAATCCCCCTTGCTCCCCCATTCAAACAACAAAAATAGGCTCAAGCACACAAAGACCGGAATATATGTCGATATGGCGGTAAATTTTGTTGAAATTTGGCAGTATTTGGCTAGTATTTGGAGATATACCATCTGTATACTGATATTTGTGATCCTACCGATACACTCGCAAAATAACGTATCTTATGGTGTTGAAAATGAAATTTTGAGCAAAATTTTGCATGTTTCGGCGATATCTCACTCCTTGGTCATTATAGAAATAAACCAATTAGGACTTCATATGAGTTTTCTATATATACCCACACATGGGGCTATCGTATGGTGGTTGAATTAGAGGAAAGAACTTGAGTTTTGCAATGTGGTTTGCATCACCAAGGGTCATCAAGCAGCTCTCTTTGTTCCATGTGTAACTTTACTTTAGGATCCATTGGAGTGTCAATAGGCCTAGTCCCAAGCATTCCTATCTCCATAAGAAAATCTACTGCATACTCGCATTGCAAAATCACTATCCCAGACTTTGAGGCAACCTCAATACTGTAAAAGTATTTAAGGTTACCTAATTCTTTTGTATGATATTGTCCTTGCAAGAAAGTTTTCATTGTGCAAGGTCATGTTCATCATCATCTATAAACACAACGTCATCAACATATACTACAACAAAGATACTAACAGAGCTATGTCGCCTGTAGATAATAGAATTGTCCATAATACATCTCTAAAATTCAAACTCTGAAAGAGTATTGTTGATGCCACAAAGACATAATTTCCATATTACATCTTTGTAACACACACATAGACACCTATATGGGATTAAGAGAGGATTCCTCTCCCCCTCTCCCACACTCGTAGCGGAGACCAGACACCCAAGAGTGTGATAAACCTAGGAAGCACTTGGGATTTGAAATCGGGTCATATATGTATGTATGTATGTATGTATGTATGTATGTATGTATGTATGTATGTATGTATGTACGGGATAAAGAGAGACATTCTCTCCCCCTCTCTCATGCCTGTGGCGGAGGCCAAACGTCCAGAGAGTGGTAAACCAAGGCGGCTGTTGGGATTCAAACTCAGGTCCCTATGTTAGGGGACGATGTGCTTGACCATTTGAACCACTCCTTGTCGAATGACAACCTATAGCTGAGGACGGATGCCTAGGGTGGAAACAAATCAGAAAAATGCTTAGTCGGTGGTTCAAACCCAGGTTCCTTCATTGGGGAACACCTGAATTCTCCAAGCATGCTATCCCTTGTCGATAATCACATATACATGTATGGATGTATACAAGGCTAGTCTCTCACTGGGTTATTGCCTTAAGGCGATAACCCATTGAGAGGCTAGCCGTGTACACGTCCATGCATGTATATGTGACTATCGACAAGGGATAGCATGCTTGGTGAATTCAGGTGTTCCCCAATGAAGGAACCTGGGTATGAACCACAGGTTAAGCATTTTTCCGATCTAATACCACCCTATCCGGCCTCGGGTACAGGTTGTCAGAGAAGGGGAGAAATTTCTCTCTCTTAATCCCATACATGTATATGTATGCACACACATACACACACATAATATATATACATATATATAATACATATAAATTTTGAATAGAAATATATAAACATTGTGAGAATAATCCCACACCGTAGAGTTTGGAAGTGATCCTTAGGCATATATGGTGTGTGGCCCTTCACTCATTGCCATTTAATTCTAAGTTGAATACCCAAACTCAAATATGGTATTAGAGCAAGTGATCCTCGGGCATATATGGTGGGTGTCCCTTCGTTCCTTGCCAATTAGTTTTAAGTTGAATACCCAAACTCAAATATGGTATTAGAGTGAACCCCACAAAAAACGTGAATACCATACCCTACCTAAAATAACAAGTGCAAGCACAAAAGAAAAATGGTTGCATGTGAGAAGGGATGTGAGAATAATCCCACACCACTAAGTTTAGGAATGGCCTTGGGCTAACAAGGTGTTTGGTCCCTCACTAATTGTCAATTGGTTTTGAGTTGAATACCCACACTCACATATGCAGAGCCCAGCTGGACGAGCATGGTGGTAAGGACGCCGTAGAGGTTGGTGGTGATGATGTCACACGTGTCCCAAAGGCGATGTAGCTCAAGATGCAGAACGCCAATAAGGTTGTACATTATGGACATGAGGAGCATTGATAGGCCAAACGTGCATCCGAACTTGGACTTGTAAGTGACCTCGTTTTCCAAGGGCAAGACCGTGTTAATTCCTTCAAATGCGTACACAATGACGCTAAGCCCATTAAAGAGATGGAGACACTCGTAAAGGCCTAGAGAGTTAGCTGGAAACAACAGCACGTCTTCGATCGTCATGACCCCCATGGCGCCAATGCTGACTACATCGGCGAAGATTCTCATATGCGCCAGGTGAACCAAGGTAGAAATTGAGTTCAGGCCCAACTATAACACGAACATCATCCACACGTATGCTGCCTTCCAGTCCAAGAACCCCAACAACGTCACGCCACCGGCAGAGTTGAAGATGTGGACAAGGGTGGTGGTGATGAAGATGTGAGAGGGAACCCCAACAACGTCAAGCCTTGGCTGAGCACGATCATGACATCTATGGTGGGTCAACCGAGCGGGTCGTACACAACAATGAAGGGAGATTTGTGATTCCCTCTCACACGGAGATGGTGGGCAATGCTTGCAAGTTGCAACAAGTGTTGGCGATCATGGGAAAGAAAAAGGGAAGTCGGGATCGAAAAGAAAGTCGTGACTGGGCACAAACATGGAAATGTTGGCTAGAAAGAAAACCGGGAATGTAACGAAATGAAGGGAAAACAAAAGGCAGAATCACGGAACAAGAAAATAAAATTGACTGATGTCTGCTATAAAAGATTGACAGGGGGAACACAAAAGTTGTTGACCGGAAGCGAGATAGTTACTTGTGTGACTGTGTCGAATCGAACATGTATGGATAAATTCTTATGAAAGAAGAAGAGTGATCAAAAAAAGATGACCATGGAGAATGGGAAGATGTCTGGCGAACAACGAAGGCACTCTTCTTTTCTCTCTTGGGTAAGGATGAGTGCTCTGATACCATATGTGAAAAATAAGATTGGTGGGGAAATTCCCTTGTGTGTTGTATTTCTTAATGATAGACAGTAAACTCCTCTCCTATATATAGGAGAAGAAGCAAGTGACATAACCCTAATGGGCCAAGACATGTAGTCTCCTTTACAAATGAACCTATTAAAACATACCCCTCCGTGCGCGCACGCACGTACGCACAAATGAACCCAGCCACAAACGAACACATGCACGCACACACAAACGAACAGACGCACTACTCGCACGCACACAAAAACGCACGCACAAACGAGAACACACACACAAACGCATGCACAAACGAACACACACACACCCATGCACACACACACACACATATATCTTCGTGTGTATGTGTTATATGCACATATAAACAAATGTGTGTATATTTGTGATGTATATGTATGTATCTACACACACACACACACAGATATACATGTATAAATATATGTATATATCATAAATTTATATCCTCAATTTTTTCCTGATCAGTTGATTTTATATATAGTCATGCTTTTATCAATTTATACCCAAAATTTTCACATAATTCCCAATTTTGAATTTCTCAGCTATCAAAATTGTGACAATGGTTCGTGAAGTGTGGAAAACCAAATTAGAGAGTAGGACTAAAAGAGTGTCATGGAGGTGTATATAATACAAGAAGAAAAAGAGATAGCCAAAAATAGAAACCTCTCAACAAGATGTATAATGAATTTAAAGTATTGATTTGCATATAGTACATAAATGAGGGGTAAGGGACCTAATTCGGTGCAGACATAAAGTACAATCGTAGTTACAGTAGTTAAAAATCATATTTTAATAGTAGATATTAAATCAAAGACAATAATTAATACAACAGATGTTGAAATTTACAAAAGTAAAGATACAGGATTTATTTAAGTTTCAGCTAAAATTGAATTCATGACTAGTATATTACGTAAGTGAAAATCTACTTTCTGAAGCTACGATAATGTATCGTATTAATTACAGAGGAATGATGTATCCAATCAAAACTAAACATAGCATATAGAAAATGCGATTAGAATATGCAAATTATTGCTTCAATACATCAATTTACATCTAAAATAACCCTAACAAAATTACATTCATAAATTTTTGTTTAATCAAATTTGTGTCAATTCTATGACCAAATGCATTTTTGTTGACATTTCACAAAATAGCGTGCCCAAATCGGGACAATCATTCCAATTTCCAGTAGTCATGAAATGAAAAAAATCAGAATTTTCATACTATGCCCCCCCCCCAATGTAGACCTGTGTGATCTGAATAATAGCCTCTTCTACTCGTTTAACTACACTATAATCACATGTCTGCTCCTAATTCCAACTGGATTTGCTACAGAATTGTCATAGCTCCTGAGAAGTATGTCATCATAATGTATTCTAGTTCCCACATAATGTATTCTAGTTCAGACCAAGTGATGAGTATAGTGTATCTAACTCATCCTAAGTGATCAATAGATACCTACTTTAAGCTTTGCAATGTTTGTTTACCATTTTCCTCCATTCCCAATAAGATCTTCTAATCTTGTCATCTCTAGGTACCTTCTTTCCTAAACTTTCTCAGCCATCAACTAAGGGTTACATCTGGGGCCTTACATTCTAGTATTCCCCTTCCCAACACCTAATTACTATGCAAAAGCTCTGGTGAGTAGTTTGATTTTTTCTTTTCCGCATTTGCATGCTTGCTCCATGCCCTCTTACAGCTTTTTTTTTGTTCTATAATGGCATGTTCTCATCATGTGCCTTCCATTAGAAGCATTTTATATAAAGTCTCGTGGATCTTCTCTATATGTGATGGCTAATGGTGGTTGGCTATCCTACATCTCTAATACTTCTCCGAACCAAGGAACAAGGTGACCGAACCGACGCCGTTTCGACAGGTTGGAAATAGGTATTAGCCGGTATACCGACGGAAATATTGACAGATGCAATCCTGGCTGTTTCGACGCCAAAATGAACGAATTAATTCATTAAAACTTTACAGGTGTGATCTCTATACCTAAATGCAGCGTTTTATGCAATAAAATTTTATATTGGGTGTGTAGAGGGGGGGGGGGGGTCCATCATGTGGGAGGTAAGGAATCTGTCATGTTTCGTGGGGATTTCTATGAAGGATTTCGAAGACAAAATGTAGGAATTAAGATATGAAATTTTACTAGCACAAACCACAACTTAAATACACACAATTATGCAATAGTATACAATTTACAACATACGAATAACACATTTACTTACAACTCACATCAGTTGTATATTGAGTGGCGCACTGGTTCTCCATACAGTAATGAGTTGATATTACTAAGATATTGCGGCCACGACATGTGCATCCTATAAAGGTGGTTGTATGTAGTCACAAGCTCCTCATACACATCATTATTGGCAAATTGTATGAAGTTCTATGTTGCTCATTCATGTGCAATATTGTATAAGTGTATATTACTCCTTTGTATTATATTCGCATTGTTCTTTAGTAAAACATCTTCCACTAAACATAAATAAGTAACTAATTATATCAATACTAATTGTAATATGCTTAGATAAATTGTATGATAACAGTAATTAATATTGTTGTCAGTAGGTAGATCTAGTGATAATATTGCATATCTACATAATATACTTATAGATGTATGTATAGTTCGCGTAAACATATAAAAATTGGAGTAATATTAGCCTTGGCGGCAAAAAACACTTTTTAGGCGAAAGTGGAAGAAAAAAGTAAGAAAAAGAGATCGAGAGGATGCTAATGGTAGAAATGAAAGATATTAGTTAGAATTACCTTGATTTGGGTTGGTATTAGCTCCAATCGACAAAAATCATCCAAATGTACCTTCTTTTCTCCTCCCAATAAGTAACAACAGTCATTCTCGCAAAAAACGGTATACCCGTCGGTATACCGCCGATTTCGGTCGGTACAGTGAAGTTAGTAGTGCATTTTGCACAGAAACCATCGAAACATGGCGATATTGGCAGTATACATGTCGGTATTATCGGTATTTGCGATCCTATCAGTACGCACGCATGTTTCCGTGTCGGTATCGGTATTTCGATCGAAATAGCACTGAACCGGAGAAACCTCATTCCTTGCTCCCATCATAGACCCTCTCCCCTCACTTCTAGTCTCTCCACTACATTTTTCGTCCCCTTCCCTTAGTCCTGCTTAATATACACTTTAAGGCCTTTATTTGGCTATTCCTAAGCCACAAAGTCGAGAAGAACCATTTTCTACACAAGTTTACCATAGAAGACGTGGTTACAACGTTAAGGACTTGGAGGATGGGCACAACAGTCGCAAATAGTCATATCGACCATCGACCTTGGCAACCCTCTTGATTTTTATGACAGCCAAAAGTTCATTCTACATGTTAGAATTATTATTATTTAGTTTATTATGTAATATGGGCATAATTTTCTTGGTCCATTAGGATTAAGTGTGTTTCCCTTATACTTGTCTCTTCTCCTATATAAAGGAGGATAGTTTTCCATCTATCAAAAGAAAATATCCCATTAGCCTCCTATCTTATTTTTTGACATGGTACCAGAGCATCGATCCTAACCTAGGGAGAAAAAGAGAGAGCCTCCACCTGCAGGTGGTCGCTGTCTTTTCTTGGCTTGGCTTCCCGTCAAGCATCATCCCGGCCTCTGTCGTCGTCTTCTATCTTCTTCTTTCATAAAAATCCAATCTTTATCTTCTCTATGGCGGTGCTCTCCATTCCGGCCATCACCAATGATATCTATCTTCCCCATGTCACATTGTCGCTTCCCCGAGTCCTCCCAGACTTTAGTCTCTACATCGACACACTTGTCTTCTTATTCCCCAAGTCATGCTTGTCACGGATCTATGCATGCGATGAGTTGATGACTTTCACACTACAGGCCATGAATCATGATTTTATCAGGAAAATAATTTGGAACCATTTGTTGCTTCCTCTTTCACAAAATCAGGTTAATCGTGCTTCCAGTCCGAAAACTAGTGGATGGAGACGATTGCTATGACGTAGAGAAGATCTTGTACATAGAGAAGATCTTGCACGTGGACGTGAGCAAACATGAACTTATCTGCGGTGGATTGTGTTAGTAATGGTTTATGTGTGACTTGTCAGGTAGACCTTGTCGTCATTGATCTTATTCTCATCAGGTTTATTAATCGCGATAAAATCATTATTGCTATCCATCAAAGTTTCTTTCTCGGTAACCTTTCGTCCTTCGCAGCAATGTCCTTGTATCCAATCCCCACTCCACAAAACCGCCCTCACGGAGATGGTGAACAGCTGCATCGAAAAGAACTACATCATTCCACTTGTTTGACTATACTGTATTGACGGTGCTTTTGCCTTATATTTGATTAGTTTGACTATTGTTAAGCCACCTTCTGCAAGAACTATTGTACACAGCCGGAAACCACGATGCCAACAAAAAAATGACAGATGTAAAAGATAGAGAAGAAGGGGAAGATGTAAAAAAGGCAAAAAAAATATCGAGAACTAGAAAAGTTGTACCTTCTGTTTGTCATCTTAAGGGCCAAAGAAATGTTCATTTTTAGGTCGCACAAAGATCCATTAATTTTTCTATCTAAATCTATTTAATCGGGTCATGTAGCACATTGACTCGCGTTATCGCCTATATCCACGGCATATTAGCAAACAAAAGACCCTATGCTATTTATAAAGCACCAAAAAAGGGGGGATTGTGCTTTTTTTCTCCTCTTCGTTGAAAGATCCCCCCTGTTGCCCCTTATGTGTGCATCAATTTCCACATGCAGGGGTCTTGTTTCTTTTCCACACTAACTACTCAATCATTTTGTTATTGGAGTGTGAGGGGAATAGAGGAGAGAGAGCATGACAAGAAAGAGTGTGAGAAAGATTATATGTATCCGTCCATGCTATTATGATATTCCTCGAGTTTCTCACCATACAACACGTGCATTTTCCAATGTCTTTGTAGCGCTACATTCCCACTAAGCATCGTGCTTCCAGTACATCAATGGTGTATATTTTTCCGAATGACATTGTGCTTCTTTGTGTCCAAAATATGCACGTAGCTTGTCTATCTGCACTTCTTTCCAGTTGGCACCACTTCATGCGACATTGAAGGATCTCAATTGCAGCATCCATACTTGTCAAAGCGGCAAGGCGACACGGCGTTCCAGCCGAACGCCTTGTGACTAGGCGTTGCCTAGGCGACCGATTCATTTAATAATTTCAAAGATATACATGTATTTTTTATTAAGATTTGTAATTGTTTAATTGTTTAAAATATATGAAATATGTACTAAACAGTCCTAAACCATATATAAGCATAAACAAAATAGTGTCTATGAGATACTATATATATGAAAAAGCTAGTACAAAAATAATTTAACACAAAGTACATTCAGTAATGAAAATCAATTTATTGAAACAAGAAAAAAATGCCACATACCTTGTTATCTTCACAAAGTAATATAATCGATGAGATAAACATTTAAATAAGATAAGACATACATACAATGAGACACGCACATTCACATGCCAGTAAAGAAGACAGTATGAAATTTGAGGGAAAACGTGAGGAAAATATAATCAAAGAGCTAAGAATAAATCTAAAATACAAAGATCAAACAACATTTGGTAGGAAGAAATACTTGTCGGAGAGGGAGGGGCGAGTAGCAAGAGCAATACGCAACAAATTTAATAGCAGGAGGCAAGAGCAATGCTAGAGTCTAGAGAATTGAAGAAAAATCAAAACGGAGGCAAGAAATAGTTAATCATAGTTGCAATTTTAATGAAATCAGGTGTGATATTGCATTTTGAAACTAACCAGCACAGTATGTAGAGAATGACACTGTTGTGTTATTGGTCACAACTCACAACACTTGGAGAAGAGAAGTAATGAAGAAGAAGCAACAAGGTAGACGTCTTGGCTTTCTCGTGCCGTCATCGGCGGTGGCACCACCTTCGAAGCAGAGAAGAGAAGAAACTGTTGCTTGGAGGAGCCATCAGTCCTCAACAGCAGCAGGGAAGTGAGCACGTAGAGAGCCACGCATGACCTTTGTTCAGCACAGTGGCCTATCCGACGAGCTTTGCGGCAACGATTGACCTCCAAGAACCTCTCCTTGGGCTCTAGTGTTGGCTGGGGAGCTGCTAGGGCGCCAAGGCAAGCGTCAGAGATGTCGGGCGGAACGGGAACAGTCGAGGGGGTCGTGATTAAAATTGGTCCATGTTTCCCTCTTAAGGGGTTAAACGGGTCAGATGGCAAATCTGGGTCCGCAAGGCAACTAGCCAAGTGACGCCCAGAAGCGACAAGGCGGATAAAGCGCTCGCTTCACGCCTGGGCGAGCGAAGCGTACGCTGGATTTAATTTAAAGCATGGCGACCAGTTGAGCGATCTGCCAAAAACTCCCAGCCGCTTAGGCGGCCGCCTAGGCGAGCTCTTTGACAAGTATGGCAGCATTGATAACAAACTCTTTGTGTTTGTACTCCATTGTGCATGTCAGGATAGAGCTTGTTAAGCTTATTCCAGCCTCTTGTTTCCTCTGGTGTTATCGATGTTTCAGTTGATCATTCTCACTACATACTTATGAGAAAGATGGTAGCTTATTCACATCAGACTTCTCAAAAGCTCGTCAATTTCTAGTTTGCATATTTTATATCTGCAAGGTTGACGTTTCATCCAAATTTTATCTTCTCGAGCTTTTTATTCATGTCTTCTTGAAAATTGCATCTGCCAAGATGGCTCTTTTGTTGATATACTTGGTTTCTACTTAATAGTGCCCTTCATTCCTATCAAGCCCCTAAGGTTCATGCACTAGATTTATGGAACCAGTATGGCAGTCACCAGCACCTCGTCCAGTTACACTTCTCAGATGATTTAAAGATACTTGTATTGCTACACCAATATTGTGCCTCCGCTTTCGTACTGCGTTATGTACGTGGAATGTTTTGACTGCACTTATACCACTTGCACATTCCTCTCCAATGAAGATGGCTAGTCATGGTGTTTTTAATCGCCTGCTCCAGATTCATCGTGGCGAGTTTTTGTTGTGGCGTTTGGATTCCATTTATCAGATGTTCTTCATTCCATATGCACTTCAAAAGACTTTCTCCAAAGCTCGAGTATTTCCATTTTGTAGAACACTACTCAATGGTGGTGTCATCAAATTAGTTTTTGGAGAGTCGTGTTTAAGGGGGAGTGAAAATCTTGTACGGGGAGTGATATTTTTCTATTTGTCGCCTAATTGAGTCTTGCAAGTCCAAGTTGGATATGTGTTTCACCCATACTCCAACGTGAGGGGGAGTGTTGGAATTATTGTTATTTAGTTTATTATGTCATATGAGCCTAATTGTCTTCGCCCATTATGGTTAAGCTTGCTGCCCTTGTACTTGTCTGCTCTCCTATATAAAGGAGGGGAGTTTGCCATCTATCAATAAGAAAAAATATCCCATTAACCTCTCATCTTAATTGACCAAACCACATTCTCGTCCATTTGTCCTTGCAAGTCACAAGTGTCCAAGTGGAAACCCAAAGGAGTAAATGGAAGATTTGCACCCAATCCGATCTCATCTCTAATGCAGGGTCAAGATTCAAAACTAGGATTCAAATAGTACCATTTACCAAGAGAATCATTTATAAGTAATTTTGATGGTTCACATAAATTTGTGTAAGATATACGAGACAACGTGTAACAAAAATCATATCACTTGAGGTAAGAATTACAATGAAGAAGCAAGGAGATTTCTTTACAATTAACCATATGAAAAGTGAGAAATTGTAAACTTGTAATCAAGCTTAAGAGATACAAAATGTGAAATAAGGACCAGAAGGATCAGTTAAGATGAACTTGCCAGCATCAAATGCTGCATCATACTGGCCCCTGCTCGCTGTTGCCAGTTTCTGTAGGAAGTAGTGGTTGCAAAAGGAACCTGTAATATAAGACAGAAAGCATCACATTTTAAGTTATTATCTGGACCTGAAAATTACTGAATAGTCTTCTCTAAGTATTCAAAATTGGCTTTTAACATCAAGATAGGACAGTTCACATGCTGAAAGGATGAGTAATGGAGAACCTAATGACTAAAATCTAAGACTAAATATCAAGATCTAAACTAATCTAAAATAACTAATCAAAAGGAATATTATTCATCAAAAGATTTCATTCATCAAGTCTATTTTTCTTAGAGCATTACAAACACTATGTATAAGTATTTAAACCCAAGTCACTAGAAAACTAGCCAATGTGGGACTATACCACAGGCTTTACAAGACAAACTGGAAAAATATCAAATAACCCCTAAAACACAAGGAAACTGATAAAACATTATAAGCACTACTAAAAAGACTATTTAAAAGACTATGCCGGTCCTACATCAATGACCTAAAGAGTTTTTAAGTTAGCTACAAAGACAACTCATTTCAAGAACAATATGCCATTAATGAATTGTAGTTCATGAGTAAAATCACCTAAGCCAAATGTGGATATTCTGGGTGATGAAAATTCACTTGTCACATGCTCCATCATAGATGAGCAGATGCTTCTTTCATCTTCAACAGAACCATCAGTTACAAGAAAAATGTGGCATATTGAATCTCTGGAATTCTTGGATAGCATAACTACAGCCTGATAGGATCATACAACATGTATACATGCTCATAGAATAATAAAAGTGTGATTACTAGTATCGCGTCAAGATTTCACAGCATGATCAAGAATCTACCTCATTTAAAGGTCGCATAATATTTGTTCCACCCCCAGCAACAAAGTTTGTGTTTATCCATTGACTAGCCTTTTCAATATTTTCCGTAGAAGCCATAACAAGAGATGATGAAAAGCAGTAGATATCATCATTAAAGGCAATTATGCTAAAAGAATCTTCATGGTTGAGCTCTGAAACTGCAGTTAACACTGCATTCATAACAGATTCAAGTGTTCTTCCCCGCATGCTTTCACTAATATCGATTAGAAAAACAACTGCTTTTCGGAATACCTGTCAGAACAAACCATTTGATGTTGCTTTCATACAAGGTTATTGAAGTATAACGCAACTAAGTAAAATACACTATATTACCAAAATCACAAACACTAAGAAGTAAGAACTGGTATGTAGGTCAAACTCAAGAATAAGAAACATTGCCTGCACTGTTGCCATCATAAACTCATGCAGATAACTCGCACATAGGCAAACCAAAGCAGAGAACGTACAATCGTCATAAACTACTCAGATACAAACGGTGATTTCAAGTAAAGGAGATATGGTGAACAGTTATGAAGTTGTCATTAAGCAATCAAGATGACTTTTAATTTTTCATGCTATTTGACAAATGAAGTAGAGAGTTTTCAGGTAAAGGTACAAAATTCACATTCCATATAATTAGCTCTTGAAACCATAGTCATACACTGTTTTCACATCAAGGTGCCACTATTGATATCCAATTATCCCACATAGTAGAGCTCCAAACAAAATAGTATTGGCATTCTTACACTAGGGTTCAATGTTTTAAAAAGCAGTATGTGTGCAGAGAGGTCACCTTAATAGAGTATAGGTGGTGAGTGGGAGTATATACGGGCATGTGTGCGGTTTTGGATGTTTTTAATAATCTAATTATTATATATAAATTAATCATACAATTGCATATTTACGTAAAATTACATATTGGTCCCAAAAACTTGAGATTGATTCAAATCTGAAGTTTTGATGAGAAGTAAAGCACCATTTAGAATGCATTCTAGAATCATTTGAGCATAAACTTTGATGAAGCACACATGAAATGGTTTAACACAAGTACGTAATAATAAAGACTAACCAAAACATACAAAAAGATGCCCGCATGTCCTAGAGGTCCAAAACAATAAACACTAAATAAGCATGCAACTCGTGTACAAAACATACAACAAAACAGTACATCAAGAGAATGTTATCAATAAAAACTAATCTAGTTTGGGCCTGACATATTAAATGACCATCTAAAAATCGCCAACTAATCGGCATTATAAGCGGCTATGCATCTGCATAATCGGACAGGGTCTGATTTGGACACAATTTTTTATATGCTGGGAGGCCTATGGACCTTACAATATAAGCAGCCGTATAAGTGGGCCTGTTGCAGCCTTTTTTAGAACACTGCTAAGGTAGTTTGTTAGCTCATAGTTCTTCAGCTGGGCTAAGGTGAGGCACTATTACAGAGAGGTTACTTTGCTAGCCTTAAAGAACATGTGAAAACAGGTTTTTTGGTCACCCAGGCAACCGCTTTGTGCCACTATGGAAGGAGGGAGGGAGGGAGGGAGGGAGGGAGGAGGGAAGGAGGAGGCCCATGTAGCTCATGTTAATATGTTTTTATTGAGTTCTTTGTCTGCTACTTAGTTGATGCATGTGATGCCTAATGAGTATTTGCTTCTGCACTTTATCTGTCAGCATGCCTAACTTCTACTTTTCAGTTTTAACTATTACACTAGTACTCTTTGTTTCTATAAAAGTCACAGCATCGTCTACAATCCTTATACTAGTAATACACAATTGTTTCACATCTGTCAATTTTTATGGCACAAAAATTTCTTGTCGGGACGGTCTCTTCAAATCCATGACCACTCCTATTGTGCATCCAACATATCACAAACTACCTCGGGCAGAAGATGAATGAACTTATAATAAGGAAATTGATTGGGAAATGGTGGAACGTAGCACTCAAGTCCTCCCCTAGCTTCTTTACGGTTGTAGACCTATCTCTAGCAATCTGACCTTAACTTCTATGGATAAGGAAGGGTGGGATAATCTTGTAAGGTTTATTCTTCAAAGGGATTTTTTCCTATATATTTGTTATATAGATATTTAGTTTTGTCTAGTTGAGTGATCCATTCTCCTTCACAGTCCACTATTCAAAGGGATACGGAGAGCATGAAGCTACATGCAAATGGCGTCTTTTCAAGATTTTGCTCTACGACTATCAGCGGCACGAAGGGGCGGTTACGGTCAGGGAACCGCTAGGAACCGTGGCTGGGGCGGCCATGGATGCATGGAAGATGACGACTTAGACCCATGTTCGGTATTGATTCTACCGCCTAACATGGATCTTAACGACATGGATGTTAGGAGTCATGGTTCTGATAATATTTCTACAGCATATGATTTTCCCTTGGATGGAGTACCAACAATCCGCTTTTGAAAGTTGGACTTCAATTACAATATGGTGGAATACGCGATCAGCACGGTTCAGTTATGGAGGATGTGGAGGGCTAGCATGACACTTCTTCTCCTAAGATCAATGACGCGGAGTATCGCAGGATTCATGATCAATCGACTACACCGTCTGAAACTACACCGGCGGTTACGAAGTTTTTGAAGTCTTTTCGAGATGAGTCTGCAACGGGTACCTCTCATCACAGTAACTCTTTCCTGGATGACGACCCTACTATAGTCTTATAGCACCTGAGGCCTACTCCATTCTTCATAAACCTTGGCAGATGACAATAACTATAAAACTTCTTGGCAAAAGTATTGGCTATCTAACTCTTTGGGACAGAATTAAAATGCTTTCGACGCCAATTGCTCATTGGGGGAAGTATGTACTCAGTATGAACTTTGTTGTTCAATTAACATGCCAAGAGGACTATCTTTCTGCTTTAACTGGTGGTCCTTGGGCGATCTTTGGCTGTCCTCTTATAGTTACCAGATGAATAGATGATTTCATCCCAACGAATGATCTGCTTCCGAAAGTGATTACTTGGACTAGGGTTATGGATCTTCCATTACATCTCTAGAACTCAGTCATCTTTGAACGTATTGGTCAAGTCTTGGGTAAATTGATCAAGGTGGATGATCACACAGTCAACTGTACAAGAAGCAAATTTTCTTGTCTAGCCATTAAAGTTGATAGTGTTGTTTTAGTTAAACCGGCGGTTATTATCAATGGTATGGTTTACAATGTTGAGCATGAATCCACCCTTCTATTTGTACTTGTGGCCTTATGGGGCATGGATGCTTAGATTGTCCGTCCGAAGTTACCATAGTCAGGGAACTCAACCACCGGATACACCAGTTGAGGAAGCGGGTGTTGTTTGGAATGAGGAAGAAGATAAATGGACTATGTCATATGGGAGGAACATTCACTTAAGACGACTAAGTCGAAAACCAACAGTCGCTTCGTCTCAGAGGATCACTATTTCTCGTCTCGTCTTATTAATAAATACAAAGCTTTAGAAGTTCATGATGATATGGATGAAGACCCTCAAGACCTTTTTGCAAATGTTGAACAAAGCAGACTGCAGTGGTTCAACCATCGATATCTAAGGTTTGGACCAAGAAACGGAAACATCCTTCTCAGAAGAATCCTAAAACGGTTGAGGAAGTGTCCCATGTTGCCATCCAATCTCAACCTCCTGTGACGGCTACTATTGATCCAATGATTGTTCCAGATGGAGTGATGCAAATGCCTGAGAACCCTTGTGAAGTTCAAGCTTTGTCCTCGGCAATTCATGTTGCAGGTCATGCACTTATTGTGTTTGATATATCTGGTAATGAAGTTATAGTTCATTCTTCATTGTTCAACAGCGAACGCTACTTTTACTATAGATCAGGAAGGTGGAGCACCTGATAACACTGATATCCGATCCGGCAAGCTTGGTAGGCAGGTACAAGGCTCGAGCGGAAAAATGAAGACCCCACCTTATATGACTCGCAGCCAGAGTAGGAAACTTGCTATCATTGCAGAGGAGGAAGAGTATCATGATGTTTCTCCCAACTTAATGTAATGATGATTACATTAATTTGGAATGTACGTGGTATTGGCCACGACACCACGGTTAACGTTGTCCTTGATCATGTTCGACGATTACAGCTTGATATTCTAGCCATTTTAGAATCAAGAATCTTTTCGAAATTTGCAGATGCAACCATACTTCGGCTTGGGTATTCAGCGTCATGCAGAATAGAGGCGCGGCATTTTTCGGGAGGTATTTGGTTATTATGGAGGCAGGCCAGGTGCTCTATTACAGTAGTAGAGAGCCATCGACAATTTCTCCATTGCAGAGTTAATGATTCTTACTATCTTACAGTTTTTTATGCAAGTCCGAATCCCCAGTTCAGACAAATGTTCTATAGCCACTTGCCTCGTCTGGGTAGTAATATATCTGTCCCATGGTTAGTTTGTGGTGATTATAATTATGTTCTTTCTCTTTCTGAGAAAAGAGGAAGCAACAGGTTCAATTACAGAGAAACTGCTCTTTTCGGGATACCCTTTTGGATGTTGATTTATCAGATCTTGATTTCACTGGTTCTCCCTTTACTTACAAGCATGGGTTGCGTTACGAGAGATTCGATCGCTTCCTGGCAAATTCGTCCTGGATTCTTAATGACTACAACTTTTCTATTAGAAATCTACCACGTTGCGGTGCTCCGACCATAACCCCATCTTTATTCATATCCGTCAAAAACCCCGGATGTCACCATTTTTTCGGGCTAAGGCTTCTTGAAACCTTAACTCGGAATGCTATAACTTACTGCAATCTTCTTGGCCTGCGAATCTAGATCTAGTTCAGGCTATCCAATATGTTCAACATATCCTTTCTAAGTGGGATAAAGAGTACATCAAGGCAAAGAATGTTCGAAGTCAAAATTACTGAGTGGCATAGAACTCATACAGGATCAAACGACATCTGAAAACTCAGCAGAGTTAGAGATTCTTCATGACCAATACCAGAAACAATACAATCTTATATTCATGCAGGAGGCAGCAGATCTTCGACAAAAATCTCACTCAAATTGGCTTATGGAAATTTTAACACTAAATTTTTTCATGCTTGTATAAAGAATCAACATCAGGACAATAGAATTACTAGGATGGAGGATGTATCTGGTAATCGGGTTACTGATGATAGACAACTTCAATCGATTATTCAGAATCATTTTGTGGCCATTTTACGATTTAATCATAGATTCTCACAACAAGCTACTGATAAAATTCCGGCACGGATTTCTCACATTTGCTCTAAAGAAATGCGTGTGTTGAAAACAATTCCTACTGCTTCGGAAATTTTATCTACATTACAGTCTATGGCGCCAAATAAAGCAGGTGGACCAGATGGGATATCTGTTAAATTTCTATTACATCACTGGACTATTGTATCAGCCTCTATTATATCTACTGTTCAGCATCTTTTTTTGGGTCTTCCGTTGTCTACACTTCAGTGTAATGCATCCATTATTCTTATACCGAAGGTCAAACCAGTGAGAAAGTGTACACAACTGAGACTTATTTCATTGGTGAATGTCGGCCTCAAGCTAACATCGAAAGTTTTGGTACAACGTATCAAACCATTCATGTCCAATTGGATTTCTTGGCATCAGTCTATTTTCATTCTGGGACGCCATATTACAGATAATATTATCATGGTCCAAGAAACTATTCACAATATGCAACACAGCCAGTCAGCCTAGTTCATGGCAATTAAGGCTGACTTATCGAAGGCATATGACAGGATGTCTTGAGGATTCATACTTGATACTTTAATCAAAATGGGTTTGCCTCAGAACATGATCTCTTATATAATGAACTCTATAACTGGTGGTCGAGTTAGTATTATATGGAATGGAAGCAAGTTACAGAGTTTTAAGGCAAATAGGGGACTTCGTCAAGGAGATCCTTCTTTCTCCATATCTCTTTGTTCTATGCCTGAACCGATTGAGTCAACATATAGAAGATAATGCCAATCATGGTTATCAGAACCAAACCGGACCGGCCGGTTGAACCGAGAACAGGTCACTCTACCGGGTTGGTTCTCTCCCAAAGCCGAAAATGAAGTCTGACTGGCAACAAATCGGTGAACCGACTGGTTGAACTGGTGAACCGGCGAATTGGTTCAGGTTTTAACCCAACCGGCCGGTTCTCTCACTTTACAAGTAAATGTATTTTTGCTGCTAGTTTTTGTTAGTCAATATTGAATACAATATAAATGTTGGTATATAAATGTCCACGAATAGAATAATATTTGTTATTTGGTCTATTTATCAAGTTATTGTGAGCAGTTGAGCTATTATTCATGTTTCATAACTTTTGCAAGGATATTTTCCATGAGTATCAAAGACATTTATATATTTTTAAACTATTAGTGATGTCATGTTGACGTCACCGGTTGAACCGGACAGATCACTGGTTGAACTAGTGAACCGAGAACCAAGGCCCTCACCGGTTCGCTGACCGGTTCGAGTTTGACAACCCTGATGCCAGTCAAGGAGCTTGGAAACCGATAAAACTTTCTTCTCAAGGTCCTTTGGTGTCCCATTTTTGCTGATGACATCATCTTATTTGCAAAGGCCTCTATACGGAACTTAAACACAATGTTAAATGATTTTTCTGTCTTCGAAGAAGCTTTAGACCAGTCTATATCTCTGGACAAGAGCGCCATTTTCTTTTCAAAGTCAGTTGCACAGAAGCTAGGACGATCCATGACTATGCGGGCTCGCATGACCAAGGTAAATGATCTTGGGAAATATCTTGGGATTCCTATCTTGCATGGAAGGGTCAAGAAGACAACATACGGATATCTATTGGATACTATTCAGACACAGATTACCTGTTGGGCAGCTCATACTTTAAATCTGGCGGGACGGATAACTCTTGCTAAATCAGTTCTTGGAACTATTCCAACATATACTATGCAAAAGGCATATATTCCAGTGCAAATTTGTGATAGTATTGAGATAATACATTGATTTATCTGGAGGAAGAGTGGATCTCAAAATCCGCTTTCATTAATAGTGTGAAAAATAATATTGTTGTAATTGAATTGAAAGCAATGAGATGAATACAAGACTGGACGCCACTATCCTATATATAGGAGAGGGGAAACACTAAAGACTTGGGACGCAAGTCATCTAGACGGGATGAGGACACAAAAGTTCAATAACGAATTAACCTATTAACTAAATAGGCTAATATATAATCTCTAACACTCCCTCTCAAGTTGGAGCATGGGTGAAACACATGTCTAAGCTTGGAGTTACATGACTCGATAAAATGATAAATCAAAGATAGAAGATAAATATCACTCCCCGTACAATATTTGATACTCCCCCTTAATCAATACTCCCCCTAAATCAAATAATGAAAACGCCTCTTTCCTTTGAAATTGTATTATGTAGGCTGGAGATCCTCGAGCTTTGAAGGTCTTTTGAAGTGCATCTGGAATAAAGAACATCTGAAGAATGGAACCTGATACTACAGCAGAAATTCGCCACTTGGAGCAGACGATCATCGATACCACGACTACGCCATCTTCACTAGAATATGTACTTAACGCGGCACAAACGTGGATACACAATGTCGATGTAGCAGTAGCAGAGTCATCAAATTGTCTGAGAAAACGTGCATGGCACAAACACGAACGGACGATGTGTTGATGATACGATTCAGTTACCATAACTCTGGCGCATGAACCTTAGGGGCTTGACGGGAAAGGAGATCATCCATCAAGGAAAGTCCCAAGTAGATCAGCGGAAGACGATGTCGTAAGAATAGATGCAGCTTGGAGAAGACATGATGAAGCAGCTCGATGAAGATTAATCTGGATGAATCAATCTTGCAGATGTAGACTTGGCATGCTAGAAATTGTTGAGCTTCTGAGAAGTCTGAAGAAGCACCCATCTGTCTCTCAAGAATGCAGCAAGAGTGATAATGTTGTCTGAAAGTGGAGAACAGGTGTGCTGAACGAAGCTCCATGAAGATAACCTAGAATATGTAGCATGAATACATACATCATCTCTTCTCATACTCTCTCTCATACATATTCTCGCATGCTCTCTCTCTTCTCATTTCTTCCTCTCCTCTCTATCCCCCCTCACACACCAAATACGATGAGAGTGAGTGTTTGGTGTGGAGAAATGGATATATGACCCCCCCTACACGTGGAAAAAGGGATACACACATGACGGTTGGGTGGGAAAGGAATTGGTAGATTTGAGAGGAATTTGTGATATGGAGATGTGTAATATGTGGAGAATGAAACCGATAACCAGAGAGAATATGCTAAATGGGTCAATGTAAGATCCGGGTAGAAAAATAAATAGATCTAATCCCGACCTGAAATGGCATTTGCTCGGCCCTTAGGCCGACAAATGCGGGGATGCGAGGGCGGAGCCCCCGCAAAAACTTGATTAGGTTTAAAAATGGATCTGATTAGCTAAAGACAGGTCTGATGAAGGATCCAAATATCAACAGGCATATCGTATATGCCTATATGGGGGGCAGTAGAAAAATTATTGGGGTTGTTTGGTAGCGGTGGAGAGTGATGGGTGACCGTGCTTTAGCCAGGGTTAGGCGAAGGTGTTGGGGCAGCAGCGACGAGATGGAGAGCAGCAGTGAAGCAGCGATCAGGGGCATGGACGACGATGACGGTGGCTGAAGGGTGTGATCGTCGACTGAAGCGGCTAGGGTTCCCTAAGAGAGAATGTGCTCTGATACCATATTAGAATGTGTGGTATTTAACCCAAAACCAATCGGCAATGGGTGAAGGGACCACACACCTGATAAGAATATAAGCTCCAGGACCACCCACGAGCTCAACGGTGTGGGACTATTCTAGCATCCCCCCTCAAGTGCAGCCACTTTTGTGTGCTTGCACTTGTTATTTTTTAGGTAGGGTGTGGTCCTCACACTTGTCTCATGGGGTTCGCTCTGATACCATGTGAAAAATAATATTGATGTATTTGAACTGAATGCAATGAGATGAATACAAGATTGGACGCCCCTATCCTATATATAGGAGAGGGGAAACACTAAAGACTTGGGACGCAAGTCATCTAGACAGGCTGAGACACAAAAGCCCAATAACTAATTAACCTATTAACTAAATAGGCTTATATATAATCTCTAACAAATAGCTTGAGATCAGGTCATTTCTCTGAAGGCATCTGGAGGTCTAGGGATACCATCTATGCGTAGGTGGAATAAAGCTTTACTTCAGAAGTCAACATGGCAGGTTTTAAAAAATAGACCTTCTGCATGGTTGCTAGGTCTAAACCATAAGTATTGTTCCTTCTCGACAAGGAGGGGTATTTCTTCGACGCCATTCTGGAAACAGGTCAAGAGCCTCAAATCCTTTATAATTTCAAACAACACATTCGTGATTTCTAATGGAGCAGATGTTTCGGTTTGGTCTCAACCATGGGTTCTAAATATATTTGTAAAATAATATTGTATTGAATGCAATGGGATAAATACAAGACTGGACGCCCTCTCCTTTATATAGGAGAGGGGAGACACCCTAAGACTTAGGATGCAAGTAATCTAAACAGGTTGAGATACAAAAGCCCACTAACTAATTAACCTATTTACTAAATAGGCTAATATAGACTCTCTAACACTCCCCCTCAAGCTAGAGCATGGGTGAAACACGTCCAAAGCTTGGAGGTTACAAGACTCGATAAAACGATAAAAGAAATGATAAATGAAAGATAAAAGATAAATATCACTCCCCATACAAAAATTGATACTCCCCCTTAATTAAAACTCCCCCTTAACCATGTAGTGACAATGCTTCTCTTCTTTGAAATTGTATTCTGCAGGCTGGAGATCATCGAGCTTTGAAGGTCTTTGGAGTGCATCTGGAATGAAGAGCATCTGAAGAATGGAACCTGATACTACAGCAGTAATTCGCCACTTGGAGCAGATGATCCTCAACACCATCACTATGTCATCTTCATTGGATTACGTACTTAACGTGGCACGAACACGGATCTCCAGTGATGATGTAGCAGTAGAGGTGTCTTCAAAGCGTCTGAGAAGACGTGCATAACGTGGCACGAACACGAACGGACGATATGTTGGTGATACGATGCAGATACCATAAAACTCTGACGCATGAACCTTGGGGGCTTGACAGGAAAGGAGATATCATCCATCAAGGAAAGTCCCAAGTAGATCAGCAACAGGTGATGTCAAAATAGCAGATGCGGCTCAGAGAAGACGTGATGAAGCAGCTCAATGAAGATAAACTGGATGAATCAACCTTGCAGAAGTAGATTGCCAGGCTTGCTAAGCTTCTAAAAATTAGAAGAAGCACCCTCTGTCTCATGTGAATGCAGCTGAAGTACACCACAACACCTGACGTACATAACGCGGTACAAACGTGGATAGCTTGGTGTTGACGTTGAAAGAAGAGCCTTCATTGTTATCTAGAAGTAGAGAACGGATGTGTTGAACAATGCGAAGCTCCATGAAGATAATAGCATGGAAGATATATAGCCTGAATACATATATCATCTCTTCTCAAACTCTCTCTCATACATATTCTCTCACTCTCTCTCTTCTCATCTCTTCCTGTCCTCTCTATCCCCCCTGAAAACCAAATACGACGAGAGTGAGTGTTTGGTGTGGAGAAATGGATATATGACCCCTGCACGTGGAAAAGGGATACACACATGATGGGTGGGTGGAAAAGGAATTGGTGGATAGGAGAGAATTTTGTGTATACGGAGATGTGTAATATATAGAGAATGAGACTGATAACTGGAGAGAATATGGTAAATGGGCCAATGTAAGATCAGGACAAAACAATTAAATTGATCTAGTCCCGACCCGAAAAGGAATTTGTTTGGCCCGTTAGGGCAACAAATCTGGGCGTGCGGGGGTGGAGCCCCGCGAAAAACCCGATTAGGCTTAAAATGGGATCCGGTTAGCAAAAGATAGGACCGATTAAGGATCTGAATATCGATAGAGAAAGAGAAGTTGGGGGCATTAAAAAGGGTTGTTTGGTAGCAGTGGAGAGTGATGGGTGACCGTGCTTCAACCAAGGATAGACGAAAACGTTGGGGCAGCAACGACGAGATGGACTGGAGACCGACGGCAACACCGCAACAGTCTATTGTTGTTGGCGGCATGTGGCGCTGCTGTTTGCGGCCGGCGGTAGTAGGCGGCATACAGGGCAGCGCAGAACAGCAAAGAGTCGAGCAGCAGATAAATCCCCTAGCGGGCAGGCAGGCCGGCGGTGCTACTGGATATGGCCAACTGTTGTTTGATAGATACGGGTAGCGGTGGCCGAGTGCAGAGGCAGATGGAGATGATGATGTCGGCGTATGAAATACAGTGATGGTTGTTGTCTACTGGCCGTTCGGAATGATGGTCGGTTGATCGTCAGTGGCGGCGTGCTACTGACGGAGATGGCGCTTGGCAGCTGTTGTCGCTAGCGGATGGCAGCACTTTTGTTGTTGCTGCTGGCGGCGGCACTGATTGCGCGGGATAGAGGCGTGGTGGCGGCTCTGTCTATTGCTGGTGGCGGCGTTTGCACTAGAAGGATGATGATGGTGGCGGCGCACAGAAAGAAAATTGATCGTTTGAGAAAGAAAAAGATATACCATGGAGGCCGGGAGATGCCTAGTGGGCAGCCGGCCTAAGCCATGGCGACGCGGGTTCTCTCCCGGTTGCTGCTAAGGGCTAGTTTGGTTGGGTGTAGTAGGGTGCAGTTGTGTGAGTTTGCAATGTAAAAATGTACATTAAACACACACTTTGTCATCCGGCTACACCCTACCAAACAGGCCATAAGTACAGTCCATTTGATTCAAAAGGCGCTACTAAACGACTGACGTACTGCTAGTTTGAGTAGTCAAAAAGAATGCCGTTCGCCCCTTCGCGTATGAGAAATCATAATTGGATGGGAGGTCTAGCAATAAAAAAGCCTGTGTCTTGTCTGATTCCAGTTCATGAAATACAGGATAGCCAGTCAAGATCCTATGCTCGTTGCTTTATAGATTCTACAGCAATAGTCCCTCGGACTCGGACTCCATACGCCAAAGGGGCCACCAGCTTTCCCCCAAAAAAGGGGAGATCCGCTGCTTACTGCTCACGGAAACATCCGACCCATACTTTACTCAACTCAAGTCGTCTGCCTCTCTTTCTGATCTCCTTCTATTGGGGTGGGGGGTGTAGGGCTCCGGGGGCTACGGGGGGGCAGACTCATTCGCTCTATGCTATGGGTGCATGAACTACCTCTTCCTCAGCTGGAACAGTTGGGCCAGAGGAGATGATTGAAGCTTAGTGCCCAGTGGAAAATTTGGGTTCAATTCCCATAGCCCCGATGTGGCGAAAAAGACTGATTGCAGTGGAGGACACGTTGGATTTGATAGGAAGTTGACAGAATACTTTGGAGGAGGTTCTGGTTCTGACATGAGCGAGTAGCTGATCTTATTCGACCACGCGGAAATCCACACCCGCGTGATTCCCCGAATACCTAAAATAGAGATGATCATCGAAAATGTAAAATATTTCTGGGGATCCGTTTCGGGAACGTGGAATGCAAGTCAGAGAATTTCAAATTCTATATCCCAATCCCAGGCTGCCTCCACAAATCAAAAAAACAAATCCAGAAGAAGTAATGTCATCACAACCATTTCCTCGAGACCATTCTGGAAAAATGGGAGGTCTCCAACTAAGACCCTTCTCCCGAACCAAGTCCCACAAAGGCCACTTCCACCAGAATCTGACCATTTCCTGGTCTGGATCACGGGTCTTCTCTTCCATGACTTTGCACAGACCGGGAAAGAACTCATCGAGTGTGAAATCATGATTATTTACGATTAGGGTTGTGTTTGACAGTGAAAACCCATCTGCAGCCCACAATTTTCTTTCCTGCAGGTAAGTCGACAAGATCCCGTGTGCCATTGTCAAATAGAGCAGATATTTCCACTTGCATTGCCTGTTTCCAACCACTGTCCTTCAAAGCATCTGAATGATTTCTTGGTGTCATAATTGAGTCTATCCCAACAGCAAATGCACGAGCCTGTGTAGATAAGTGCGACAAACAACATACATTGGATATAGGATGTCGAATAGTACATGAACGAATACCTTTCCGGACAGCAATAGGAATATCAAGGTCAGAAGCTGCTGCAGGGATCTCTTGAGTAGAAGACGATAGAGGAAGCTCAGAGACTGGTGTCGCTGCCTCATCTGGATTCTGTCTACCTCGCCTGTGATAAACCTGTGTATAGGGCTGAATGACAGGTGCATCATCATGAGATATGTCCTGAATAATAATGGGTGGCACTCCCTCACTCGGCACATGTGGTGGCACTTGCTCACTCAAATGCTCCCCCTTGCTCATAGCATTTGCAAAATATGGAGTAGTTTCATGAAAGGTGACATCCTTAGAAACAAACATACGACGCAAACTAGGGCAATAACACTTATACCCTTTACTCGTACCAGAGTACCCAAGGAACAAGGTTTTCACAGACCTAGGTGAGAGTTTGTCTTGCTTAGGATCAAAATTATGAACAAAGGATGTACAACCAAAAACCCGAAGAGGAACATGAAAGGGTTGATCCATAGGGCGTAAAACAGAGAAGGGAGTGCGTCCATGCAAAACAGAGGAGGGCTGTCTATTAATAAAAAAACAGGCGGTGAGAAGGGCTTCAGACCAGAACCGTTTAGGAACATTTGATTCAAACATGAGGGATCGAGTAACATCCAAAAGATGGCGATTCTTTCTCTCAGCAACTCCATTCTGCATAGGAGTGTGAGGACAGGATGTATGATGAATCATCCCAACCGAACTGCAAAAATCATTCATCGCTTTTTGAACATATTCGAGAGCATTGTCAGATTGAAAAGTCTTGATGTTGCAATTAAATTGAACTTGAATTTCTTTATGAAAATGCTTAATGATGGAAAGTACAGACTCACGACTTTTCAACAAATAAATCCATGTCATGCGAGAGTAATCATCCACAAAGGAGATAAAATAGCTAAAACCATTATAACTCTGGTTTTTAACAGGACCCCACACATCACTATGGACTAACTCAAACGGGCTAGTAGCCCGATTATTGACACGAACAGGATAGGACAGTCTATGATGTTTGCCCAACTGACACGATTGACACTCTAAAGAAGACAAATGAGCCAGATCTGGTTCCAATTTCTTCAGACTCTCTAAGGATGGATGTCCATATCTGCAATGCCACAGCAAGGGGGAACCACTCATCAGGACGGCTGAAACTGGAGCAGGAGGTGGATGGCGAGGTAGACAATCACCAGGGAAGAGGTAGAGATCACCTTTCCTAGGCCCCCCACCAATCATCTTCATACTCTTGAGATCATGTAAAACAAAACAAGAGGGTCCGAATGTTACTGTGCATTTTACAGTGTCAATCAACTTGGCAACAGAAAGTAAATTAAATGGAAATTCAGGCACAAAATGGACAGATTTCAGATCAATATCTGGTGTAAGAGAGACAGATCCACTAGCTACCACCTTCCTCACTGAACCATCTGCCAAGGTAACAGACGGATGAGGAATATATGAGTCAAGTGAACGGAGCAATCTCCTCATACCAGTCATGTGCTGGGATGCGCCAGAGTCAACCACCCAAGGATTTGCAGATCCAGAAGCCATAAAGGATGTAGCCTGATTACCCGCAGTAGATGCAAGGTTGGCTGCCGAAGAAGATGACGCACCTATGTTCCAGTGCTGAGTTGCCTGAATAAATCTGTCATATTCCTCCTGAGTAAGAGTGATGCCAGAGGTACTAGAGCCCACAGTGGAAGAGTCTGAAGTAGCACAGTTTGCAGCTCCAACCGGTGGGGCTGCAGGTCTCCCATGTTTCTTCCAGCATTTCTCGACAGTGTGCCCAGGTTTTTCGCAGAATGTGCATCTAGGACGAGTCCCACGTCCTCTGCCCAAGCCAGGTCTGTCAGACGGTGCAGACCGTCCTCCTCTAACTGCTGCTGCAATAGAGGCATGAGAATCTCCAGAAGGAACAACAGAAATAGCATCAACGGACTCAAAGGTGGACTGCTGAATCCTCGAGTAAGCTTCTGTAAGGCTGGGCAATTTGTCTGACGCAAGAATCACACTTCTGGCCGAACTAAAGGAGGGGCTAAGTCCAGATAAAAATTTAGCAGTGACCAAGTCATCTCTATCTTTAATCTGCTCAGCGACGGTCACTGGATGATAGTAGCTCAGTTCTTGAGAAATAGCTTGAATCACACCAAAATACTCTTCAAGTGGCTTATCACCCTGTCTTTCTGCAAAAAGACGGTCATAAATCATACACTGGCGAAGAGCATTCTTTTCTTGGGCATAATGTTGTTTCACAACATCCCAAATCTCCTTGGCTGTAGAGTAGAACATGAACCTAGATGCAATTGTAGGTTTCATGCTGCCCCAAAGCCAAGTCCTCACTAGGCTGTCCAGACGTTTCCACTCGGCATAGTCTTTGTCAGTGCTAGCTAGGGGTGCAGAATCAACGAACTTCGCCCTATCTCGGGACTCCAAGACGGTATGAACAGCATTCATCCATAGCAGAAAGTTCTTCCCGTTGAGTTTGATGGGAATAGGCGAGACCTCTCCATAATAGGTCGACATCTTATTCTCCATAATGCAACGAGGATAGGTGACGGAGTGATACACGTCACAAAGACGGCTGGATTGACGGGAAGATACGCGTCACGTGACGGAGAGATACACGTCACAACAGAAACGGATAGAGGATGCGTTACTGACGCATCGACAGCCTTTAAGAGAGAGGTTCCTAATCACACATGAAGGAGATGTGATTAGGAAGGCACTTTAGAAGAGACGAGACCTCCGGTTAGAGCTTTAGAGGGCCGTTTGATCAACCGGAGATCCCAAGCAGCAAGTTCGGCGTCCGAAAAGTGCCTGAAAAGTTGCTGAAAAAAAATGCCGAAAACGTAGACGGAGCTTCTGGGTCTTGACGGCTGGGCCTACGGTAGCATGGGAGAGACTACCGAAGGTCCAGCGGTGTTGGACGGCGGCGGAGACCCTTAGGCAGAGGGCTGCAGCGCCGGCGGTGGAGCTCCCCGCTCCTGCCGCGCGCCGGCGGCAAGGAGAACAGCCGCTGCTTGCGGCGGCGGCGGCGGCGGCCTGCTAGGAGAGAAGCCGCTGCTTGCGGCGGCGCCTTGGTCGGAGGGAGAAGGGAGAGGGAGGGGCGGCGCTGGAGAAGAACGGAGAGGGAGAGGCGGCGCTCAACCTGCTCTTGATACCATGTTAACGGAAGCGAAGAGTTACGTAACGTAACAGGCAGCGGTCTGCGTTGTTGCACAAAGGCAACTTGAGAGTCCCAATAGGGCTCTCCTCTTTATTTATATAAAGGGGGTAAATTGCACATAGGTACATCAGTAATATAAAATAGAAAATAAAGACATAAAGAAAGATATATTAACAATATCAAAGCACAAAATCTAGAACAATCCTTGTCAGTACCATTGTTTCACTCCCTATTTCTTTTGAAGGCCTATTGGTTTCCTCCTAGTCATGCCACTAGAGATATTTCTATAGTACTGTCACAAATATAGTTATAAGACTAAAAAAATCTTCAAAGACTGATTTATATGCTATAACATAAAAGTATGTGCCAATTTATTAAGTAAAATAATCTAATGTGATATCTACTTGCAACATTAATATTTAATAGTAAGATCAAGAAATACTTGTATTGTAGATCGAGAAGGTTTATAACATTATTAATAGATTGAATATGATATTGTGTGGTAGGTCTAGAGATTGGATCCCCAAATTTAGGTAGATCTACAACTTGAAAATAACCTATATATTGAAGTAAATTTGTAAAATTTATTCAAAGGGTAGAAGTGCAAGATGGTGGTAGAAAGAGGGCTGGGTTAGGACTAATGAGCATTGCGTAGACCTTCCAAAGCAATCATGTCACTCCAATTAGCTTAAGACAAACCAAGGAAGAAAATGTCCGATTTCGACGCCGTTTCGGTGGCCACGGAAACAAAAATTTCGACAAATTTCGACATAAATTTTGCTAAATGCGTTCCTGGCGTTTCGATGGTTAAATAAACGAATTAATTTATGTAATTTTACCAAAATGATCTACTAGTGTAGATCTACTCAAATATGTAATAATATTTCATATTGGATATGTGGGGGTGGGGTCTCATCATTTTTGAGTGAAATGACTGTGAACTGTTTAGGTAGTACACAGTATATAAAAGTAGAAAAAAATCCGATGATCTGCCTGTTTCGAGAGTTTCGTCAGTCAATTTCGATGTCCGATTGCCACCGAAACAGAAATTTCGGCCAAAATTTCGACCATTTCGTCGAAATTTTGAACATTGAGACAAACATTACAATCCACAATATGAGTTTTTTGAGATGAATGAATAGACTTACATTAATTTCAAAATTCCCGGAATACATGCCGAAATTAGGGAAATTCACAGAAACAATTGAAAATTTGAATTTGCTTTAAAGGTCTCATGAAACAAATGAGCACATCAGTTGTGATTTCGTTTCTAATATGGTCCCCATTAAAACAAGATTTGACAAAAAAATGCAATTTTATTGTTAAAATTTTGAACTATGCATGTACTTTGTTTGGGTTGTGGACCTTAAGCTAAAATACGCTAGTGCACAGGTCCATAGCTTGTAGAGAAGGATGTTGGAAGGTAGACATTATGGATTTCATCTTGCCACCTTTGAAGTTTCTCTTGGCCCATGAAATTAAACTTTAATTGAAATTGCAAATTTGATGATTTTTCTGATTTTTGCCAATCTGACAACGAAATGCATATAAGCAGGGAGTGGAGGTATATTCTATAAGTAGTTTGGGCGTTAATTTCGTGAAATGGCACAAAAATGTGAACTGCGTTTCATGAAATACCGTCCCATCTGTCACTGCATCTTGGGTTTTTTGACAATTTTCTGAGGATCTATAATATTCCAAGGTCTATTTCCACTATCCCCAGCCCATCTAAACCTATTCCCACCCTCTTCTATATATATCTAATGAAATACTTCAAAAATAACAAGTTCTAAGTGCTAGATCTTTCTAAAATCACATGATTTACAAACAAAACTTATAGATCTACAAAATAATGCTATGAAGCATGTAGTTGTACAATCATTTTAAAATTCTAACATGTATTTCTTATTTATACATAAATGGCTTAAAAAGCTATTTTGGGAATATAAATGACCTATATCATCATCAACTAAGCCTCAATCCCAACCATGTTGCGGTCGGCTACATGGATCCTTCTTTCCCAATCAGCTATGTTATGGGTCATACTCTGATCAAGATGTAAAGATTCAAAATCTCTCTTGATATGCTCTTCCCAAGTTAATTTAGGTATGCCTCTGCTTCTTTTAGTTGTGCTTGACTCAATAACCCTTTGCTTCCAATAGGTGCACTTGTCGGTCTGCGTTGTACATGTCCATACCATCGTAGACGGCCTTCACACAACTTGTCCTCGATGTTCACCACCCCCAATTTTTTTTGATATAGTCATTCCTCAAATGATCTTTTCTCATCTCCCCACACATCCATCTCAACATACCCATTTCAGCCCACTTTCATCTTGTTGAGACTTTGTTTCTTCATTGCCCAACATTCACTCCCATATGGCACGGCTGGCCGTATAGCTGTTATTAGAGAGTCTAGTTAATTAAGTTATTTGAGTCTAATTGTATATGGGCCCAAGTGTGTCTTGGCCAATTAGGGTTTAGTTTAAAGTCTGTACGCTTCCCCTTCTCCTATATAAAGGATGGGGATTCCTCTTATCAATATATCGAATAGCCTTCTTTTATTTTATCACATGGTATCAGAGCAATGATCCAACCCTAAACCTAGAGGAGATAAAACATATTTCTTCCGCCCGTGGGCGACAGCCGTCCTTCCTGGCTTGGCCGGGCAACCTCTTGGCCGCCGCTGCCAACTTCCTCCCTACATGCCACTCTCTCGATTTCGTCCTTTTTTTTCTCCAATTCTAGCCTAGCCGTCTTTCTCTGTTGCAACTCCCTGGCTTGCCGCCGTAACCCCTTTCCTAAACCCATTGCATGCCCGCATGTATTTCTCCCACCCATAAAAACAAATACATCTTGCCGCTTCTGTCGTTCAGTCCCCGATCCTTGACCAAAGTGAACTTTGCCTTTACTTGTGGCCTGTTCCACATCTATTGCTGCCACACACTCACTGTTCCTTTGATAACCCGTGAAACCTGTGTCAACAAGCCTGCCGCTACCTGTCACTATCCCCTCCTTTCACCTTTGGCCGCCGCCCCCTCCTCTTAACCTCTACTAATTATATTCTACTAATTTTCCTGCCCTACATCATCTGCCTAAACTCCTGGACATTATCTTCTTGCTGCTATGTTCGTCTACATTGCTTTTCTGGTGATCTCGGGTTTAATCAGACCCACCGGTGCGGCGGCTACTGCTGTAGCCTAGAGCAAATCCACCGCCACTCTCTATGAAGGAAGAGCCGACTCCGGTACCATGGATAGTGCCTGCGATTACGACAATCTATGCAAATACGGCTATGACATGAAGAACACGACCCTAAGCACCGCCCTCTTCAACTGCGGCGCCTCCTGTGCAAGTCCATCACCGTGACAACCACCAACTTCTGCCTGCCAAACCCAACCCTCTCCGACGACAACAGTGGCTGGTGCAACCCGCCCAAGCAACACTTCGACATGTCCTAGCCCGCTTGGACACCATCACCATCTACCGTGCCGACATTGTGCTTGTTCTATTCCAGAGGGTACCTTGCAACCGGATTGTTGGAGTCCGGTTCACCATCAATGTCCTAGTACTCGCAACCTTCTCTTCACTGCATTACGGTCGTTGCTGCAGATTGCTGGGGCCATCTTCATATTGCTGGCCGAGTATGTTTGCTTGATATTATTTTTTCTGGCTACCACAATCTAGTTGTTGGCTACCTGGTTCCTTGCTGCAAACTGCCGTTGGGAGTCTTGCATATTAAGTACTTCGATGGTAATCTCTTATATGGTGATAAATTGGCTGATAGCAACAACCTATGTGACACACATGTGGTCTTTGACTTGTTCTTTTTCTTCTATCAAATTCTTCTTCTCAATGCCTAAATGCAAGATGTATGTTAGATTTTCCTCCAAAAATTTATGTTTGACCTTTTTCCCAAGGGTCTGCCCCCTAGCCCCCACGAGGGGCAACCTCCCCTCGACCATTGAGGGGCAGCGGGATCCCCTAATTGGGGGGGGGGCACAGTTCTACGACTTATATTTCTTTCGGGGGCGTTTCTTTATCTTTGTCCACTCCAACCACTCTTGGCTCTTCCGTGGTTGGTGTGAGGGGGAGAAATAGAGGAGAAATGAGATGGAGGAGACAAGGAAGATTATATTCTGCTCCTTTATATGTTGTGAATCTTGATGCCTTGTTGAAGAACTTGTGGACTTATATTATTGACGCTTACTACTATATTTCTTTCGGGGGCGTTTCTTTATCTTTGTCCACCCCAACCACTCTTGGTTCTTCCGTAGTTGGTGTGAGGGGGAGAAATAGAGGAGAGATGAGATGGAGGAGACAAGGAAGATTATATTCTGCTGCTTTATATGTTGTGGATCTTGATGCCTTGTTGAAGAACTTGTGGACTTCTATTATTGACACTTACTGCTATATGTTTCTTGGAGTACTTACTATCTCTTCATGTCTACTGCTTGCTTTTTCAAGCTGATGGTCTTCTATCTGGCTATGTCGACGCTACTTTCTACTTTTTGTCTGTGCTTTATTTGCACGTGGACATTGTCCATGCTTTGCGCATGTTGGCTTTTTACTTATCCGTGCCTTGCTCACGTTGACTTTCTACTTCTGTGTGTTAGCATTCTTTGGCTTGTCCGTGCCTTGTGCATGTTGACTCTTTGCTTGTCCATGCTTTCTTTGCATGTTGATTACTACTGTGACTGTGAACCAACACTCTCTGGCCTTTTCAACTGTGAACCAACACTCTCTGGAATGCGATGATAGCGACTGTGATGAAGACTTTGACGCCTTGCTGTTGTTTACTACTGCTCCAGATGCCACACCCTTTTGACCAAGAAGCTTCTGCTATCCGTTTGTGACTTGCAACATACTTCAAATTCGGCGTGCTTGCATATATTCTTTGGATTATCTACTTGAGGGGGAGTGTTTGAGTCTTTGAGTGGTGAGTGCTTTATTGTAATATGGAGGGGGAGAAATTCTTGTATGCGCTTGGCTTATCTTTGTCTCTACTTTTTTGTTTCTTTGTATGTCTCTCTGTTTGCAAGCTGACTTGGGATTCTCCCAAGCTTCGGCTTGAGGGGGAGTATTAGAGAGTCTAGTTAATTAAGTTATTTGAGTCTAATTGTGTATGGGCCCAAGTGTGTCTTGGCCCATTAGTGTTTAGTCGAAAGTCTATGCGCTCCCCCTTCTCCTATATAAAGGAGGGGGATTCCTGTTATTAATATATTGAATAGCCTTCTTTTATTTTATCACAACTATTCTGTAAAACTTGCTTTTTAATCTGAGAGGGATCTTCTGGTCACATACTACTACAGTTGCACTCCTCCACTTCAACCATCCTGCTGTGATCTTATGACAAACATCATCTTGAACCTCCCCCTCCTTTTCAATAATAGAGCCCAAGTAACGAAACTTATCACATATTGGTACATCCATTCCATCCAAGTTGACCCCACCATTAACAATTTTAAATTGGCTAAAATTGCATTGCATATATTCAATTTTACTTCTACTGATCACAAAACCATTGGATTCTAATGTATTTCTCCAAAGTTCAACTTTGTCATTCAATATATCTTTTCTTTTTCCAATCAACACAATATCATCAACAAATAACATGCACCATGGGATTTCATCTTGAACATGCTTTGTCAACTCATCCATATAAGACCTATATAACCTAATTAAATGCTATAAGTAGACTTTGATAATCAAGATGAGCGAAGTTTAGTAAAAACTATTATTGGAAGAATAATTGTTGGTTTTATACCTAATAAATACATGATTCTGGCCTAAAAAATAATAAAAAGTAAATATTGAGGAATGTAATATAGTTAATGATGGTTATGACATGCAATGTTACTGTGTAGTAGTTACTACCATGGAACATGATTTCGACTTCGAGCCGACTTCGACAGGTGTGGACATGGAAGTTTGTGGAAATGTCGAGGATTTTTACAACCAAACTTCGATGTAACTTCAACAAAAATTTAGCTAAAATAGTCATTTTGTGATGAAAATTGATAGATTTCATCAAATCTAGTTAAAAAAATATATATATTTACATATAGCCACTAGAAAAATACACGATTACATACAGTCGTCTCCGAACTACAGAGTTCTTCTATATAAAAGTTTGTGACAATAAACAAACTACATAAAAATAGTGTAAGTCTATGGTAGATCTAGCAGAGAAGGGTCGGTCTATTACTATTAGCTTAGAATAATATAAATAACATCAAAATCATCTTACCTCGAGCTCCAACACTGTCCAAACTCCACAAAACACTAGAAGAATGTCGCCAACTTCGACGACTTCGACAAATGTCGAGGACATTATGGAATTTATGGACCTGGGTTAACTTCGTCGACATATGGGGAAATATCGACAACTTCGACGAAATGTTGGGGATATTGTGGAATGAGGATGTTTACATGGATTCGAGGTCGCCAACTATCGACATCGACAAAATCAGCAAAATTTCACCCCATGTCGACGGCATTTAGTTCCATGGTTACTACTTACTGTGCTTTTACTAGTTTGTATTCATAGTTAAAACGTGAATACTAATACTTGCTAGTTATTAGTTATTAGTTATTACTTAGAGGTTATTAGTTACTACTTAATACTTACTAATTACTACTTATAGTAGTAGTTTCTAGCAAAAACATGTTATTGTAAGTTTTAAGTTCAAGTTGTAACTTGTAGGTTTTTAAGTTTGTAAGTTTTAACAGACTCGACAGTTCAGTTTATTTGTTCTGTCACTTATCAGGACATGGATACCTCCCCGACCTCTCAACTAAATTTGTAAGTCTTACTATATAATCTAGTTTCTTTATGTCTATATATTGTGTTTGCAAATTTTTATAACTACATTCCTTCATTTTACCATCAAAATTGACATCGAAATCCCTTTTCAAACAATTCAGCTTCCTTCACTCACACATGTGGGAGAAAGCCCATAACCTATTTGTAATACTATTGCATCAATGAGTGTATCTAGTTGTTTAGTCAACGTGGTGAAATTTCATGATTTAATTCACTCATTTTGGCATCAAAATTGAAAGGAATAAGTGTCTATTTCTGGGCCATCAGAAACGACATCAAAGTCTGACATTTAGTTTCATAGAGATATGCTTATATTTCCTGTGCTCTACTCTACATGTTACCTGTGTTATTTATCCCATATTGCCTAACTTTTTTTATTGTTTTATTCTCTTGCCCTATAAAAGAGAAGGCATTGTACTCAGTTTTACTCAATAGAACACCACTTATTTTTCTATATGGTATCAAGAGCAATATGACCCCCCTTCCCCTCCCAATTCTAATGCCTCCCCATCCATCCTAGCCCCCGCTGCCCCCTCCTCCTTCCCTACTGCTGCTGCAGCCCCCTCCCTCCCTTCCTCCTGACGCCGCCCGCCACCCTCCCTACCCGCCGCTGACCCTCCTTTCCCCTTCTCCCGCCCGTCGCTCCACCTCCCCACCTTCACCCGTTGTCGCCACCTCCTCCTGCCACCCTACCCTTTCCCTACTCTGCAGCTGCCCCCTCCCCCCATCGCCTCCTAACCCACCACCACCTCTCTATTCCTTCCTATTGTTGCCCTCTTCACCCAATATTCCGCCACCACCCCTTCACCATCTAGCCCCCCCCCCAAAATCCTCTCCCTTTCTTCTTCCTTCTCTATCTTCGTCTCCGATAACTTCCTAACAATTGCACATTGAAGTTCTAATTGGCCTTCGCTCGTTGCCTTCCTGCGCCTCATGGTGGAGTATCTCTCTCTCCATGTTGGCGTAGGTCTTTATGTCTTCTGCTGCCCCTGTGAGGGTCTCTGCAATCTGATGCATCAAATCTACTGCTGCCATCTTTTGCCCCGTAGCGGGTTTCTTTGGATCTAATGATCTAAGCTTTCTTCTCCCTGTGCCACCAGTTATTCTGGCTACCTCCTGACTACTATCTGCCTTCTGCTATCTATTGCTGCTTTCTATCCTACCTCGGCTACATATCTATGTGTCGTGGCATCTATTGATCCTCCACGTTCTTTGTGCATCACCACGGTGAAACTTGATGAGTCAAATTATCATCTTTGGTCAGCTTCTTTTATTCTGTATGTGAAGGCACAAGGTCGCTACTCACATGTCATCATCGACCCTAAACCTTCTCCTAATGCTTTGACGGATTATAAGATGCAACAAGCCTAAGCAAAGTGAAGTAAAGATGACTCATATGTTGTGTCCTGGATCATCAACAACACCCAACCAAGGATCAATCAGTCCCTCCTTTGCCTACATGATGCCAAAGCCATGCGGGATCAACTATCCCATGTTTATTCCCATCAGCAAAATCCCAAGAAGGTGTTCGAGATCTTCAAGAACCTAGCAAAGAAGGAGTATTCGACTGATGCTGTTGTTAAGGACTACTACAATCAATGCTATGCACTCTGAAATGAATGTGAAATCTATCATCCTCTATTTGCTGACATCAAGGCTATTTGTTGACGTCAAGGAAATTCAATGACAACAGACTGAACTACAACTTGTTCAATTTCTTGCTGAACTCCCTTCCTCTTTTTCTAGAGTTGTAGATCAGATCCTTTCTAGTGATCCTCTACCCACTCTACGAGATGTGCTCAAACGTGTTCAACGTTTACCATCAATGACTTCTGTTCCTGTTGTTGAACATCCTGCTCTATTTGTGCGCTTTGCTGATGCTAGTCGCGGCCATGGCCGCGGCCGTGGCTGTGGACGTGGTAGACATGCCCCTTCTACCTCACAACGGACTTCTTCTACTACACCTGGTCGGGGTCAACCCATTGACCCTCACGTTTGCAACTTCTGTGGACGTGACAATCATAACGAAGACCGGTGCCGGATCAAACATGGAAAGCCGACATGGGCTAACCAAGTCACCTCCGATGCGAGTGAAGGTTTTGCTACTGCTGATCACAACTCATCTCAACCCTATTCTTCCCGGATCCAGTCCGAGTTTGAGAAACTCTTCCAAGAACGCATGTCCAACCTACCGTCTACTTCTGAGGCCAACTCGTCTGCCTTGCTTGTTGCCCCTTCTATTGGTAAAAAGAAATGGTGTATTGACTCTGATGTCGGCCCATATGGTCGGTAATTCTGATTTATTCACTACCCTAATAAAATCCACCTGCCTACCTCCGGTGACGGTAGCTGATGGATCTCAAACTATAGCACATGGCATTGGGACTATTCCTTTATTTCACAATTTGCATCTAAAATCTGTCTTATATGTTCCTAAATTTCCTATTAATCTTCTTTCTATTAGCAAAACTGTGAAGAGCCTTCAATGCTCTATTATGTCTGACCCTCCATGGTGTGTTTTTCAGGATCTCCGCACAAAGACGTGGATTGGTTTGGGCCAGGAGGGACCAGATGGGCTCTACTCTATTATCTGGATGGACCACATGCTATCCTCGTCTGTGACTGGGCTTCAGTGGCATTGCCGTCTTGGCCACCCGTCTGCTTCTAAGATGAAATATTTATTTCCGACTTTAGCTGATAAATCTTTTTCATGTGAATCTTGCCACTTTGGCAAACAAACTCAACTGTAAATGCATTTCTTGTGAATCTTGCCACTTTGGCAAACAAACGTAACTGTAAATGCATTTCCTGTGAATCTTGCCACTTTGGCAAACAAACTCTCCATGTGAATCTTGCCACTGTGGCAGACAAACTCTCCATCCTCTGAATCTTGCCACTTTGGCAAACAAACTCTCCATTCTGTGTTTCCTGCAAAAAAAGAATTTGGTTCTAAATGCATTTTTGATATTGTTTATGCTGATATATGGTCCATGCTAAATATTTCCCATCTGCTTCTGAGCTGAAACATTTATTTCCTACTTTAGCTAATAAATTGTTTTCCTGTGAATCTTGCCACTTTGGCAAACAAACTTAACTTAAAATGCGTTTCATGTGAATCTTTCCACTTTGGCAAACCGACTCTCCATGTGAATCTTGCCACTTTGGCAAACAGACTCTCCATCCTGTGAATCTTGCCACTTTGGCAAACAAACTCTCCATTTTTGTTTCCTGCAAAGAAAGAAATTGGCTCTAAATGCATTTTTATATTGTCCATGCTTATATATGGCGTGTCTGTTCTATCCCAAGTCATTCTGGTATTAAAAATTTTATGACATTCATTGACGATTTTTCACAAGCTACATTGTATTTTTACTTAAAGATTGCAACACTGTTATGGACACTATCACCACATTTTTTTCTCCTGAAATTCTTACTCAGTTCAATAAACCTATTACAATCTTTCGCACCGACAATGTTCTCGAATTCATGCAAAAATCTGTCACTTTTGCGCATCCTGTGGGACAATTCATTAAACATCATACTCCTGTTCCTGACAACAAAAGGGGTAGCTGAACGAAAAAATCGCCATCTTCTAGAGGTTGCTCGCACCATACTAATTCACTATCATGTTCCCCAACGTTTTTGTCCTGAAGCTGTTTCTACGACTTGTTTCCTTATCAATCGCATGCCTTCCTCTGTTCTCCAAAGCCAAATTCTGTGCAATATTCTCTTTCCTGATGCACAACTTCTTTATGTTCTGTCGCACATCTTTGGGTGCACTTGCGTTGTTAAAAACCTTCGTCCAGGGATGACGAAACTTGACCCTCGCTCCACAAAATGTATTTTTTTGGGTTATTCTAGAACCCAAAAAGGGTATCACTGCTATGACCCTATCATGAGAGTGGTATGTTAGTGCGGATGTAGTGTTCTTTGAGTATCTACCATACTATTCTGATAAAGGGGCCTCGATATCTTGTGAACTCTTGGCACCCACTCTGTTACCAGACATTGTGGATACTGGATACTGATCCACTCCCTGAGCTGGCACCTGAAGAACGACCATTGAAAGTTTACAAGATAAGATCAAAGCCTACTATCCCATCCATGGCCCCTCAACAACCAAATCCTCCTTCGGCGGAAGTTCACAACACAACTCTGGTACACTCTGACTTACATCTTCCTATTAGCCTTTGAAAGGTGTCCGCTCCTGTAATCAACATCCAATTAGTCATTTCTGTTCCTCTACTGATATGGGTGCTAACTTTGCTTGCTTTACTGATGTAAATTCTACTGTGTCTATCTTGAAAAATGCTACAGAGGCACTTAACATTCTTGCCCGACGACAAGCGATGGAGCTGAACTGAAGGCCCTCTCTGACCGCAAGACATGAGATCTTATGGATCACCCTTATGCCTGCCCTACTGTTGGATGTCGATGAGTCTTCACTATTAAATATCAGTCTGATGGCACGATTGAGCATCTGAAAGCACGTCTGGTGGCAAAAGGATATACTTAAAACTTATGGAGTGGACTATTTTGAGACATCTTCTCTTGTAGCTAGACTCAATTCTGTTAGAGTTCTCATCTCTTTCGCAATGAACAAAGATTGGCCATTATTTCATTTTCAGCTGGATGTCAAAAACACCTTTCTTCATGAAGATCTGCTTGAAGAAGTTTACATGGAGCAACCACCCGGCTTTGCTGCTCAGGGGGAGTATTCTTTGCAAGTTTGCGGGTTGCAACAAGCTATTTATGGACTAAAACAAAGCACTTGCGCCTGGTTTGACAAGCTTAGTCAGATTGTCATAAAATTTGGCTTTCGTTCTCATTCAGACCATTTTATGTTTATCAAGAAAACGACGACTGGTTTTATCATTCTTATTGTCTATGTAGATGACGTTATCTTATCTGACAGTGACACCACAAACATTCAGGCGACTAAAACCTACCTAGAACATCACTTTGTCACCAAGGACCTTGGCAAACTATGGTATTTCTTAGGCATTGAAGTGTATATGTCATCTGCGGGTGTATGTCTCTCACAACTCAAATATGTTCTAGATCTCTTGCAGGAAATAGGTATGCTTGGTTGCAAGCAGGCCAATACCCCTCTAAATCCAAACACTGGTTTGGATGATGAATCTTCTCCATCTTATGCTGATAACCACCAATACAGGAGATTGGTTGGTAAACTCATTTACCTTACTGTCACGAGAGCCGATATTATTGCTGCTTTAGGGTTTGTAAGCATGTATCTAGATAAACCCCGACAGTGTCACTGGGACGTTGTTTGTCACATTTTTGAAATATTTAAAAAGCTCTCTAGGGAAAGGTCTATTGTACAAAAGACATGGACATTGAAATCTTTCTGGTTACTTAGACTTTGGGAGTAGATGTGACAGGAAATCTACATCTGAATACTGCACCTTTGTTGGAGGCAACCTAGTTACTTGGTGTAGCAAAAAGCACGGTGGTAGCTAGATCAAGGGAGCTATGGTTCATGCTGCATGTGAGATTCTGTGGGTTTAAAGCCTCAAATAATTTGATATATCTGATACTAGTCCTATTCCTATAATCCTAGACAACAAAGCTTCCATCTTTATTGCGAGCAACCCTATCTTTCATGAGCGCACAAAACATATAGAGGTAGACTGTCAGTCCTCTCTGGCCGCATCTATACCCCTCATCTCAGTACTGAAAATCAAGTGGCAGACATCTTTATCAAACTTCTACCTAAAGCTCGATTCAAGACTCTAGTGGACAAGCTGGGCATGTTTGACATCTGCTCCAGCTTGAGGGGTAGTATAGAGATATGCTTATATTTACTGTGCTCTACTCTACATGTTACTTGTGTTGTTTATCCCATATTGCCTAACTGTATTTATTGTTTTAGTCTCTTGTCCTATAAAAGAGAAGGCATTGTACTCAGTTTTACTCACTTAATAGAACACCATGTATTCTTGTATAAGTTCTATGTCTAGCGCATAAATGAGTTGGTGGTAAGCTTTTAGGTCTCTCCGTATCCCTTTTTTTGAGGGAATAATTTTTATTCCATTATGAACTTGCCCTAAGGCAAGAGTCGAAGTTCATACAATCAGTAGTGATAGGAGTGCATGTATGCACCGCATTACAATGAGAATTTGGAATCAAATTACGAAGACCTACTGGTGCAGTTGGCCATATCATCGTCAAATGCTGACTAATTGCTTGCAACTTAGCAATGAAATCCACATCACCATTGGTCGACCGAGGTGTGTTGAGAATACACTGTCCATAAGCAATCTTTGAGATACCTGATTGCCAATTTCCATGCATAGAAGGCCGGGAACAAGTTACCTTCATCTTCAATAATCTTTGTAGCTTAAGTACTATCTGTTTCTATCATTATTCGCTTCCCAGCCTTGTAACCAGGCATGTTTAAGGGCCACTAAAATCCCATAAAGTTTTGCATGAAGGACACAAAAGGAATCATTGAGAAATGACTCCGGCCATGCTAGACACCATGTACCAGTGTGATCTTGCTACTGCTGCTGTAGGAAAACGAGCATTCCTTGTGCAAGCATTGACATTAATTTTAATCCAGCCCCACGGTGGATGAGACCACGAGGCATTAATCACTGATATAGAAGGACTTGGTCCATTATTTGATATATCCATCAAGCTGAAAGCCTCAACACCTGCTGCAACCTCCCTCCAAATGCTACAATTGGAGGATGATAACTTTGGCTGCTGTGAAAGATTAAATTGTTTCTGTTTAGCCAAATCTTATGGCAGGTAACTGTGAACAATAAGAGATAACCATTGAGTCGGATGAATGCCATGGTGCAACCAGTCCTGGAAAGGTACGCTCTGTAAAAGTTGGGCACATGATTTTCGAAATAAAGAGCTTCCCCGATAGTTTTAGCCATCATACAATCACACAAAGCATGAATTGTAGTTTCAAAAGTTCTAGTACAATTTGGACATATAGAGTCAGTTGTAAAATGTCTTTGAGCTCTCCTGACATTTGTCATCAATGCCTCATTCTCAACAAGCCATAGTGCGGATCCTTATATCTCTTGCTACTACCTTTGACTGGCCTATTTTTCAACTGGATGTCAAGAACGCCTTTCTTCATGGTGATCTTCAAGAAGAGGTGTATATGGAGCAACCACCTGGTTTTGTTGCTCAGGGGGAGTGTCAGAAAGTGTGCAAACTAAAGAAAGCTATATATGGGCTAAAGCAATCTCCTAGAGCTTGGTTTGACAAGTTCAGTGCTGTTGTTTTACATATGGGTTTCTCTCGCTCCATGACTGATCACTCTCTATTTTATTCAAACTCTTCTTGTGGGTCAATCATTATTGTTGTCTATGTTGATGATATTGTGATTATTGGCAGTGATTCTACAGGTATATTACGTGTGAAAGAAGGATTACAAAAACACTTTCACACAAAGGACCAGGGGAAACTGAGATATTTTCTAGGGATTGAGGTTCTTAGATCCCATGCAGGTATAAACCTATCCCAGAGGAAGTATGTGCTTGACTTGCTACAGGAAACAGGCATGACTGATTCTAAGCCAGTATCCACTCCTATGGATTATCACACCAAGGAGATGGATGATGACACTGCGTACTCAGATCCAGGACATTACAGGAAAATAGTTGGGAAGTTAATCTATCTAACTGTAACAAGACCTGATATTTCTTTTGATGTAGGAGTGGTGAGTCAACATATGTGCACACCACGACAGTCACACTGGACAGTTGTATGCAGGATTCTGAGATATCTGAAAAGTGCTCCTGAAAAGGGGATAACTTACTATAAACCAAAGAGTCCCCCATCTTCTTTGGCTCTCACAGGTTATGCAGATGCAGATTGGGCTGGTAATCAAATTGATAGAAGATCTACTTCTGGCTACTGCACTTTTCTTGGTGATCATTTGATCACTTGGAAAAGCAAGAAACAACAAGTGATAGCGCGGTCTAGTACTGAAGCTGAGTACCATGCTATGGCACATGCATGCTGTGAATTGCAATGAATCAAATCTGTCTTATCTGAGTTAAAGATTTCAATTCAGTCTCCCATGACACTTAAGTGTGACAATCAATCCGCTATACATATTGCCAGGAATCCTGTCTTTCATGAGCGTACAAAGCATATAGAAGTTGACTGTCACTTCATCAGAGATCAGATAAAGAATGGCAATGTTGTGACACCATATGTCAAGTCTGAAGATCAATTAGCTGACATCTTGACAAAGCCATTGGGTCCAGCAGTGTTCCAGAATTTATGTGGCAAGCTGGGCATTCACAATGTGTACACTCCAGCTTGAGGGGGAGTGTTAATATATCTTTCTTTATGTCTTTATTTTCTATTTTATATTACTGTTGTACTTATGTGCAATTTACACCCTTTATATAAATAAAGAGGAGAGCCCTATTGGGACTCTCAAGTTGCCTTTGTGCAACAACGCAGACCGCTGCCTGTTACGTTACGTAACTCTTCGCTTCCGTTAACAGATATCAAGCAGAGACGATAAGATAGGATGTTATCAAATTTAATCTCTTTACCCTTTGTCATAGACAATTGTATAGAATCCTAGTTATATTAAGGCAAAACAAAATAGAGAAAAATGAATAGAAAAATGCATAAATAGCAAAAGGATAAATATCAAATTAAAATATTATAAAAAAATTGTTTGCATTGCTTCAAAATGAAATGTCAGGTTGAAGACTAGTAAAGGTTTCAAACTTGGAAAATATGCCCTACCAAATAACTAGAAAACTTAAAAATGCACCTTTTTTTGTTTGTTGCTCCCAGGACAAAGATATAAGGTAAACATTTCTCTTTGATCGTAATCTTCAATGGAGGGAGATTGCAAGAATATGACGCCAAATGGATCAATTGATATAACCTGAAAATAAACAGACAAGCATATTTTACAATGCATAAAAAATGTATTGGGGTATGTTTAAAGCAGAATCAAAGGAAGGAGACTAAGAACTATATAAGGCACAAATGCAACTCAACTAATTTATACAAAAGATTCCTACAAAAGTATATAAAGAGATGACAATGATCATTGCGAAATTCAACAATTCTTCTTCATATGATAACTGGGTTTCAAGACCTTGTAACTAAAACTTATCCCAGTCATATAGCAAGTCTGGAACTCACGGAGTGACTAGAGATTTATAAATTGATACCCTTCTTGTCATAGTTATTGGTTATATAAATTGATTATGCATACGGGCCTAATTATATTTGTCCCATTAGGGTTTGAGCATTATTCAGAAGCAGGATTTTGTCTAACAAAATCATCTCATTCGCCTCCACCTCGCTTTTTACATGTTAAGAGTTATTTTGTTTATTATGTATGTGGACCCAAGTATGTTTCACTCCTATACATAGGATGAGGGTTTTAACAGAATCATCTCATTTGCCTCCATCTCACTTTCCACATGATATCAAAGCAGTACACTCTTAGGAAATCCTAAACCTATGTTGCTACCCTCCTTTTTTCATCCACCCCCCAGGGTGTCGCAACTGTCCCTCTGATTGAGAAAAGCAAAGAACAAAGGATGTCTAAGCCAGCAACCAGCTTCCCTTTCCTCTAGGTCACCTGCAAGAATACACTTCTTGTCAACATGTCTTTAATTTTGTAGCAGCTGCCACCACCTACCTCTTCTCCCATCGACTTTGGCCAAGGCATGTCCGACGGACACCACTCAGAGCAGCAGCAATGCCACAAGGGCCAGTACAGCAGCTGGCCTAGCAGTCACCACCAATGCCAACATTAGCTGCAAGGATCGATGTTCCTTGTCAACAACGGTCACGAGTTCTACCGCAACGAGCGACAGCAACAACCCCAAGTGCAGTAACCGACGACTTAAGAAACAACCATAGGGACCATTGTTGTCACCAAGGCAACCCACAAGGGAGTTGTAGTAGCAGTCACCCGTCCACAGTGTCCGCCAGTAGCAGTGTAGAGAGACAAAAGTCGGCATCCAGCCACTGATTTTGATCAGCAGTTGCAACCAACAACGTGAAGCCACCGCCAACAACTAGCTACCAGAGTAACCAACTGGCACAAAAGAGGTCCAACTTACAGCAGTCAACGGGTAGACCACCGGCAGCTAGTGTGGCCAAATGCATTTGTTGCTCACCACCGTGCCACCAAGGGGTGTTGCCTCTTACCATCTCTATTGTTCTTCTACCTCAAAGCAATAGCTTTAATCTCCCACCGAAAATCAATGTATACCTTTTTCCGAGGACTGCCCCAACCTCCCACGAGGGGTGGCCTCATCTCGACTCTCGCCCACTGAGAGACAGTGGGACCCCCCAAACCCCCCAACAATATTGTAGTTGATTTTCCGAGAAGTGCCATGAACATTGTCCACCCAACACCACTCTCTTGTTCTTCATGGTTGGTGTGAGAGGGAGATACATAGGAACAATCAAGATTCATCTGGCCATGTCTAGTTCCTATGTAGGGTTGTCAAAACCATACCAAACTGAACCAACATATTGAACCGAGAACCAGTGGCTGAGACAATTTGGTTCTCTCACAAAATCGAAAATGACTCCAACCCAGTCAACTGATTAGTTGAACTAGTGAAATGGTCCCGATTTTATCCAACCGATCGGTTCTTGGTCATGTATGCGTTGATTGCTAGACCCAATTTTATATATGTTCCCACTTTTTCCATGTATGTTCTCATCCCCCCTTTCTCTTCCACTATAATTTGGCATTGGAAATGTACCGTTCAATTAAATTATTTTCATTTTTATGTTATTTTCTGACATTCTCCTTGATACATTTACTTTTCCTTGACTTTCAAAAATTATAAGCTCTTCAAAAATAATTAAGGATGTTATGTTGACATCAGATGTTGAATTGGTCCTCTAGAAGTCGGCAACGAGATTGCTTATTGTTGGATGATCTAAAAAGAATACAATGGACTCTCTTTTATAAGACAAGAGTGTACAATATTTAGAGATGAGCAATATGGGATAAAGAGAAGAAGAGAATAAAGAGGAATAAGCAAATACACTAAGTAAAGAAAAGCAGGAAAGTGTATATACTAATACTCCCCCTCAAGCTGGAGCGTAGATGTCAATCATGCCCAGCTTGGATGTCATAGCAGTGAATCTCGTCTTCGGAAGAATCTTGGTGAAGATGCCAGCCACCTGATCAGAAGTATGTATGTAGGGAGTAGATATCTGGCCAGAAAAGACAGCTTCGCGAACAAAATGACAGTCAACCTCAACATGTTTTGTTCGCTCATGAAAAGTAGGATTACTGGCAATAAAAGTGGCAGCTTTGTTGTCACAGTACATCGGAATAGGAGAAGAGTCAGAAATGCCAAAATCCTTCAGTAGGCTCCGAATCCAGAACAGCTCACAAGTAGTATGCGCCATGGCGCGATATTCTGCTTCAGCACTTGAGCGAGCAACCACAGTCTGTTTCTTGCTTCGCCAAGTAACAAGATTTCCTCCTACAAAGGTACAGTAGCCAGAGGTTGAGCGTCGGTCGATTTTACTCCCGGCATAGTCAGAGTCAGAATATCCAACAAGCTTACAGTGACCATGTTTTTTATATAGCAACCTTTCCCAGGAGCACTCTTCAGATATTTGAGAATGTGGCAAACGGCATCCCAGTGACATTGACGAGGTTTATCCAGATATCTACTAACAAGCCCAACAGCAGAAGTAATATCAGCACGAGTAACAGTAAGATAAATGAGATTGCCAACTATGTGGCGATACTGATGATGATCAGGATAGGCAGGAGAGTTCTCATCGTCCCAATTAGTATTTGGATCCAGAGGAGTACTAGCAGGTTTAGCACCAAGAAGTCTTGTGTCAGAAAGAAGATCCATAACATATTTACGTTGAGACAAGCATAAACCAGAAGCAGATCTAGAGACTTCAACCCTAAGAAAGTAACGCAAAGTCCCAAGGTCTTTGGTGACAAAGTGTTTCTCCAGATAACACTTAGTAGCATGAATACCGTCAAGATCACTCCCTGAGAGAATAATTTCATCAACATATACAATCAGAATAACAATGCCAGCAGTAGTGTTTTTAATGAAAACAGCATGATCGGACTGGGAGCGTCGAAAAAGAAACTTCTGAAGAATGGTACTTAGTTTATCAAACCAAGCACGGGGACTCTGTTTTACCATAGATAGCTTTCCGCAACCTGCAGACTTTGGAGGACTCCCCGTAAAGCACAAATCCTGGAGGTTGTTGCATATAGACCTCCTCATGTAAATCCCCATACAGAAACGCATTTTTCACATCAGCCACCGGTGAAAAAGTCTCAAAGTAGTCGACCCCATAAGTCTGCGTGTAGCCCTTGGCAACAAGTCTAGCCTTGAGGCGCTCAACCGTGCCATCCGGTTGATATTTAACAGTAAACACCCAACGACAGCCAACTGGAGAACAATCAGTAGGAGGATCGACTAGCTGTCAAGTATTGCGATCAGTAAGAGCTTGCATTTCTGCTTCCATGGCTTGACGGCTGGATGTTTAAGAGTCTGAGAAGCATTTTTAGGAACAGAGACAGCAGAAAGACCAGCTGTAAAATTTGCAAAATTAGTTCCTAAATGATCAGAAGTACAGAAATTGTCAATAGGATGTTTAGTACAAGCTCTAGTTCCTTTTCTCAAACTGATAGGAACATCTAAGTCAGAGTATACCTGTAGTGGTGTTTGATCTGGCACATAGGACAAGGACTCTGGAGGGGCCATAGAGGGAGTTGTTGTCTTCTGTCTTCGTTGATAAACTTTCATAGGACTTTCAGCAGGAGGAGCAGTATCATCAGTATCATCAATCATAGGTAGAGGTGTCTCCATTAATAAATCCGATGTAAGGGCAGACCCGGCAGAGGAGTAGAAAGGCATGTGCTCAAAGAAAACAACATCAGCAGATACAAACCATTTCTTTGACACGGGATCATAATAGCGGTACCCTTTCTGAGTGCGAGAGTATCCTAAAAAGACACACTTTATTGCTCTAGGATTAAGTTTGGTGAGACCAGGACGAAGATTTTTGACAAAACAGGAGCTCCCAAAGATACGAGGAGGAACAGAAAAGAGGGGTGCATCCGGGTACAGGATTTGATAAGGGACTTGATTCCCAAGCACAGAGGACGGCATGCGGTTAATAAGGTAACATGCAATGGAAACAGCTTCAGGCCAAAAACATTGTGGGACATGGTAATGAAACAGTAAAGTGCGAGCAACTTCAAGGAGGTGTCGATTTTTGCGTTCGGCGACTCCATTTTGCTGTGGAGTGTAGGCACAAGAAGTTTGGTGTATGGTACCCTGTTTGCGACAAAAGTTGTTGACCGAGGCTTGCACGAATTCAAGGGGATTATCAGTGCGAAAAATTTTGATAGGTTTGGCAAACTGGGTACGGATCTCAGCAAAATAAGCAGTAATGGTATCAAGTATAGTAGATTTGTCCTTGAGCAAGAAAATCCAGGTAGTTCTAGAAAAATCATCAATAAAACTTAAAAAGTAGCAAAATCCAGAAATATTGGACACAGAACAAGGACCCCAAACATCAGCATGAATAATATCAAATGGCTGCTTTGAACTAATAAATGATTTCTTAGAAAAAGATGCTCGCGTCTATTTGCCCAATTGGCAAGTCTCACAATGAAAAATAGAATCTAAAACATCAGGAAGTAAATGTTTCAGTTTCGCTGCAGAAGGATGTCCCAGATGGTGGTGCCACTGGATGCCTGTCACAGAGGATGTTAGATATGTTGCGATCTTTGGAACGTCCAAGTAATATAGCCCATCTGGTCCCTCATGACCCGAACCAATCGTCGTCCTCGTGCGCAGATCCTGAAAGAAACACCATCCGGGTCAAAGGTAATAGAGCAACGAATACTTTTTACAGTTCTATTGACAGATAACAGATTTATAGGAAATTTCGGAACATAAAGAGTAGACCGCAGAGGCAGGCAACCAGGAGTGCAGATATCACCAATGCCAGTAACAGGTGTCTTAGACCCATCAGCCAGTGTAACAGGAGGTATAATAGAAATATTATGTAAGTTAGAAAATAACGCAGGATTTCCAGAGATATGAGATGTCGCACCCGAATCAATCACCCGTGAATTTTTACCAGACTGGGTCAGAAGTGCAGCGCTCTCGTCAGTAGAGGCTTCAGTAGAAGAAGCAAGACGAGCCTGAAGAAGTTTCTCGAACTCCAACCGGATCCAATCAGCAGGAGCAGCAGAGGTAGTGGTAGTCGCAGGTAGATCTGTAGTGACTTCGTTTGCCCAGACTGGCTTGCCATGCTTGATCCAACAGCGATCTTCATTGTGATTCGTGCACTTGCAGAAATTACAAAAGCGTGGTTCAGTAGTCTCAGTACCAGAGCCACGTCCAGGTGCAGAGGAGCGTCCGCGATCACAGCCACGTCCTCAACCGTGGCCACGAGAAGAGTCACCTGTGCGAACAGCAAGGGCCGCTCCATCAGAAGTGTCAGGCAAAGACTGAGATATAGAAGGTAGACATTGAACACGTTTCAGAACATCTTGTAGTGTAGGCAGAGGATCACTTGAGAGAATCTGATCAACAACTCCAGTGAAGGAGGAGGGTAGACCAGCGAGGAACTGGACAAGCTGAAGTTCGTTCCGTTGACGTTGGATTTCAGTGATGTCGGCAGAAAGCGGATGGTACACCTGAAATTCATCCCAGAGAGCACAGCAGTTGTTGTAGTAGTCCTCGATAGAATCAATAGTAGAAAACTCTTGCTTGGCCAGCTGCTTGAAGATCTCAAACACCTTCTTTGGATTTTGCTGGTGAGAGTATACGTGGGAGAGCTGGTCCCACATATCCTTTGCAGTCTTCAGACGAAGGAGAGACTGGTTGATCTTCGGTTCGGCGTTGTTGACCATCCAGGTCATAACACCATAGTCCTCCTTAGACCAGAGATCATAGGCCTGCTTGGTCTTGTCATCAGCATCAGCAGTGGGAGCGTCCAGTCCCTTGGTCGATAGATGATAATAGCGCCCTTGTGCTTAAACATAGAGTTCAAAGGAAGCTGCCCAGAGGTGATAGTTGGACCCATCAAACTTCACAGTAGTAACACACAGAGTGCGCGGAAGATCCGGAGTCGCCATCGGAAGGTGCAGTCAGGGACAGAAGCACAGGCGCAGAGAGCAGAAGTAGTCGGCAGTCAGAGGTAGAAGTCCAACACATGGACTAGTAGTAGAAGGTAGAAGATCCACGCATGGATCTTAGAAAAACCCACGTAGGGGCAGCAGATGAAAAGAAAAACCTACGCCAACATGGAGGATCAGTCACTCCACCATGAGGCGCAGGCAAACAGAGAGGATGAAGCCCGTTACTCTGTCAACGTGCCAGAACTGGAAAGTTACCGAGGCTGTCCGGAGATTTCGGAAAGAGAAACGGAGCTAGACGGAGGGGCCTGTGGTGGATTAGGCCACAAGGATGGGAGAAGGGAAGAAGGAGGTCGGTGGAGAGATTGGATGGGAGGGTGGCGGTACTGTAGCAGTACTGTAGCGGCGGAAAAAAAAAGGTGGGGGTGGCGGCGGCTAGGGTTGGTGGAGAATATGGCGGCTAGGGTTGGGGTGAGAGAGGGATTAGGTTTAAGGTGGATCGGCCCGCTCTGATACCATCTAGAAGTTGGCAACGAGATTGCTTATTATTGGATGATCTAAAAAGAATACAATGGTCTCTCTTTTATAAGACGAGAGTGTACAATATTTAGAGATGAGCAATATGGGATAAAGAGAAGAAGAGAATAAAGAGAAATAAGCAAATACACTAAGTAAAGAAAAGCAGGAAAGTGTACATACTAATAGGTCCAACCATTGGTTGAACTAGTGAACCGAGAACTGGAAGCATACTTGGTTCGTTCATCGGTCCGGTTTTGACAACCTTGATGCATGATTAATTGTGCTACGCTAACCCCTATTGTAGTGCATCTTTTCTATAGCAATGTGTCTCAAGCACATAGACCCCCTGCTATAGTGAAATATTCATATAGCAGTGCATTTTTCCTAACAGTCATGCGTCATCCAATAATGGTGCTTCACTTCAGAAATTTATTTGATAACAATGGGGACTTAAATGGCTTCTGCAGATGTCTTACACCATATGTTGCTCCAGATGTTGCGAATAATCTTCGTCACAAATCATAAAACATGTCTGTTATGTGCATAGTAACAAGTTCGGGATTCGGCAACTTTTCGGCTGGCCCGAAAAAATCGGAATTCGGAAAAAATCTAGAAAAGTCGTGAAAAGATCGATAAATTTCGGTCAAAGTTCGGTCAACTATTCACAAATAATCGAGAATAAGTCGGCAATATAAGTATATATATATGTATATATGTATATATATGTATGTATGTATGTGTATATATATAGATAAATGTATGTATGTATATATGATGTATGTATGTGTATATATATAGATAAATGTATGTATGTATATATATATAGATAAATGTATGTATGTACACACATATATGATGAATGTAACTGCTACGGCCACAAGAGATACAATCTTAGTGAGTGAAAAAGTAGGAAAAAAAGTAAAAAATAGTTGAGTAAAAACATGAACTGTCTAGAGGAGTGGAGGGTTTGAGGTTTAGTGTGTATTAGGAATTTGGTGTACATGGTTTGGTAAAAAAAGAGCGAGCGACTTAAAAGAGAAAAATCGTGAAAAATCGTAAAAAGTCATGAAGAATCGTAAAAAATTGTATAAATCACGAAAAAGCGGGATTAATCGTGAAAATTCGTGAAAAATCGGGGATTGGCGTATTAATTGTAATGAATATTCGGGAGCCTATAACATCGTGAAAAATCGCCGATTTTTCGTAAAATTCGGAGACTTTTGTTACTATGGTTATGTGTGCCTTCTTCAAGGGGAGTGAGTGAGTGCTTTGATCATTGTATTGCAAGAATTAGCGGGAGATCAATTTTGTGTATGGGCTATTGTTATCTTTTTCTATATTGGCAAGCTAGGCATGTGTTTCACGTTCACCCATGTTCCCTTGTAGATGGGGAATACTAGAGTCAATAATTAATTATTTTATATATATGGGCCTAAGTATGTTTGGCCATTAGGGTTTGAGTCTGTGATGATGTTAGTCCCCTCTCCTCTACATAGGAGTAAGATTTTATCTAATAGAATTATCTCATTTGCCTCCATCTCATTTTCCACATGATAGACTTAAAAGTTCTTTAGTTTATTATGTATATGGGCCTAAGTATGTTTGGCCCATTAGATTTTAAGCCATGCTAATATTAGTTCCCTCTCTTGTATATAGGAGCAGGGTTTTGCCTATTAGAACCACCACATTTGCCTCCATCCACTTTCATAAATGAAATTTCAGCCCCACATCAGGTTCAAACATGTTGCTCGGCCAAGCATTATTATCCTTAAAAAAATATGTTTGCAATCACAATCATGGAACAAAATTTCGATCGAAATTGCGAAATTTGGCTTGAAATTTCATCTTTTTGCAATCGGACATCGAAACCTACGATCGGACATGTGACACACACAAATGCAGGGAATGAGACGTAATTTTGCAAAAATTTCGACCCTAGTTGCGAAATTTCGACAAAACTGGTGGAATTTCACAGCAAAAAGCCCAGTTTAATTTTGAGATATGGCACATAAACAAAAATTAAATTTCGAGAAATTTGTTCCAAAAGTTGATAATACTACATCTTGCGTATTTTGGCAAATTTTTTTGAATCTCTTGCTTCTAAAGGCTATCTTTCTTAATTCTAAGGTATGTTTCCCCTATCCCTAGACCATTTATAGATTACCTTCATCAGTTTCTACACTCTTCTATAGAGATATGGAGTAATACTTTGAAAATAACAAAGTTCTTTCTTGAATCTATGCATAAATGCCCGATGTAACCTAGTTAAATGCTAACATTAGACTTATACAAGTTGTAGTTGGTAAGTTTGGAACTTGTAACTGTAAAAATTAAATTCTAAGTTGTAACTTGAAGCTTTTAACAGACTAATTGTCTAGCAGACTTAACATTTCTATTCATTTGTGCACTCACTCATCAAGACATGTATCCCACCCTAACCTCTAAACATATAAATGTATTATATAGTCTAGTGTGTTTATGTCTCAACATTGTGTTTGCAAAATTTCATAAGTTAATTCCTTCATTTCATTTTGCCATCGAAATTGTTCAGCTTCCTTCACGTACAAATGTGGGAGACTCCCCCCACATATCCAATATGAAATATTATTGCATATTAGAGTAGATCTTGGTGTTTAGATCGTCCTGGTAAATTTTCATGATTTAATTCGATTATTTGGTCGTCGAAATCGTTAGGGCCGTCAATATTAAAATTTCGTGCAAAAATTCAAAAAAAATTATTTCTGGGCCATCGGACACAACATCGAAATCGGACATTTAATTCTATGATCACAATACACTTAGAAACTAAAATTCTTGTCAATCTAACTAATATTTCTCCACCAATCAATAAACTACCTGATATTTGATGCCCATCTGACAGCATTAGGTGATCTAGCCTAACCCAATAACTCTTTTGTTGTTGAAGTAATCCATTGTCATTTGGTTATAGAATAACCTACCTCTGTTGGCCCATGCCATACAACAAATTGTATTGCTTGCACTTCACCTTATGCATTTGTTGCTAACCTTGATAGCAATTATCAACGAAGTATTGTCTAGCATTCAAAATGAATTTTCCGCTAAGAAATCAAACAAGACCTGCATAGTTTGACTAACGTAGAAATTGAGGCAGAGGTAGTAACACTACTTACAAATGAGGTAAGGCAGGAAATTGTGAATGACGTCATTACAAGAGAGTGCATACATTATTGTTGAAAATGGCAATGATGTTGAATAAAGAGTTTCTCCACAAATTTATGAGAGATCACAAACTCTAGGTTTTTTCGTTAACCAAGTTCAATTCATTATATCAAAAAGATAGAATGCGAAGTATGGCATGTCCGGCAAAGGAAACCATGTTGTTAATATCTTCACATTTTGTTGTGTTATTTCTTATGTTGTGTTGTGTTATGTCTTTTCCTTTAATCATGTATTGTTAGCATATTTCTTTTCATCATACTATATAAGGAGAGGTATATTGCATCTTTAATATCCCTCCAATATAGTTATTTTAGATGGTATCAAAGCGGTATGATCCTTTGTGAAATCCCAGCCAGCCCTAACCCTACATCCTAAAACATAGTTGCTTATCCCTGCTACACACCTATCCCATCAACCCTAATCTCCTTTCCCGCTATTGCTGTCGCCCTCTTTTAGACCTATTCTGCCCAAAATTAACATGATTTGGTCTAAAACCAAACCTAATTTTGCATAACATGACCTCATCAGACATAAATTAGTAAATTTTCCTTATATTGACCTAAATGAAACCTAATCTGGCCAAATCAGACCCATATCCCAAATCAGACCTATTTCCCTCATATTAGACCTAATATGCCCAAATTTGACGTGATTTGGCCTATATCAAACCTAATCTTGCATAACATGACTTAATCAAAACTTAAATACCCCTATTTTGCCCTATATTGATCTAGATGAGGCCTAATATGGTTTACTCAGACCTAATTTCCCCAAATCAGACATACTTTACCCCAAATCAAAACCTATTTCCCCAAAATCAGACCTAGCTTACCAAAATTTCACCGGATTTGGGCTAAATCACACCTATTTCAACCATACAATGACTCAAATTGATCTAATTTGACCAAATTTGGACCTAACTTACGATAAATTAGCCTTTAAAGTGGCTTAATTTGGGCCTACAAGCCTTAGGCATGCACTAAATCTATCTAGGGGCTAAGAGCCTAGTTTGAGGCAGCTTGCCCAGAGCCTAGGTGTGCCCAAGCGGATGCCTTGATAACTAAGGCGTTTAATCACGTGTTCATTTCGGGAAAAACTATGCCACCTAGCACAAAATCCCTTAAGATCTATGCCTAATTCCAGTATAAAGCTTCTCATCTAACTGATGTAGCTCCTATTGTACCGGATGCTAAGGTTGATGCCACGGTCAAAAGTGTGTACTCCACTTGGAAGAAGGATGATTCTTCGGTTGAAAGTTAGATTTTCGACATTGTTGAACCACATATAGATTGCGCTCTCATAAATCTAGACTTTGCAAAATCCATGTGGGAGCAATTGGCTATTATCTATGCCCATAAGGAGAGTCCAAAGCAGATATATGAAAGTTATGAGAACTTAACAAAGCTCAAGTTGTCCCCTACCATTGAATTAGAAGATCATTGTGCATCCTTCAAATCCCTTTATGGGGATTTTGAGGAGCATCATCCTCTAAATACTGACCTTAGTACCTTACAAAAGCAACACCATGAACTCCAACTTGTAAAGTTCCTTTGTAGTCTTCTTGATTCATTCTCTATTTTGGCTAATCAAATCTTAGGGAGTGATCTACTTCCGACTATTGATGAGATTCTCAAACCTTTACAAAACCTAACATGACCTCTGTGCCTGTTGTGACCACTTACGACTTTGTTCTTCTTATTGGGGGTGGAGGTGGCAGTGGTTGTGGTTCTTCTCTACGAAGAAGCTGCTCTACTATAGGTATTGGACGTGGTCATGGTCAGCCCACCAGACCTCACTACTACTCTTATTGCCAACCATGTGAAAGAGAAATGTTGGCTCAAACATGGGAAACCAACTTGGGCAAATCAAGTCTCTAAGACTATAGATGATGTTGTTGATGAAACCTCTACTACCACTACTCCTGAAGGTCATGTATGTTATCTAAGGCTGATCTGGATAGGCTTATAAGCATCGTGGCTGCCAGTACATCTCCTACAACAGTGTCTACCTTTATCTCTACTCCATCACCGGTTATAAAAAATTAACTGATTATTAATTCTGGCGCTACATCGCACATTCTGGCTATGCTAGTTTGTAAACAAACATTGCCAAGATGCAATCCTTCCTCCCGATCCTCCTGGAAGATGGGTCCTAGACTCCGCTTACTAGCACGGGGACTATCACGCATACTTTCAGTTTATCTTTATCCTTAGTTTTATAGGCTCCTAAGTTTCTTAACTATCTGTAACCAAGCTTATACACAAATTTTGTTGTGCAATTACATTTTTGCCTTTTCATTGTGTACTATAGGATCCCGCACACAAGGATAAAGATTGGTGGGGGCATGAGGGACATGATGGCATGTACTATCCCGATAGCTACCCCAATACTACAATACAGTCCTATCTTCTTTGCTATCACCTCTTCAGTGACATATGTGCCCGGAACATCCTTCTACTAGCAAGTTGTGTCATGTGCTTATCGATTTTGTCCTCTCTTTTCATTGCTAGTCATGTTGATTAGGCAGACAAACTCGTTCATCATATCCTGCTAAGCATTTTATCAATAGTTTGGAACCTGTTGATATTGTACAATCTGATGTGTGGGGTCCTACAAAAGTTCAAATTGTTGTGGTTTTCAATACTTTAATAGCTTCGTTGATGATTTTTCTAGAATTATGTGGCTTTACCTTATGAAAGATAGATCTGTTATTTTGTCTATAGTGAAATGTTTCTTTGTTGAAATTAAAACCCAATTTTCCAAAATATAAAATTGCCTTGACAATGCACTTGAAACCAACTCTGTCTTGATATGGGCACATTGCATCGAACTTCTTGCACTTGTACCCCCCTCCCAACAAAATAGCATGGCGGAATGAAAAAATAGATATTTTCTTGACATAGCTCGTACTATCATGTATCATACTAATGTTCCGTCTTTTCGGCGTGATGCCTTGTTGACCCTATTTTCTTATCAATAACACGCCTTCCTTTGTGCTCCATGATAAAATTCATTTTTAAATTTTGTATCCTGATCTCTCTTTCCATTGTCACCTCGAATTTGTTGTTGCACCTGTTTGTGAAAACCCTAAAACCAGAGTGACAAATTTTGTTACAACTCGTATCATGCTTAATTGGTAATCATAGAGTTAAAAGATAACCGTCCTATTAATTATTTAAACTTGTTATTATCTTCGTTATCTTGTAAATTATTTTATCTTTGATATTTAAAACAAATTGTGGGTCAAAAATGTAGAGTATTAAATTATACATAGAAACAAGAATGTGCCAAATCAAGGTTGCAACGGAGAAGTTGCAGCCTTTTTAGTCTTCAGCATGTTTCCATCGGTTGACAACCAATGGATTAAGATCGAAGGTTCTACATCTTCTTAGGTGGAAGATTTCTCTTAGATTGACAAAAGATGGTTAGCACAATGGTTTCCAAAGAGTTGGCAACTGGTAATTTTAAAACGAAGGCTTCGATGTATGCACAGATCGATGGTTTAGCGGGAGAGTGCCTTCCAATGGCTTGGGAGGAAGCGCCTTTTGATGGTTGGTAGGGTAGTCATCTACCAATGATCTTTCTTTTAAGCATCAACCCACGGTTTGCTAGTCGAAAGTTTTGTTGGAAAACATCATTCGAGGGTTGCCTATCGAAGGCAACACCCAAAGCAGCATCAACCGAAGGTTTTACCTTCCGAAGGTTCTGCTAGGCATCACCAATCAAAGGATGGATGGGCGAGCATCAACCGAAGGCTGGACTGGTAAGTGTCTACCGATGGTTTAACTTATAAACGCCAACCGAAGGTAGGGCAGACCAATGGTTCTAGCTACCAATGGTTGTGATGACAGCCATCAACCGAAGGCTCGACGGTCGAAGGTGACAACCAATTGTTGTCCAAACCGAAGGCTAGTGCCTAAAGAATATCGAGCAATTGATGGTTGCCTCGGTAGAGACAACTGATGGTTCACCTAGGCAGCCGCCAACTTCACCAATCGAAGAAAAGCTTCAATCTCTGTAAATATTTGATGGAATTTGATGAAAATAGGCTTATTAGCTTTGTTTTTAGATCCTCTTCCCTCTTAAAACCCTGCAGCGGTGAACAGGGCAACCGCAGAGGCTATTCTTAGGGCAACAACGAGGAAGAACACTAAAGGTGGCGAAACTGAAGGTTTCTTTATAGATTTGACTTGGTAAGTAGTTTTCGACTATAGATTTCTTCTCTTCACGTTCTCTAACTTGGAAACCTTTGATTCATCAACCAATGGTTTTCTTGACCTCCGTTCTTTGTCTTCTACCTCCAGCTGACTTCTTTAGGGTTTGTTTACGTCCCAACAAACGGTTTTAGATGAGATCTTGAGGTTTGAAGCTCGAATCCGACTCGTGCAAGCTAGAAAACGAGATCAGTAAGCAAGATAACGTGCAAGTGAGTGGAAATCACTTTCTGACCTTGATTTACGGTAAAAAAATAGAAACAATGATGAATATTTGTTGAATCTTGTTTACTGACTAATATGCCAGATATGATATGTTTGCACAGTTGTTATCAACAGAGTAAATAAATTTTTCAAGTATGCTACATGCTATGATGTTCATACGTACAAATGTTGTGTGAATTACTATGTAAAGATAGTAACTTGAATGGTGGATTTGAAGGCAGTGAAGACCTCGGGTTTGCCCTAATTGTGGATCTAAAAGATTGAACTGTGAATTAAAGAGAATTCGGATAACTACTTTTAGCTCAATCATTTTTGGTGATTAATGTCAAATGCTCAATTGTCAAAGCTAGGGTAATATTATCAATGGTAAAGATGTTATCCGGGCAAATTAAATATCATCAGACGATAGATGTTATGAACACTAGAATCCTTTACAAGAGGCATGTGTTGTGTGGAGGAAACGTGCTTCCCAACTAGAGGATAAGCCCAGATTGAGATAGTTGGCTCGTACCGGATACGGGTGCGAGGGTCTAGGCCACGTGAGTGCAGACTCCTTATAATAGTGTGGTACCTAACAAAAACTGGAGATGTTAGTGGTATATGTGATACTAGTCAGTTGGTTAGCCATAATGGAACCATTGATGCAGAGTAAATCAAGTGCTTTGACTCACTGGTTGAGTACCCAGATATAGAGGAGCTCAGATATTCGACCGCTCCCATTAGCCATCGAGACCAGACGTGGCGAGGCATGTTGCAGACAGGGTAACTAGAGATTTAAGACTTAGAATCTTGGACATTCTTCTAAGTCTTGTAGAATGAGATCATATCTTGTTGTGATGCTTTCACATGTTGTGGTACACCTCATGTGGGTCTAGGGCATTAGATAAATGGTCTAAACAACCATGGCGATGAATCAACAATTCAAAGTGCTTCAGGGGATCGAAATGAGTATAGAAACATGAGTAATGGATAATTAGTAATTTACTTTGATGAGTTGTAATCAATACTCATGCTATGTTTGAAGGATTTAATTGTTTTCAATTACCTTGTGTAGCCTGCTTGCATCCTATAAAGTAGATACCTCTCAACTAATTTATCATAGTTACATGTTGCTTTTCTACCCACTGAGTAAGTAGCTCATCAACCTACTGAAACATTTTTTAAGTAAAGGACTAGCTCCTCCAAAAGAAACGGAAACCATTTTATATCAAGAGCAGAGCAAAGGTCTTATGAAGAAGTAGTTAGATTAGTTAGTCGGTCTCTTATCCTTCCTCTAGATCCTGGGAATGAGAATGAGATATGAAAAAAGTCTTGTAATTCGTGATACAGGTTGTATTTATGAAGTAACTCTTTCCTTTGTAAAATACAACCAGTTTTCTCCTTACTCCACCAAATACGTCTTCCTTGGATATCCATGTGGTCAAAAAGGATACAAATGTTTTGATCTCATTTACAATTGAGTGCTTGTTAGGTCGATGTTAATTTTTTTGAGAACACCTCTTTCTTTTTTGCTCAAGGTCACTCTCTTGAACCAGAGCTTGTTTATGTCCCTGATGAGGTTCATCTTCCCATGGCGTCCTCTTCCTTTCTTGGCCTAACGCTCTCTAGGTCTATCAGTGCTAGAAACCTAAAGCTACACCTTTTGTACCCACCAGCTCTTTTACTCTCATCATTGAAGGAGTTATCATCTCTAACCAATTTCTGATGTTTCTGAGTTAATTATGGTCATTGCTTTCCACAAGCCTAAGAGGAAATGTATTGCACATGATATTGCTCAATATAGCACCTATGACAAGTTGGACCATGTGTTTCATCTTTTACTAGTTCCTTGTCTGCTATTTCGGTCCAAAATCTGTTGATGAGGCTATCTCTCATCCTGTACGGAAGGTTGCCATGGATGATGAAATATCAGCACTACAGAAATGCCAGTACATCACGCATGGAATCTTGTTGACCCTCCTAAATGCTCTCCTACTGGATGTAGATGGGTGTTTATTATCAATTATCATCATGATGGCACTATTGAGCGACTTAAGGTCCTTCTTGTGGCCAAAGGCTACATATGTCTTAAGGCATTAATAATTTCGAGGCGTTCTCCCTTGTGGCCCGACTAAACCCTATAAGTGTTCTTGATTATGCCGTTGTTAATCTTGGATGGCCCCTTTTTCAACTTGATATCAAGAATGATTTCATGTATGGTTGGTGACATTAATGAAGAGGTGTACATGGAGCATCTCTAGGTTTTGTTGCTCAAGGGGAGATCAAAGTCTGCAAACTCAAATGTGCTATTTATGGTACTCTCAAACAAAGCCTGAGAGACTAGTTTGATAAACTGAGTCAGATTCTTGTGACCTTTGGGTTCTCCATATCACATGGAGATCATTCTATTCTCGTGAAGAAAACAGATATAGGGAATATTATCTAATCGTATAAGTTGATGACATTCTTCTTTCTAGCATTGATCTAACTGAGTTTGAGGCCACTAAACTTTGTCACTAAAGATCTGGGAAAATTGTGTTACTTTTTTGGCACTGAAATAGCTTACCAGGGATCTTCTGTTTGTCGATCACAAAGGAATTATGTTCTGAATCTACTTAAAGAAACAGGTATGATGGGGACACAACCTGACACGGCCCACTGATATTCCCCTGGACCCTAATGCAAAACTTAATGATGAAGGGTCTGTCTTTCCTGATCACTTGAGATATAGACAGCTTGTTGGTAAGTTAATCTATCTTACTGTTACCAATGGGGATATTACTGTTGCAGTTGGGTTTCTTAGTCGATAATCAGACAAACCTAGAAAACATCACTGGGATGTTGCCTTTCATATTCTAAGATACTAAAAGCTATTCTGGAAAGGTCTATTGTATTCCAAACAGGGTCGCACTGATATCATTGAGTATTTTGATGTTTATTATGCAGGCAGTCTTACTGATCGTAAAATCTAGCTTGAGGGGGAGTGTTGATACCTTCACTTATGGTTGTCATTTCTTATTCAATATTGTGTTATGTCTTTTCCTTTAGTCACATATTGTTGGGATATCTCTTTTCAAATGTCTCTCCATCCTATATAAGGAGAGGCATATGTATCTTTTACATCATTACAATATAGCCTATTACTTTACAAATGTGATCAGGCATCTACAGATTGCATGTTTTAATCAGGAATTCACCTAAGATTTACAGCAGCATTTAGGCAGTTTTTGGCCTCTAACACTCATATCAAACAAGTTCTTCATAGATTTGTTGAAAATTGTAAATTCTTTGGACTAGTTTTCTTTCCAGGGAAGGAGGTTTAAGTGTGTCCCATCTTCGTCTGTTGCATTGGCTCTAGAATGACCCACCACCAGTTTATAACATCATATAGACATTCAGTCTTCAACCCGTAACTGTATATAAATTAATTTTCCTACGGATTTCTAGAATTTCTGTGATGGAGGATTTCAAAAAAAAAATTATCTTCACAGGACGCCTGAAAAAGGATTCCATTTTGTGTCCCATCTTCATATTGTCGGTTGCACTTAATATTCAGTATTCACCATGCTCAACAGAAAACTAGCTAGTTCCTTCACCACACTTTGACCTCGACCCTTTCACCTCCACCCTTCCAGTGTCTGACTTCCTCATCCCTATTCTCCATAATGATGTCTCAGTTGCATAGATCAAAATGTTATAATCTTGCTTTAATTTATTCCCAGCATTGTATCTGTGTCCAAAATATGATCATGTTCTCTCCCGGCCATTTCGTACTTGCATTAAAGATCTACTCCCTGTTCATAGTATCAGGCCACCGCGGGTATATAATGCAGTCCCAGCCTCAGGGACATAAAGAAGTTAAATCTCTCTATCACAGATATTTTCTGTACAATAAGCTTCCATGGTTATCACTATTTTTATAGAAAATGAAACAAGGTTCCATTTCCACCTTCATCAACACTTTATTGAAGTTTCCACAAACATCTAGTTCCACGCATTAAGAATTCAACTGGAACTCAAATTCAGTACCTCGGTTCTGCCAGTGTCAAGAATACGAAATTTTTCATTCAACGACGTTCATTCTAGTGCACTGAGCATATAACGTGTAAAAATTTATAGAATCACTGATCCATCAAAAATCAACAAAAGGGAAAACCAACAAAGGTAAATTGGGTTCTAATAATCAGAATTTCCCAAAAAATATAATGATGGTTGTCAGGGATAATAGTACTTACATTATAAGAGAAAAAGAAATCAACTGAAGACCATTCCAGAACATCTGCCTCATATGAGAAAAGGAAGCTTCCGCTGTCACGTTTTATTTCCTAAAAATAAGATTGAGAAGAGCAAAAAGAACACAAGCAAACATTAGACTTGGTTGAACAGACAATAATTCCTTTTTATCCCTATATATCTAAGCATCAATCCCAACAATGCCATGCCTGACTTCAACTGAATAACAAATCAGAATGCAGATAAGTTATACCTATAGTATTCACCTTTAAGGCATGGCTTGTTGTTTGGAAAAGTATTTCCTTTTCTACAGCACTGGTCACATTCAACTTAATCTTTTCTCTTTTGGCAATGTGCTTTCCAAAAGGATTGACATAATCCGCAAAGTTGAAAGGTATTTGAATTGAAATTTCACCGCTTTTATATACTAGCTTTTGAATCCAATGTACTTTGACTGTAACACTGGATCCTCCTCGAACCTAGAACAATTAAAAAAAATGAAGACCAATCCCAAAGGAGGGGAAAGAAATATCAAAAGACCCCTAAAATATGTACAAAAAGAAAGGACAGAAAAATTGTAAATCACCTCTGGAATTGTCAAAGAAAACATGTGAGGCTTCATTAAACCAACAGCTTCATCTTTTTTCACTTTGATGCTCTGATCATCTTCTTCTAAATGGACAACTAGAGTGGAATGTGATTGCCCAGCAACATCAATCTCCGCACCTAGAATTGAACCCTGTTAGCCACAACGTATGAGAAGCTACTAGCAGCTGATTTTAAGAAAAACGGCAAGTGACGGACAGAACAAATATGTAAACATGTAAGAGAAAATTGGAAGTGCAAATAAATGTATGATAAGCCCAACAAATTGAAAAGCGTGGGATTTCAAGTTTCAACAGAAAAAAAGTGTTTCATTTATGCAAAATTCATGCAGAGAAGAAAGGTCCCTACTGGGTTTGACATTCCAATCAATGATCTCGTGCAAAAGCCAATTGAGATGCCATGCCCTAGGTATAAGCATGCCTTCTCCCGTAACTTATAGGTGCCGACGGATTTAGCCACATGTATTGTATTGCCATCTCCAATTATAAACTCGGTGTACTAGGAGAGTCTACTTTATATTCATCAGTCTGCACCACACCCAACATCGAGAGATGCGTCAGGTTTTACATACCATTCAAGATACTTTTTCAAGTATATAGCCTTGATAATATAGTGTGCCAAGGACCTTCTCGTAATATGTACATAAGTAAGGGTGTACATGTATATGTGTAAGTTACTGATTTCCTATATATACAAGTCATGTGAGCCACCATTGATTAGGTTGTCTCCTTCTCCCAATACTAATGTTTACATGTTAATATGTTATCAGAGCAGAAGGGTTTTTTACTCTAGAAAAACTACTAAAAAGACAAACTGGGAAAATATCAAATAACCCCTAAAATGCATGGTCTTTTTAGTAGTTTTATAATGTTTTATCAATTTCCTTGCATTTTAGGGGTTATTTGATATTTTCCCAGTTTGTCTTGTAAAGCTTGTGGTTTAGTCCCACATTGGCTAGTTGTGTAGTGAGTTGGGTTTAAACACCTATATACAGTCTTTGTAAGGCTTTCGTCAAAAGCATACTTGATGAATGAAATCTTTTGATGATTATTATTCCTTTTGATTAGTTATTTTAGATTAGTTTAGATCTAGATAATTAGTCTTAGATTTTATTCATTAGGTTCCACATTATTTGGTATCAGAGCCTAACCCTAATCTAATTGGGCTTGATCCTGCACCTTTTCATCAACCACGTCTAAAGGCGGCTGCACTGTTCATCGTTTTTCTCCGGTCTGTTGGTGGATCCTTCGCTGCGTGGCCCTTTCTTGGTGTTTCACGCTCCCTGATCTCCCCTCCAGCCGCAGCATTCTAATCCCACTTCCACTCGGTCTTCCGTCCCGCTACACCGGACAGCAGCCCCCATCGTTAATCACACTCCCCAGTCGTTCTATTGCCTTCACGCTCATCGCACAATTTACCGCTATCCCTGATCTCAGATATTACGCTGCTAATCCCATTTACCACCCCCTTTTTACGCATCTATCAATCTCTTCCACTTCACGCAGCCTGATAATCTTTTGATATGCCTTGCCGCTCCCGCAAACACCACCAGCGCCCATACATCCCCTCCATGTGTCCGGTTGCTACCCCGATAAACTCCACGCAACCCCTCTCCGCCCAACCAAAGCTCCCACCCTCTAGTCTCTACCTTTTCGATAAACCCCTGCTAACCAGCCACCTTCCGCTTGTACTATCTCGTTAGTCCTCTCACTAATCCCCTTCACCTTGTTAATCCCTTTCATCTAATCTCCTTGCCTCCACTGGCTTCATATCCGCTATTCACTTTTTACACTTCATGTCAATCCTTTTCCCACTCATGTTGCCCGTTTCCAGCAGTAAACCGACCCCAAAACCACCCAGCCTCCTCATCCCACCAAACCCCCTCTGACGTCGGCAACCACTAGACCCAATAAAGACTCCCATCACACACCCCCATACCTAAGCAATAACTTTTCGTCGACCTGATGCATGTGCTTTTAGTTGCTTTTATAGGCTCATTTTCCTTTGTTTTCATGTGTAGTTTGGACATTTATATGATCTATTATGCATGAAATGTCATAGTTAGCCTATATTTCCTTGTTTGCATCAAATTATATGATTTCAATCATTTTTACTAGCATTTTATGCATTTCGAGCACTTACGATGCTTTATGTGTTTTCAGGTACAAGGCAGATCGACACAGCTTGGTAATACTGACACCACAAAAGTCGATGGCACCGACTTGACCTTAGAGATCCGCCCGAAAACAACCCAGATCTCGGTGCTACCGACCCAAGAAGTCGGTGCCACCGAGATACCATCAGAGAGCCCCGTGTGAATCAAGAAAATTCGGTGCTACCGACCCTAAAAGTCGGTACCACCGAGTTGACGTCAGAGTGGCGGCTTGAATTCGTAAGAAGTCGGTGCCACCGGGACATTGTTGATGGTATCGACGGGATCGGGATCGCGCGACCTAACTTAAGTGACTCGGTACCACCGACGCATCAAGTCGGTACCACAGAGTCTGCCCGATCAGGCCAGCCGTAGATTTGCTTCTAATCCAACGGTGGACGAAATTTCGCACCCTAAGTCATGCCTATGACTTAGGGGGACGACGGCCAAACCTAGGGAGTGACCCGTTTTCATTGTACGGCGACCACAGAGAGAAGAGAAGGACGGAGGACTAAAAGCTTCACCAAGAGTTATCTGAGGACCTACGGAGGACGTTTCTGCCACCGGAAGACAGCAGACCGCACGTACTACGGAGGGGATCGTCCGGACAGCCAAAGATCCAGGGGTTACCTTAGTTTTTACTATGTTCCCCACGTTTTTCTTCTTCCCTTCTGTGTGTTTTGTCATGAAAACCATGCAAGGCTAAAAACCTTTGTTCTTTAGGACCCGAGAGTAGCCCGGATATACACTGCAGTTGATTTCTATGCATTAATATCAATTTATCTCTCGTTACTGGATATAATTCTATGGATGTTGCTTGTTCTATTTATGCTTGATCACCATGAATGGATTAATAGGCAATCATCTAGGGAGAGGGATTAAGGGTTGGAAAATATAGAATTACTCGTTTATTGTACCCTTTGGGAAAAGCGGCGAATAGATGAGGGGAGAAACCCAGAGTATTGATGTAAAGTATCTAACTAATCAAACCAATAATAGCGGGAGTGGGATTGGCATTAGTATAGGTAGTGAATTACACTGCGGAAGCAGGTAATTCTGGCTACATGCTTCTTATCCAGGAATTGAGATAATAGGTATTAGTGTGTAGGATAGACTGTAAGTGATATCTGTGGTAAAACCATCGTCCTAAGAAACTCGTTCTCTTTCTGATTTACTCAAATCATTTAATTCGTTTGCTTTAGTATTAATTTAATAATTCAACCCAACTCAAACAACCATCATCGGCTTAGCTAATCGATTTGTAGTTAGTAATAGTTTCTGGAGAAACGCTTCCTCGTGTTCGACTCGGGCCTCACAGATCCATTATTACTGTGATACGTTTACTTGTGTTTTGCGCACGGTAGACAACGCATCACGACCCTCATTGCTGCTCCCATAAACCCAGCCACCAGCATGTTTCTTCTAAATTCCTGTAAACTGCCAGAAAATAAATAGCCTTCCTTCCGCAGCATCAGCAAGTAAAGGAGCAAGGGGCCAGAGTCTTCAACTCGGAACCGAGTAGCAACATCAACAAGGGCAGCAGGCCTTAAAAAGCCCACCTGTGGGACGACCGCTTGCCGCCTCTGCTTCTTACTCCTTCTCAAGATGTGCTACGCAACAATTGGATCAGATAGACAGTATTCTCAAGAAGATGTTGCGCCACAATATGGTAATCCTTTTACATTTTGGACTTGTTGCGTCCATTGCAAGTGGCAATTTGAGTATTCGCGAATCTATCTTGGTGATTACCTCTATTGTCAACGATGTTATCTATGCTATTGAAGTACAATCTCCTCTTTCTTTGCCTTGCTCGACACCTTCCAGATAGTATCTACATCCTCCACATACAAGTGGAAGATGTACCGTACCGCAGCGGGGCTACCCCCCCCCACACCTCCCCAAGCAACATGGCAGGAACTCTCTGGGGGGGGCCTTTTGTCAGTGCTTCTACTATAACATCTCCTCTGGATACAAATATCAAGCTTCAGATGTTCATGCCTTCAGTCACATCTCCAGAGCAGCCTAATGTTTTGTAGCTTCAGATGCCACTCATCTCAGTTACATCTCCAGAACAACCTGATATTTTACAGCTCCACATGCCCCCAGTCTCAGTCGGAACTCCAGAGTTGTCTGATGTTTTACAGTTTCAAATGAATGTGGCCTCAGTTACAACTCCAGGAGATGATGTTTTACAGCCTTGTTCTGATTGTATATCTTCTGTTGAGATGTTCGTGTCTTCAATTGCAACTCCAGATTATGATGTTCTTCAGTTGCCCGTGCCTTCGATTACAACTCTAGTGCATGATGTTTTGCAGCCTTCTTTAGACTATATATCTTCCGCTATATTTGATACAAAACAAGAGATGCATTGTACACCATAGAGGCCTGCAAAATTGTGAGGATGTGTCCAAGGCTGACATTTCATATGAAAGTGACTCACGAGTAGTATGTCTCTCTACCACACTTGACAAAGATGGGCCTACAGTGACACTTAAGATGGCTTCCCCTATGGCAAATGTTAATAGGAAAATGCAACCAATATATGAAAATATTGACGATGATTTTGTTGTGCTTAATTTGGACGATGATCATTCAGACAAGTGCTTTGTTGAGAAGCAAACATGGGCTACACATGAGGATTGGATATCTAGTTTCAATTTCCTCATTCAAATAGCTATCAACTAGCCTCCTCCACAACCTCCAGGCATTTATGAGCTTTCTTCTAGTCTACAACTTCGAAACAGCACAACGACGGATTTCAAGACAAACATGGTGTTCTTTCCTGATCTCGTGCGCCATTATCTTGTTCGTTGGTGTGATGCTACATGACTCATATTCAACAAGCTTCAAAGACTTTTACTTTCCAAGCCCCATATGATTGTTTTGACTCGTCAGAGTCGAGCCTTTTGAAGCAAAGGAGAGTTGATGTAGGATGAGCATAGCCTTTTAAATGGTTTTTTTTAGTAGTTTTATAATGTTTTATCAGTTTCCTTGCATTTTAAGGGTTATTTGATATTTTCCCAGTTTGTCTTGTAAAGCCTGTGGTTTAGTCCCAGATTGGCTAGTTGTGTAGTGAGTTGTGTTTGAACACCTATATATAGTCTTTGTAAGGCTTTCGTCAAAAGCAGACTTGATGAATAAAATCTTTTGATGATTATTATTCCTTTTGATTAGTTATTTTAGATTAGTTTAGATCTAGATATTAGTCTTGGATTTTATTCATTAGGTTCCACATTAGTATGGTTTGCTCTTATGTTCTAACTATAGTATCTTCATCATTTAAGCCTCATTCCCAACGATAATGGGGTCACTACATTGATCCTTCTTTTCCATTCAGCTTTGTTATGAGTCGTATTCTCATTAATATGTAAAGATTTCAAATCTCTCCTTATAAGCTCTCCTAAAGTTAATTTAGCATGCATTTTCCTCTTTCACTGTGCTCGACTCTATAGCATTACTTCAGATTGGTGCATTTGTTGGTTTGTGTTGTATATCTCCATACCATCTAAGGCAACCCTCACGCATCTTGTCCTCATGTCATTCCTTATATAGTTAGTTCTCAAACGATCATTCCTTGTCTTAGCACACATTCATCTTAAATTTCCCTCAACACTATTTTTTGGAACAAATGAAGGATGTGTCTATCAATGCCATGTGGATATGTGAGGAAGGACATCCGAGGTCAATGTAGTAACTGTGTCTCTAGTTCATGTATGAGCAACTATGATTTCATCAAGATAGAAGATGATTATGATTGAGGAGGGATTCATTTGAAAAGCTTTGTGTGCGTTAACACTAGGAATATGGAAAGAATCGTTCGACCTATTTTTGATCGTGTCTATGTTAACTTGTATCCTTGAACCCGATCTGGTATCGACGCAGCTCATTGTGTAGATGTCGTATGGCCTTTATTAATCTAATACCATCTGTTTTCCTGTCAAAAAAATCTAAAGTTATCATTTTCAAATTTTAGTATATATACTTAAATTCAGTTAAGATAGGATCTAAGTGACAAAAAGTTGTCCATACTATTTTTGCCCATGGATGGCACATGTGTGTTTAGTTAATAGTGTGTGTATCTAAAATGCTTTCTCCGCGCTTACTACTGAGGATTTTATTCATGGGAAAATATGACCCTTGCAAATGGGATTTCACACGTACTACGGATGAAAAGGAAGGCTGGTACTCCTGACTAAAGATTGAAACAGACGCTCTGTTGCATCAAGAATCATTATATGTGATTGTTACTATGTTCAGTTCATAAAGTTATGAGCTATTCTTCAAAAAAAGTACTTAACTGGGGGTAAAATTAACGTTGACTTGCCCCTTTGTTATGCATATGTTGTGTAAATAAGAGAAAAGAAATTATCAAGAAGTTAGGAATTCATATTCATGTTGTTTGTTAAGTATAGGTGTTACGTCGTGTTCGCTTCTACTGAGTCGTCCTTTTATGTTGCAGGATGTTACACATATTCTCTTTAGAATTACTTATGTCCATGTTGTTTCTTCTCTGCAAACTGATTGACCTGAAAATTTTCTATATAAAAAAAGAATTCCTCCAGAAGTTTTAGCATAGTACCCAACCTTTAGTAGCAGTTCAATTGAATAGTTGCTGAGTGCTAACTAACTATTTACTGTCTTCCAAATATACTGTTTATCGTCTTCAATGACTTCAAATGCACGCACTTAAAGGTCGGATGTCTTCACCTCTATTATCAATTTATAACATAAACGTTATAGTCAGTGCCCCAGCACTCCATGAGTGTTTGGGTTTAGTTTCATGATTTGACTAGACTCACAAGAGGTTGCAGAGAAAAAATCAGTAAATTCGTGTTTGAAATTACTGTGCAGTCAGTACATGAAGATAATAGATTCGACTGATACCCCAATTGACACCCAAAGAAGACTTTGAACTTATCCAATGACGACGATGAAGGGTCGCAATTACATAGTACCTATGAATGAAGTTCCCCCACGGAGTGAAGAAACAAAACAACAAGATAGTAGTATGTAAAGACCGAGCTAAATGGGCCAAAACGTACATCGATGCTTCCAAAAATCCTTGTGAACCAAACACATAATACGGAAGCCTTCGACGAAAAAGATCAAAAAGTAGCATTGGCAGGACACTTGTACAGCTTAGTACCTGCTCCCCCATAGGCACCACGAGGCGGCAATCACAGCGCTTGCTCCCCATGACGCAATGCACCCGCCACGACCCCGTCGCTGTCACGTGCGCGGCGTCAAGACAGCATTCGATTTCCAGCGCCATGGCATTCATTTGGAGAGGGATCAACGCAGGGGGGTCCAGGCGGCCATGGACGTGGGGCTGGTAACTAGGTATGTCTGGGTTGTCGACGATGCCAGGGTCAACAATCACGGCATAGAGTGTCGGCGCCGTCGGAAGGAGGCTCGGCGATGGTGGCATCCGGTCCATCCCTGCCGCTGGGCGCGGCGGGGCATTGCGGTCCTTGCTGTAGCAGACGCGCTTCCCCAGCCGGAGGCCATCCTCGACGGCCTTGGTGAAGTCGTCTTCCATACCGCCGCAACCCTGTCGGAATGAGACTGGCGACAAACAGCGGGGATCACCCCCAATGACACACAAAATTCGGGTGCCGGTGTTATGGGGAGGGGGGAATATGGAGAGATGGGTGGAGGGGAGAGATGGACAAGAAGAGTGGAAGGAAATGAATTGGATTTGCGCGTCCAGACAGGATCTATACGTCAATGCCTATGCTCCCAATGAATGAGCCGCCCTATAATGGTGGACAAGTGAACGGACTTTTGAGGCAATAGCGACAGACCACTGTCAACAATTATTTCATTGTGTCGGCAGTGTATAAATTGTTTTCCTTTTGTCGGGGAGGTTCTTTCTTCAGTTGATGCTTTTCTAGCATATAGTAGAAATGGTTAGGCTGGATAGAACGAAGTTTAGAAAGAAGAAACAGATCATGTATAGTGGTGCGTAACAAGTCATACCTCTATATGCAATTAGACACTATGAGATCCATGGGTAAAAGTAGACTACCGAATTTTGATATCATTACGTTGACATTCGATTTCTATTTGCTTCTCCATCTATTGATTACATATTTTGCACCTCACATGGAATATTGAAAAGTTTACGGCGTTCGGGGAGGATATATAGGAATGATGCTTAAGAAATGTCATGGGGTAAATATATGATAGTAAACTTTTATTAAAAATGTATATATGTTAACTATGATGTAAATCTCTAAGTATAACACTTATAGTAAATTGTTGATCTTATTGAAATAACATATCAAGTATTGGAACATAATGTCGAGATCTTAGTTTTGTGATTTACTAAAAAGTGGGAAAATCTCAATTAGGTAGAAAACTCACACAATTTGTTCAAGTTTCAAAAGTATCACGTGGGAGGAGCTTCAAGCTTCTTCTTCTTTTGTAAATCGTGGCAGTGTTGGTCGTGGTTGTTTAGGTTTGTATAGTTAGTCCACGCACACTCAAGTGCCAACGTCTTGTGTCAAGAATCATGGTTTTATTTAGTGATGTAATTGTATAATATTGATCTAGCATTATGTTGTAATTAGAGCAAACGGAACAAATTCTATGTTCAGATTTTTTTTGTTCCCAGATGTTAATTGCTATCACTACTAACTTTTAATAATAAAAGCATGATAAGCTTTATGTCATTGAAAAAATGTTGAATCCTACTATAATTTATTTTGATTATGAAAATAGGAAAAGTGGCCCTAATATTTTCCATGATGGTATTTGTTAATCTCTTTCAAGTGTTTTTGTTGTAAGTGGGTTAGTTTTGTGTATAACGCCATATGGCTTGTGTATAGTTGTAACTATAGGTGTTGGTTGCTATAATAAGTCAACACAATGCCAATTCTAATATGTATATTGTGTTATTTAGTTAGTATCGATGCTTTTAGATGGAATTTTGGTATAAAACTAGTGTAAAATATATTGTGAATGATATAATCATTTGTGTCATCATTGAACTATATATCATATCTATATGAATTACAAGAAAATTACCAATGAGTAGGGTGGTGTTTTTCCCTTAGTTCTAAGACATGAAATATTCTCTTTATAGTAATTGTAACCATCACTGTAAAGTTATGTTTTCATTATTTATGAGTCTTATATTATGATAATTTGATCGAATCGCGTCGAAAGGCTCTCTTTGAACGACATTTCACGCTAATTGGACTGCGAGAGTGGGGTGACCGAACCACACTCTTTCAGAGTTTAACATGTTGGGATGAGTTCAGTAGTGGCCCTAGATGGGGTAGGTTCTATCGTAAATCAAAATATATTACAAGAATTCAATAATATGGAATTATAACACATTTCTCTCTTTTTCTTAAATTTTATTTAACAATATTTATCATTAGTAAATATAAAATTAGTTGGATTGTTTGAAAAAGAATGAGTATCAATTTGTCAATTAGTCATATAGTTTACATTCATATGATAAAAAATAATTAACAAGAAAAGCAACGATCCATAGTTCATTCTTATACTTATTGTGATGGGTAGTGAGGATTTGTCGTTGAGATTATTTAGTTATCTATTATTCAAATGAGACAATTAGAAAAGTATTTGAGTACCAGAAATGTGAAGTAACACTATCAAAAACAAACTTGTGATTAGAAAGAACAAATGCAAAAAAAAATTGTTTAAATTTTTTCATGCAGTGATTGGTAGATTTATTTAGAGAGGTACAAGTGTTTATTCAATTTTTATCAAGTATCATATTATCCTTAAGTAGTAAGAATTGATTGGAACGAGTATAGTTATAATCTCTTTGATTGACGCATCATGAACTTCAAATAATATTTATTCCAAATTGTTGTTAGTAGCTCGGGTTTATTATATGTATCTTTCATGTGGATGTAGTTTGACTGTAACTGAAAAATCTTGCCCCAAGAATTTGTCCTTACTTTAGTATTCAATTATTTTATTTTAGAAAAATCTCAATGTTTCATTTCTAATTTTGATCAAGTTAAAGATATAAATATTGAAACTAATCAAGCGAACAGTAAATGATCTTATTATTTGTTGTTGAATATGTCTATCAATTATTTTTAATGGAAATATCAATGTTGTGAACATCGTATATCCTCCCGTCAAGGTTTTTCTTGGGGAGAAGAGATGAAATTCGTGAGCCACAAATATATTAGAAATTAATCGAGAGTGTATTAAGCCATGTTTTTGGATATGATGTTGGGATTATCATGTGTGACTCAAAGAATCTCCTTTACATTAATCGGTAGCAAACATATATATCACAAAGGTACATTAGCTAGTTATTTAGCACCAATAAAGAGCCACATCTTAGTGCCCTCTTCTTTAGGCCTAGTGATGTAGTTATACAAGCGAGGATCCTCACTACTAGGTTAATGGAGTTTGTTCTTGTTGATGCACCTCTTCTAAGTACCCATGACACAGGAACCTAGATGGACATTATTGAGGCTTTATAACCAAGCATGGTGGCCTCATACTGGTTTGATGTAGTTTTTTAGTTAGCAAGAAGATCTGGCCTTCACTTTAGAGGTGGGTACAATGTGTAATCTGAACAGAGAGAAAAAAATTCTTGCATGTTGGTAAGTAGCAATATGTTGGTAAATTAAAGCTTTAAATCACATTCGGAACCATGTCGAGAGTAATTCAATGTAATTTTCTTAAATTCTTTCTCATCTACTTTTTCTTCTTTCTACCCTCTTGTCTGACATTCTTGACAAGCATGGTGCAAATTTGGGCATTAGGAGGGGTTTGGTGGAGCTTTGAGTCTAGAGTTTCATGCTCCTTGTTGGAAGTTTCTCCTAGCAAGTGGATTCATCTCTCCTAGCTATAATACATGCTAAGGCTTAGACTAAGTACAACTAAAGATCTAATTGATTTGCTTGTTAGTAATTCTAAGTTTATGGGCTAAAATCATTTAATTCATTTCGAATACAAAATCTTAATATCATGTATATTATTATGTTCATAGCATGTTAAAAGGTTCTAAATACCCCTAAATCATGTTTTTCGATAAATTCCATTCGTGCATGATTATATTTGTTGGATCCTAGATGGGTGATTAGATGCTCTAGAGGGGGGGTGAATAGAGCTGAAAGCACTTAATCAAAATTCATTAAAGCTTCAAGATATATCACAAGATAAGGTTGCTAAATAGGTAATTTGAGTGCAACTAAAACATACATAGCAAGGATGAGAGACATTGAACATGCACCAATTATATAAGCTATTTAGAGTGGTTCCACACTTCAAACTAGAAGTGTGTCAGTCCACTTGCCTAGAGAGGTCAACCTCTAGGACTTCCAAACTATTGCACTCTTATATTCATTCATAAGATATACAATGCATGACCAAACAAAGGACTTACCTATCCAATACAAAGAGTCTTCAACCTTACCAAGGACTTACCCACTTTGCAAGAGTCTTCGGCCTTCTCCAAGGACTTACCCACTCTTGCACAACTCTTCAGCCTTGCAGGAATTACCCACTCTTCTTGGATCTTCTGCCTTTGACTTCACCTGCACTCGGAGAAGCTTCCACCAAGTACTTACCCACTTGAGCTTGAGTCTTCTGCCTTCTGCAAGGGCTTACCCACTCTAGCTCCAAGTCTTCAGCCTTGATCTTCACCAAGGGACTCCTTCCCTTGTTCTTCTTCACCTCTCTTGGACAAGAGAGAGAACCTTCCTCTTCATGATTGCAAATGAGAGATAGGAAGGTGGTGGAAGTGAGAGCCTCACAAGATATACATGTAGAACTAGCTCTCTTACATATTTCCTACTCACTCTAATGGATGTAGCAAGTGATTAAGCTTAGAGAGAGAGAGGAGGTTGTAGGAAGCACTCAACTATAGAATAGAAGCCTCACAAAGAGTTTACAATGAATGCTCAACCTTGGAATGAAGCCCAAGGGGTCCTATTTATAGCTGGGGATGCCTCTTAGCCTTTGGGAACACTTGTGAACGAAAACTAGCTGTTTTGTGGCTTACAACGGATCTATTTTCACTTGTAGCAACTCCACAATGGCTAGAAACACTTTTCTGCACTTTTCCGTACAGTGCAATCGGTCGAGTTTCTATAAGTGTAACTCGACCGATAGAGTAAAAGACAAAGCCGATATTCAGACCATCGGTCGAGTTTGTCCTGAGGAAACTCGACCGACCAATGAAAATTGATTTGGTCAGTTACTCCATCGGTCGAGTTCTATGTAAACACAACTCGACCGATACAATCTCCAGAAAATTGATCAAGGATGATCGGTCGAGTTTTCAGACTGGGAAACTCGACCGACAAAGTGTCTGTAATCAATTTTCGAAGTTGCATCTAAAGTGCTCTAATTTTCGATCTAAGTGCTCCTGATATTTTTCTAAGCTTAATTACAAGCCATACAATCATTACAAGTGATTTACAACATGATTCTAATGGATATACATCATATTACAAAAACGTGCACTTGTATGACTTTGACTTGTCTTTTCTCCAATTTGAGATGCGCAAGTTAGGGCAATTGGAGTGTGTCTATACCTAATCTGAAATCACTCAAGTAAAATCATTAGACACTAATATGTGGAATGGTTAGTCATCATTAAAACACGGGTTTAGTCAATTTAGACGTGAGTCAACATTGACCTAATTGACCTTGAGTCAACAATCTCCCCCTTTTTGAAGATGACAAACCATTCCATAAATGTATTGAAAGCTTTTAAGTAAAATCATACCTTTGGAGAAACCTAGGGGTTTCAATAGGACCAAGCTCATATGCTCCCCCTCAATTGATGTGCATGGAGTTCTCATACTCCCCCTCAATTGATGATATTTCTCCTGCATGGGTAGCTTTCATAACATTTATAGAATACTATGTACTCTACTCATATATGTTCTACACATATATGTCTTCTCCCCTTTTACCTACTCCCTTTACATGAACATGCTTCTCTTCTTCATGTAAGACATGCCTTCTTCCTCTTTTTAAAAGAAGACATATCTTTCTCCCCCATTGTCATTTCAAAAAGTGGGGTTATGAAGAAATAAGAAACATCACTTGTTAAAGAAAAGGGAGATAACACAAATATATATAAGGAGAGTAGAAGAGCACAGATAGGGGCTTGTCCAAGCATAGAAAGAAAAGCAAGTTAAAGCATATACTTGAAAAATCCAAAAAGCCAGATAAAGTGATGTAGAAAAACAATAAATCGTAATTTTGATCCTCAAGATGACGGAATTTGACCAAAAACCATCAGAGGTCATGACAAAGCGATGAGTCTTGCTTAGAAGGCCATTTCTGCATGAAAAACACTAGTCTTGCACCAAAAACTGAAACTGGAGCAAAAGCTGCATGAAATCCAAAAATAACTCCAATTTCTACATATAATGTAGATCTATATACCCTGCAACACAATCTTATGCAAACAACTCAAGATAGCAGATATGCAATTCAAGGAACAATCTTGAACATGTATGGGACAAGATACAAGCATAACATATGGATGAGCAAAGATGCCAATTATAAACAAGGTTAGAACTACATGTATATGAACTACTAGTAGATATTAGCACAAGTTAGGACTACTAGTAGGATCTAGATCATAGCAAGAGATACCAAAATATACACAAGATAAATCAAGCTATGATTAGATGTAGAGATATATCCAAACAAATAGATAAGCAATTTTAGAAGCATGAAGGATATAACTCACTAAATATGCATCCTTACCATAAGATGATTATCCCTAAGAACCTCAAGGTTGTATCAAAACAAGATATACACCTATATAGATGTAGCAAGTTAGAGCACAACGGAAGCAATTTTTAGACACAACCAAGAGATCCAAAAAGATCATCATCAAAACCTGCAAAACAACTCAAAGCAAGTAATTGCAATATATAGATATACCAATTTAGAGCAATTAGAAAGATAGAGTTGTAAGCAAGATAGGAAATTTAGAACATGGCAAAATGCATATATAAAGGTACCAAAGGAGAGTGCCAAAGAATAAGGCTATTGGTTGAGAAAATCTAGTTGAGAGGGAAATTCTCATTCAATAAGCCAATTGTGTATTCTGTGCACAGTGTTATCGGTCGAGTTCTGTGCATTTACAACTCGACCGATGACAGCTGTTGGCAACACTCATTGGTTCCTATCGGTCGAGTTTCAATAGGGCAAACTCAACCGACAGACCAGCTGTCAAAAAGCACATATATTTCATGAAAACATATTTAAAGGCATGCTAAATATACAAACCATATCCAAACATGTCTAAGCAAGTTAGTAATGTACTATAGAAGCATTAGAAACAGTTTTTGAGCAAGAGTGTGAAGAGAATCACAAAATGCCACTTTTGACTCAAAAACCATATGTATAGTGCACACTAACTTGACAAAAACAAGTTAGGATAGGTTATAAGCAAGAAAACATTATCTTTGTGCTTACCATTGCTTTTTCCACTTATTGTCACCCTCTGCAATTCTCACCTTTCTTCTTTCATGTGGATTGAGAAGTCAATTTGCAATTCAATAGCTCAAATCAATCCATTTGTAAGTACCTATAAGAAGAAAGATGAAATGGTCCCCAATCATGTTTTTGGGTCCGGAGGGGTTCGTTTAGCAACCCAAATCTTATTGCTCTTTGGTGCTTTCCTAAAAGAACAACAAGTAGAATAATGACCAATTTCATTGCAATAATTACAAGTTCTCGTAGCCTTGGAACTGGAGGATTCTTCATTGAAAAATGAAGGTCCTTTGTCTTTGTTGTTCCCTTGACTACTATCATATCCTAAACCATGTCTACCAATTTGTTTGGTAGTATGATGTAGGATGTCATTAAGGCTCTTCTTACCAACTAAGAATCTTTGCAAAGAAGATCTCAAACTATCATTATCATGCTTAAGAGAAGCAATAGTAGAAGACAATTGATTAATATTATCTCTATCATGCAAAAGATCATTTTCTAAGCAAAGAGCTTTAGTTAAATAAGAATCTCTATCAATATGAAGAGCAGCAACATCATTTTCTCTACTAGTAGAACTAGAACAAGAATCATGCACATTGATTTTAGCAAGCAAGGAGGCATTTTCTGTTTCTAATTCTTGCAAAACATAATCTTTGTCCTTATTTTCATATTTAAGAACATCAATATCATGCATGAGAGAATCAATAATTAAAGTGTGCTCTTCATTAGAATTAGGCACAAGAGGTTGAGCTTCTAGAAATCTAACCTTATCAAGTAAACTAGTATTTTCAAGTTTAAGAGAATCTACTTGACTAAGACAATCATTTTATCATCAAGCAAGCAAGAATTAACATGTTCAAGACCATCTAGTTCTATATGCAAATTATCAACAATTTTAGCAAGCTTTTTCTTTTTCCTTTTAGAGGACTTAAGAGAGGCACAAATATCATGAATAATAGCAATTAAAGATTCTTTATCTAAAGAGTTTAGATTTACCTCATTTGAGTCTTCACTTGTTGATTCTATAAGAGCAAAATGGCATTCTCCTTCATCACTAGAGCTTGAGCTTGATCCTTCACTTGAATCTTCACTTCAGCTTGAGTTGGAGGAGCCACTTGAGCTTGAGTGCCATTTCTCCTTCTTGTGAAGATGGGTCTTTTTGCCTTGTGGGCAATCTTCCTTATAGTGACCCTTCTTTCCACATGTGAAGTACCAGATGGAGGAGGACTTGCCTTTGTAGAATTTACCTTTAGAGTACATGGCATCTTCTTTAGCTTGAGAGGATGGAGAGACTTGTTCCATGATAGCTTCAATTTGAGCCTTCATTTCAACCTTATTCATTCTCTTTAGCTCTTTCTTCTCTTATCTTTCTACTTCCTCCCTCTTGTCAAGTGTAGCTTCATGTGCTTGTAGATTTCCAATGAGCTCTTCAATAGGAATATCCTTGAGAGACCTTGCTTCTTCAATGGAAGTCACCTTGGGTTCCCATCTCTTGGGGAGAGTTCTAAGGATGTTTGAGTTGATATCTCCACTAGACATAGGATGTCCTAGAACAACAAGACCATTCACAATGGTGTTGAGCCTTGAGTACATGTTGGCTATACTCTCCTCCTTTCCCATCTTGAAGTTCTCAAGCATCCCTTTGAGCATGTAGACTTTGCTTTCCTTCACTTGATCTGTCCCTTCATAAGTGATGCAAAGTTTTCTCCATACCTCATAGGTCGTCTCACAAGAACAAATTCGGTTGAACTCGGTGGGGGTCATGGAGGCATAGAATATGTGCATGGCTCTAGCATTCAAGGTTGCTTTCATCAATGTGGCTTCATCCCATTCTTCAATCTTTGTCTTTGGTAGCTCGTATGGGCTGTTCACCATTTGCCACATCTCAAGACTTGATCCTTGGATGTAGAATTGGAGCCTTCTTCTCCAATAGAGGAAATTGCTCCCATCAAAGATTGGTAGGCAGATTCTCCCTCCTTGGTAGTCACCCATATTCTCCTACTTGTTGAAGTATGCTTGGAGAAGACCCGCTCTTATACCAATTGTTGGATCCTAGATGGGTGATTAGATACTCTAGAGGGGGGGTGAATAGAGCTGAAATCACTTAAACAAAATTCATTAAACCTTCAAGATATATCACAAGATAAAGTTTCTAAATAGGTAATTTGAGTGCAACGAAAACATACATAGGAAGGATGAGAGAGATTGAACATGCACCAATTATATAAGCTATTTAGAGTGGTTCCACACTTCAAACTAGAAGTGTGTCAGTCCACTTGCCTAGAGAGGTCAACCTTTAGGACTTCCAAACTATTGCACTCTTATATTCATTCATAAGATATACAATGCATGACCAAACAAAGGACTTACCTATCCAATATAAAGAGTCTTCAACCTTACCAAGGACTTACCCACTTTGCAAGAGTCTTTGGCCTTCTCCAAGGACTTACCCACTCTTGCACAACTCTTCAGCCTTATAGGAATTACCCACTCTTCTTAGATCTTCTGCCTTTGACTTCACCTACACTCGGAGAAGCTTCCACCAAGGACTTACCCACTTGAGCTTGAGTCTTCTGCCTTCTGCAATGGCTTACCCACTCTAGCTCCAAGTCTTCATCCTTGATCTTCACCAAGGGACTCCTTCCCTTATTCTTCTTTACCTCTCTTAGACAAGAGAGAGAACCTTCATCTTCATGATTGCAAATGAGAGATAGGAAGGTGGTGGAAGTAAGAGCCTCACAAGATATACATGTAGAACTAGCTCTTTTACAGATTTCCTACTCACTCTAATGGATGTAGCAAGTGATTAAGCTTAGAGAGAGAGAGAAGAGGCTGTAGGAAGCACTCAACTATAGAATAGGAGCCTCACAAAGAGTTTGCAATGAATGCTCAACCTTGGAATGAAGCCCAAGGGGTCCTATTTATAGCTGGGGATGCCTCTTAGCCTTTGGGAACACTTTTGAACGAAAACTAGCCGTTTTGTAGCTTGCAACGGATCTATTTTCACTTGTTGCAACTCCACAATGGCTAGAAACACTTTTCTGCACTTTTCCGTATAGTGCAATCGATCGAGTTTCTATAAGTGTAACTCGACCGATAGAGTAAAAGACAAAGTCGATATTCAGACCATCGGTCGAGTTTGTCCTGAGGAAACTCGACCGACCAATGAAAATCAATTTGGTCAGTTACTCCATCAGTCGAGTTTTGTGTAAACACAACTCGACTGATGCAATCTCCAGAAAATTGATCAAGGATGATCGGTCGAGTTTTCAGGCTGGGAAATCGACCGACAAAGTGCCTGTAATCAATTTTCGAAGTTGCATCTAAAGTGCTCTAATTTTCGATCTAAGTGCTCCTGATATTTTTCTAAGCTTAATTACAAGTCATACAATCATTACAAGTGATTTACAACATGATTCTAATGGATATACATCATATCATATTACAAAAACGTGCACTTGTATGACTTTGACTTGTCTTTTCTCCAATTTGAGATGCGCAAGTTAGGGCAATTGGAGTGTGTCTATACCTAATCTAAAATCACTCAAGTAGAAACATTAGACACCAATATGTGGAATGGTTAGTCATCATCAAAACACGGGTTTAGTCAATTTAGACGTGAGTCAACATTGACCTAATTGACCTTGAGTCAACAATATTTAGCCAAATGAAACCTCAATTTGGTTTTTCTTACTAAAATTGAGTGTGGAGTTATGGACCATTATGTTGTTCAATGCTAAATTTATGTGATATAAGAAAATATGAGAATGAAATTACATATGGATGATTTATGATGGATTCAACTTGTTTAATAAAAAAGACATGGGATCGGTTAGTGGTGTCTAAATATCAATAACATGGTGGATCTAGGGTTTTGTATGTATGAGGGTAATGTAATTGTAATTAATGAAGCATAATCGAAGATTATACATGGTCAATGTCATGAGGTTGATGCCAAGGGTTGGCTCCATCAAGGTTTAATTAAATAATTATTATATAATAAAATATAAGGAAAATAAACAAATAATGATTGCTTTGGGTTTTATTAATAGGGATATTCTTATATGTTGCTTCCACTCTTAATATTTATAATTTGTAATACATCATATGATCATTGAGAAAATGTTGGGAAATTGAATGTAAGCTTAATGTTTCTTAGAAACTTAAATGTGAAATGCTCTTCTCGGCTCTTGTACGAGTTATAGGAATAATAATCCCTCTAATATGTTGTGCCTATCTCTAGGAGATAATTAATGAGAATCTCTAGATTTGAGAAAGTAGTACTATCATGTTTGATCAGTACATGACTTATGCTTATCGATAGATTCCCTTGAGTAACAAAATGGTATGCCTTGTTTAAGGATAATTTGAGTATAAAAATATATCATCGAGATAATGATCCCTAGTTACTGTAGCTCGAAGTGAGTATGGTGATGGTAAAAGACATGATGCCTACTAAGAATGAATTAAATTCAATAGAGAAATATAGGAGATCATAAGTATATATTGTGTGTATGTTTCTATTCCATGGGCATATTGTACACTTACTTAGGCTTTATATTTTCCTGATTGTCTTAGGATAATAACGATGATCTAGAAATCCCTAATTGAGTCAAACTAGGCAAGAAAGTGTTCATTTTCATAAAATTAGACTACGTAATATGTTTGACCCCACTCATGTGGTGTATTTCCTATGCATCGTATTTATGAAAACATGATATTTTGTGACCAAAATTTTCACAACATATATTCAGAACATATAAATAATCTTTGTCAATCATACAACTAGTATAAGTACATGAAATATCAACTACCTAACACATGGAACTATAAATTGGAATCTACCTAGTATTGGGTGAACAAAGTATGTCTCATGTGTTATCTCGTTAATTCCATCTTAAGTCATCGTCCATGAACATGCCAAAGGGAAAAATCATGCATGGACCAAAGAGGAAGACATGGGCCAATCAAATGATTGTTACAAAACCATATTTTGAAAAGTAAATGAGTATAAACTTACCTAACAAGAATTTTCAATTAGAATATGCAAAGAATATAATAATGTAGGCAAGTATCAAGTATAAAAAGGTTTTCAACATTGAGTGGATTCAATATATCAATATATGAGACTAGGAGTCTTAAATAGATAGCACGTGCCAATGTCAATTTTTTTGGGGAAGCCATGCATTCTCTCCATTGACAATGAGAATACCTATTGTGTTTCTTTGTATCAAGATGGACCCTATATCCTTTCTCTATGTAAAGTTGTGGAGAATAAATCCACAAAGATAAAGAGAACTGGCCTACCTTTTTATGTTTAAGCATTGTGCTATTATTTGTGTGGTGGTCTTTCAAAGAGGAATGATAAAGTTTAAAATCACTTTCAGCCAAACAACCTATCTATCCATGCATGTAGTTAATTAGGAAAAAAACTTTTTGGATAGAAATAGTAATTTCATACCTTGACTCAAAGCATACAAATATTTGAGTATTACAAGTATATAACACCAAAAATCAATCAAGAGAAAGTTCTACAAATGATAATATTTGTCACTATTGGAGTGAAATCAATCCATATGCTCATTTGTGTTACTAGTGATTTATTTTCCATCTAAGTGTGTTAGTCATCATTTTTCCATTATAGTCATTTTTAGGTTATTAACTAGGTCATATATGATCATACTCCCGTATAACCCCATAATGTAATTGTGATAAGTTCCTTTATTATCATATGATCATGTTATCAATTTAGGGTTCAAAATACTTTTATCCATGCACATATAATCATTCAAGTATGAATTCTTAGATCTATACTATGTATATAAGATAAGAATGTACTAGTACTTTTTTAGATGTATAAAGGAAGTAACTTCAATTATGGTCAAAATATTCGTCTTATATTTTCTATTTATGGATATATTTATACATTAACATAGTTCAATATAGCTCGTCAACTCATATTTGCATCTTGAAAATACCTCATATTCTTTTAACAAAATGCATGAATATAGGTTAATCTTAGGCCATGTAATACATTTACTCTATTTATATTTTTTATATTAATGTCATAAGTAGAATAAAGGACACATAATATATTAATAAATACATTCAATATTTCTAATTCATTATATAAAAATTGAATTTGGTGGCTAAATTAATATGAGAATACTACTTTGTATATTCATCTATACAATATTTAGGCAACCATTAACTACTATATTAATTGTGTGTATTTGATATCTAATCTTCTATCTTCCTCATATGTATTAAAGTAGGTTCATGAAGTTAGAATACAACAATGCAAACATAAATGATTTACAAATTTTTACTTATTAATATATATATATATATATATATATATATATATATATATATATATATATAATGTGAGATATGTAATATGACAGGGTTAAATGTCACATACATCTAACCAACTTCTATCTATATTATTTTTATATTTGAAAATATAATATGATCAACAATAGCAATATTCACTCTATAAACTAAGTTCTTAATTTTAACTATGGGAAATAATTATGGACCTTCAATATGATGGAGATGTTACAAATTTTTAAAATTAGCTAATAGGTGTAAACATGATGCATAGAGAAGCCACAATCTTGTCATAAATGTTATTGAACTTGCCCCCCCCCCCCCCCCAAGGCTTGAATAGACTATGGTGCCTATGTGACACATGTCACTATTGTAGTATCAAACTCAACATTGTCGACAGCCAACAAGGCAATGACATTGTTGTGAGATTAGAATTCCATGCATTCTGAGAGTGATGATGGACGTTGCATGCTTAGACTCCTAGTGTAGCAGTGTCTTCATAACAACACTCTCGTAGAGATGAAGATATCCTTTGTGTTGATATATCAGGGGTTATGATGACTCCCTCAATTTGATAGGTATATACAACTGATAGACATAGAGTACATTATGATTGTATATGTGAATATTTCAGGATAGAAGGATGGTGTTTTCTTCTTTCCATCCCTCTAGTTTTATGAATGAGATGGTGGTGGTGTCATTCAAGACACTTGTGAGTTAAACCTACAATCGTAATATCAACAAGATCTGAAGGTTTTCAGATGCCATCACACTAAATCATTTTTATCTCACTAAGACATTATAAATACATAAGGAGCAGTCTCATTTCTTACAATAAGTAATGTCATACATAATAACCTTTCCAACTTCAGTCATATCCAATGATATACATCAATATCAACAAAATACACAACCTTGAAAGATGATACATAGCCTAAACCCAAAGATCATTTTTACTAACAATTGATGATACATGTCTTATCGATGTTTGCTTCATGTCCAGGCCTAGCTGATTCAAACACAATAGTGGTTGCAGTAAGCTTGGTGTCACTATGATATTCTCTTGAAATCATAATGAACTATAGGTTGTTAAGATTGTGTATGCAGATAGGGGATTACTTTAGCTGCATCTAAAGCAATTCATTGCCTCTTGGGAAATTTGAGGTTTTCTTCCATTTTGTTGTGTGAAAAAAGTAACATCATTAGTCAGTCTACTCAAAAGTATGATATTTAAAGAAACCATGTCATTTTACTAATACACATAAATATTTCATCATTGAAGGTAACACAAAGAATCATAAAACCTTGTGGCAGCCATGAAGGTGATTTAGACAGACATTGGCTGAGGAGAGAATTGTATGTTCATTGTTGAAAACCTCTATGTCAAACGAAAGCTTGGCCACTTAGATGTTGAGAGTTGTGGTGGTTGCATTTCTTGACCGAAATGTTGGTGTCAAATGGTAATAGAAGTAAGAAGTTCTAAGAAAAAGTTTGGTGCAAACTAATAATACTTAAACATCAAAAGTTAAAGATTAAAAATTGTAACACAATACCTTGTATGTATTTTTTCTGATTCAATACTTTAACAATAGTTTCAATCATCATATCAACAACAAGTGCTTGCAGGGGATTATTTAACTACAACAAGAAAATTTTGTTATCTAGCATGTTTCTTATCAGCATTTTTTTACTTAAAAGTTGTGGTCAATGGTATTCATCATGTACCCTACAAAAGGATTTTCATCCTTTAAACCACCTAAAACTAGAACCCCAAGGTTCCACCACAACCATACACTACCCTGAAGCATCACCTAGACCAAGCATGTCAGCCCAACTATACACAAAAGTATACAATTTGATATGTAACCATGTCTATCTATGATATGTACCACTATGCTATCCATCAACAAAATAAAAGCAATCTCCAATAGATATCTGGTATTCGACAAGCTATATCCACAACAAACCATATAACTTGATGTGTAGTAGAATCAATACATGTATGAAACAAACTCATTGAAACACATCATGCCCGTGTGTTTTTCATAGTATAGAAAGGAAATTCTCACAATCACGACCCCTTCACAAACCATTCCAAGCACCACCAAGTACATCATTGGTGTTCACTAGTGGTGGAGGAGTACAATATCCCACTTCTTAGGAAGGGAAGCATATCAATGCAATATGAAACCTCAAAGCTCACCACCACACCAAATCTCAACAAACAACCCAAAAATCATCATGCATGTCAATCGAAGTGCAAGCCAAGAATGAAAGATAAATCAGTAGTCGTCCTACTGGGTCCTAACCATCCTAACAAGACACAATCACCAATGAAAGGTTTTCTTCTAGTTTTGAATAAAATTGAGCCAAGAATGGGCAAGACAATCTATACACATCACTATTTTGAATAAAATTGATGAAAATGGAAGCTCAAGTGAGGGACTAAATTGCAATAAAATGAAGACAAACAAATTATTTAGGTGTTTGAACTTCTAATTGGGGCTAAATGATAATAAATTGTATGATAATAAATAGAATAATAGAATGGGACTTGAATTTGGGGAGCAATTTATATATCAAGTTTAAGGAAATTCAACTATGTCAGATTTTGGGGTCCAATTTCTAGTATCTCATTATTTAACTTTCTTATTGTTTAAAAGTTGATGAAGTGAAATGATCATTTTTGTAGTGGTCTAGGGATCGTGAGAAGGTCTTTGTAGTTGTATATTGTTGAATATAAAAGGATTATTGAGAATGAATATAAGGTATGGTCCCCTCTATGCCCTAAAATCACCAATTATATGAGTGCAATTAAGTATGTAGCTATTTTGTTATATGAAGTCCTAATAATGTGTTTGGAATGATATTAATATAATATGTTGTTCGACAATAGTCTTGCCAATGTGATATGATAGTTTCCCTGACATGTGTACCCAGAATAGACCTGGTGTTGTGTAGGTTTCATGCTGATGAGCCACTACTTTTTATATCAGACTGAGTGAGGCATGGTGGAATCTTTGTATGGTTGAATACTCTTAAGATTCATTATAGTGGCCTTAGGTATTCAAAATCATAAGCTATTAATTTGGAAGGTATGCTCCAAATTATGTAGGGAAAAAGTATGAAATAAATTATAGCCGATTTGGAGATAAATATTATCTTGAAGCATAATTTCTTAGTGGTTATTCACAAGTGAACTTCAACACACTATAATTAATTTCTCTTTTATTTATTAAAGATAATTCATAAGTTGGGTTAAGAATAATTTTCATGATTTATTATACATCATGTGATATTATGCCTTGTCTCCTAGTAAACTATTCAGTTGTCAATTGAAGTTTTGTAGAACATTATATTTTTATAGTTTACTTTAAATTACTTAATATAATGTTAGGACATGTTTATCTATATTCTCTAGAATTCTACTATTCCATGTGATGTTCCTCATGTTATTAGGTATAGTGCAAGCAACAAAAATGTCATATGACAAAGACTTAATATAGAATCTCATATATTAGTCTAGAGTGTCCTTGTACTCTCTTTTCCATGTAGTTTTGTGTGGGCAGTTGATATGATGAGATGTACTATGTATCTTTTTATTAGTTTTTTGAAATTTTAAAATGTGAATTGTTTTAATTTACAAATAATGTTACATCTATTTATAGGTGGAACTCCTTGAAATCTAAGTTATGATTAATAAGAGGACTTCAATTTCTATTTTATCATATATTATATATGCAACACCATGTTTTGACTATTCATGGTATTACTAGGTGTTTTCTTTACATTGGTAACTTTGAGTTTGTTCTTATGAGTCTTAGGTTAAGGATTGCATGCTTTTTCCTGGTCCAATTTGTCAAACATCCAAATGTATCTAATATTTTGACAATATTTAATGTCTCAGAGCATGGAAATATGTATATCATTTAGGAAAAAAAAAGTATTTAGTCACATTTTCTATTTCACTGTGCATTCAAGTTTTATTGCGTGCTTGTATAGGATGGATTTTATCTTAAAAAATTATCCTATTGACCACATTGGGATTTTTACCATAAGGATGGTCCTCACATGGAAGCTGAGGATTTTGACTTGCCTTTGAATGGTTTTCCTTTGGTGTACAAGCCATCTTTTTCACTTTGAGAGTTCTCTTCACCTAAAGTAGATTTTTTTTACTTTGGAAGACATGTATTTCTTATTGTGGAAAGACTCCCCTTTTCTTCCTCTTTTCTTGCATTAAGCTTAACCTCATAAGTTTGGAGGATGCCTATGAGGTCTAAAACTTGAGGGAGTTGGAGGTTGGAGTATTCTTCTATGTATGTCACTTTCTTCTCAAAATAGTAATCTAGGGAGTAGAGGTTTTGGCAACTTGATCCTTTGACTCTATTTGCTTTCCAAGATAACCAAGATTGTTGATGATTATTGAGAATATTCATCTCTCCATTGGACATCTTGAATATCTTGAGTTGATATTGCAACATGACTTGTAATATTCTTTAATGGGTGATGGAGATCTTCTTCCACATGTCAAATGTTGTATCATAAGAGAAGATTTAAATTAAGTCAAAAGGTGAGAGAGTAGTGTATTGAATGCTACTGGTTCCAACATTTATTTGAGCTATCATAATGTCTCCTCATCCTAGGTATTAAAGTATCCTAAGGGTATGGAATATGAGAACTCCATCTTTGACATGTTAAATCCAATCCCTTGGATGTGGAGTTTCATTTGCCTCTCCCAATAAAGTTCGTTGGAGCCTTAAAAGACAAGTGTGCAGAAGGAGTAGTTATAAAGCCCCCAAACTTGCTTAATGAATTGAATAAGCTTAATTACCATATTTTAATGCTTATAACCCTAATATAACATTTTTATATGTTTTTAAATCATAAGAAAATCTTAAGTTTCAAATTTGGTCCAATTTGGACACTGGTTAAGCAAGTTATGCAATTTTATGCACATTTTGGACTTTTCTGCAATTTACCCAATTGAGAGGTTTTCTTTGCCATTTATCACTTGAATTATGTTCCTTGGATATTCTATAATCATTCTTGAGCTTGTTGATACATAGGTAACCTATTTAAACCTTGGCTTGAAGGTGTTTTCTCCAAGGGTATTTTAGAGTTTACCCCTTCATGGATGAGCTACCTTTAGTAGCTATCAACTAATGAGTTATTTGTTTTTCTTGGAAATTCAAAAAACGAGGGATAAGCATATCTATATGGACGGTGGGGGTTATGCTTGTGTGTGTGCTTGTATATTCTTAATAGTTTGAGGCTATGGACACTTGGAAAGATACTAGAACTTTAACTTTTTATTTTTCTTTATCTTAAAGTATCATATACTTATCCCTAAGCACCAAAACGAGACATTTGCTCTCCACCACCTCCCTCCTTCTCCCAACCTCATTCTCCCTCTATGATGCTGTAAATTTTCCTATCCAAGGAAGAAGAAAGTGAGGACCTTCTTGGAAAAACGATCTAGGGTTGCAATTGACTTCCTTTTTTGGTTTAAAAAGCTTCCTTCTAGTGATCTTGACCTAAAAGAGTAAGAATCTTCTTATTTCCTCCGTTTATTTCTTTGTTATCCTTCATCCTACCTTCCTCTAGGTTGGAACCTTGCTTTTCCATGGTAGAAATTGCTCTAAAGCTCTAAAACCCTACCTTTCTTGCTCCTTATGCTTAGGGTTTGCTCATTTGATGAAGAAAGGTGTTAGATGGACGAGTTTACAACTTATGCTTGGATTTCCTACCCTACTTGCTCGAGTTTTCTTCTGTTTGGGATTTCGTCTTCTCATTAGAGGCAAGTTTTATAACTTGCTCCATGTTTATTGCTTACCATAAGCTTGCTAGCTCATGTTCTTGCTTGAAAATGATGATCCATGCACTAAAAAACTATGCTTGACTTGGATTTCGATTTTTATAATGTTCCATGTTCTTATTTCAGTTATATATGAACCTATAATCATGTTTACATTATTTAGAAGGTATAATATGACTTGTACCAGGTTGGTTTGACAACCTATGGTGATAAGCACCTATCAACCAATGGTCAATTTTAGGGGTTTAAGCTTATTTCTTTTATAAACCCATGATCTGATGATGGTACCATTGCAACAACCCTATGGTGTTGTCTTCATGACAATTGATGGTCGAGATCAAAGGTGTCATATTATTGTGAAAACCTATGGTCACCCCCTTAGGTCATGTTTTGGATCAATTATAAGTTTAATGATCAACCATTAAGTACCCTAATAATGTTATCAATCAATGATGACATTAGCTTAATATTTGATGTTGATCAATGAATATAGTATTAATATAACAACCTATGGTGACTTAATGGTGGATCAGATCTCCAAAATCTATGGTGAGTTAATCATATAGTTGTAGCATCAATTAAGGCTTAGACCAATGGTTTCTTGGGTCACGTGATGCAATGGTCGAACCTATACTGTAATTGATGGTTTAACATATGAACTCGACCCAATGGTCAAGATCTAATGTTTATTCCTCCAATAAATTGGAATGACGGATAATGTAATATGTTGGTCCTAATAATGTGATTTAGATGGTTTCCTTTATATTATCAACTTAAGGAGCTTACTTGTTGACAATGGATGGTTTGTTTTAACTAAACAATCGATTGTGGGTTTTACCCTACTCTCAATGAAACTTTTTGTGTTGTTAATCAAGGGATGTCTAGGGTTATATGGTGACTCTTTATAGAGAACAAATCAAGGACTTCATAGGTGGTTTATCCAAGGTGTTTACTTATGTGAACAACCAATGGTGTTACCTTTTAAACATCCAATGGTTCTGGGTGACATTGTGGTATGGTGATATTGGTTGAATGATGATGGAACAAATGGAGAGTTACTCTTAATAAGGTAGTCTTACCTATTCACTCATATTAATAGAAGGGTTGATAACCATATTGTGTTGATATGTAACCCTACTGGGTTATACCTAGCTTTAATATAACTAAATGATGATAATTGGGTATGAATAGTCCTTGAATGAAGAATATAATTATGGAATACTATGTTACTATTGTTGAAACCCTAGTATGCTATAACCCGATGGTTACATCATGATTCATGTGTGGGTTCATACTTGAGAATAGTATGGAATGTGATGGTGATGCTTCACCTTATGCATCCATGATCCAATGGGGATGTCGTGAGTTTGGGTTTGGGTATAAGTATTGATTAGTAATATTGATATAATTTATCATGTTGAACCTAACTATAATGCAAATAGATAAAGATGAGTATTCATGTTTAAAATTCTTATATGATGGAATGATGGTGGAATAACCTCCTTAATATGATCATAACCTTAATATGTTAATTGGTGGTTATCATAGCCGTATGGTTGATACTTTCTTATGCTAAACATGTGCATTATGAATATGATGAGTGTTAATCATATCTAGATTCCTTGCATGTTGATGTAATAAAGAAATGTTCTTAATGTTAATATAACCCTGCTATGATTGTTTATGAATATCTCTAGCTCATTAATGCAATATTGTGTTGATCTGGTGTACTATATGTAAGTGATGTTGTTGAGCCTTGTTATAAGGCGTGCAAAGATAATGATGATCTTGTAGGGAATAGTATGATGGTCTTAATGACCTTTGGGCATGGTTGAGCCCTGAATGAGGTGTAATCCTCTTGTGTTGATAAGGGTTGATACCATGTGATATTGTTAAAAGGATTTATATCCTGTGATAGTATGATGGTCTTAATGACCTTTGGGCATGGTTGAGTGCTGAATGAGGTGTAATCCTCTTGTGTTGATAAGGGTCGATACCGTGTGATATTGTGAAAAGAATTTATATCTTGTGATAGTATGATGACTAGTGTGGTCTCATGAATGGAAAGTGAATAGTACCATGTGATAATGAGATGAGAAATTATGTTTCACACGTTTATATCTTTTGAAGTTGTGATATTTATGTTCTTGTTAGAAGTGATTAGGGTTTGTATGTCCACTTGTTTGATGCAACCTTAATTCACCCAATTGGCATAACTAATCAAGTAAAACTCTAATCATGTAGTGCCCTGTACCATAGATCCATCTGAGTGTCAGAATTTGTCAGATGGTGAAACGAGTATACCTAAGGGAAACTCAGAGCGCATCTTGTTGAGTATGTGGGGGTGGCAAGTTGAGGATATATCCTTGTCATCCACAATGTAGATTGTGGAGGTCGTCTATGGTCATGCCTCATACATCTGATGTGATTGAGAACGACTGCGGTCGTGTCTCAGTGATTATATATATGATAAGAATGGAGGACAACTACGGTTGTACCACGGATGGTAGGGTATGCGTATCCACCTCCTTTCACTAGTGTCATGACCTGTACCATGGACGGACTAGGCTGTTAGCAACTTGACCTTATGTGTCGCTGTGGAGGACCCGTACTGACCGGGGGCGGAGAAGATCTTAGGAGTCCGACTCTTCCTAGATCTTGTATGGCACCAATTTTGACTTAATAGTGGTCAGTTGAATTTTGAGTGGTAACCTCAAATTCCTCAGGGCATAATAAAAGATGTAATACAACTGTATAGCATATCTGTTTTGGGTTAACACAATGCTTCACATTGGATGATAACCCTTGTTTGTTCTCTTTACATAAAGATGATGCTTAGTTCAATTAAGAGATAGTAATTATACTTATGTTGTGGATATGCATAAGATTGTAAATGTGTACATACAATAGTCATGCTTATGTTGATATCTATACTTCTACTGCTGATTATAATTATGATGCTAGCTATATTATGTTGTTAGTTATGTTTAGCATGCTAGCCATGCCTCTATAATTAGAAATGCCTATACTGCTAATCATGCTTATGTTGATAGCTCTGCTTATGATATCGATCTGTTCAAACTGTTAGACATGCTAATGGTGTTAGATATGCTTATGATGCTATACTTATTCATGTTAATAGAGATAATATGCTACTAGACTTGCTTATGCTAGTTATGCATATGCTATTGAATCTCTTATACGGTTGATAAGGAAAATGATGATAGTCAACTTGATGATGATAATTTTTACCAGCTCCTTTATGTATTTTGTTAATCATCAATGCTGTTGAGCTTATTTGTTATATCTGATTAAACTGCTTAACTGTTTAATTACTTAAAAATGTTGTAATCAATAAATGTTGTTGGAGGTGATATCTCTTGCTGGGACATGGGTCTCACCCTTGTGGTTCGCCACATTTTTTTAGGTATTCTGAAGTGACAAAAACAAACTTGTGGCACCAAAGAGGAGCTATAGTAATGAATCTATGAGAAAGTTGATTACATGTCTAGTGTGTCCTAGAGTCGTCCATGTACTCTCAGGTCCGGGTGAGAAAACGTTATATGATGTTTCAAACAAATCGGACTTTTGTTAGCATATTAATGCTTGTTTATGTAGCATATACGAATATTATTCTCCTGTGTATATATGTGGTGGCTAAGATGATAGATCAATTTGTATCAAATTCTTGGCATAGTATGTATATAAGAAAGATGTTGGGCTCTTATTGACCGGTCTAAATCGTGCGTCCGAAAAGGGAGCAGATTTGAAGTAGTCGGACTTTTAAATTTATAACCTGAAACCTTCTAGGCCCCCGCAACTTTATTACGGGGTCGAAGTAGATATACGGGGTCGAACACAGGGACAAGGGTGGTAGTGTTGGGAATGCGAAATCGACATGTTACACTCCGGTATGGGCAAGGAGATGATAAAGTTCCCCAAGGGAACAACAGGCTAAGATCGATAAAATAAAAGAAAACTATCTCCAAATGGAGCTACGAGGAAAATTAAGGTTTTAAAGGTTTATCAGTTTTTAGGGTTTTAACACAACGGAAACAAAGAGGATAATACTAATGCTTTAGTAAGGAACGAAGGAGAAAGCTTCGGTAAAACAAGTGACAGCAGAAACATCTTGTACCCCTTCTCTCGAAGTGGGTACCTCTAACTAAGCATCAACACCTCTCTCGAGGTTTCTGGTCTTAAGTTAGAGTGGAAAGGTTACTAAAGCAACTCCGATCCTAGGCACTCTCGTACTCCCGTATCGGACCAAACACTAGAGCCACAACATCTCTCTCAAGGCTGCTGCGACGGGAAAACACGATTCGGTAGCTAGTCGAAACTTGATACAAGCATACAAGCTAGAGTTCGGATGCTAAACAAAGCAATCATCCAACAAAAGGGACCAAACATAAAACAGCAGTTAATTAAAACTCTTCTAATTTCCATTAGCATAAAAGGGTTTGGTTACATTGCATAAGTAAAGAAAGTAAATGACTGAAATAAGTAAAGATAAATGTCACCTTCTTGATTTAGAAGGGCGACAGGCAGCAGCAGATCCTCCAGCCCGATACTAGGCGGGAGCCTTGCCTGATATGCCCATGTCGGGCGGGACACCCTCTCAGGCGACACACTCGTGACGGGCGGACGTATTGTGCGGGGCGCTCATGCCTGATACGATCGTGTTGGGCGACACCCTCTCGGATGACACGTCGTGAGTGGTGATGCGTATCGGGCTTGGTATCGTGACGGGCCAGAGTTTTGCTTCGAGTATCGGGTACTCATATCAGGTCTCCTTGTTGGCCGATATTGGTCTGCAGCGGTGCCCGGGGCCGATCCTAAGTGAACCATTCCCTCCCTCTCGGGTCGGGGAAGTGCTCACCTAGTATCGCCCGGTACACCTCTGAGGCACGACACGCTAGTTCCAGATGCTTTCCCAAGTTATCTTTCGAGAGATTCCAACCTTTTTCCCCTGACCCGTCCCATCGGAGTCCTGTAGCTGTAATTTATAGGCAGCGGTTGGAGAAGTTATGGTTCTCCAGACACCACGTGTCCTTCATCAGCTCTATCATCTTAGATTCTGGGATGCCCGATATGCGTATCGCCCGACATAAGGATGTCGGGCTGGGAGCGTATCGGTCATCGTGACGAGTGGCATCTGCCGGTGGGTGGCATGTATCGCGCGACACGCTTCAGCAGTCGTGACGAGTCCGGCTCCCTGTCGGGTAAATAGGGTTGTAAATGGGTACGGGTAGACCCGCAGACCCGCAAATCCAGACCCTTAAAAAACCCATCACGGGTCTACTTTTTTATACCCGCATACCCTTGGACCCGTATACCCTTAGACCCGCATATAAGCGGGCCCAATAATGGGTATGCTTGGACCCAGACCCGCTAGACCTGTGTACCCGCTATACATAAGTAACTACTAAAATAATTTGTTATATATATCATACTTTACTAGTCTAATTAATATAATTATTGAGATTATATCCTACTCTAAGGTTGAGACTAGTCATATAACTAAGAATTAACTATTCTAGTTACAATAACGAACATCATATGTAAACTTAAAATCAAAATGTCTACTAATCTACATTACTTTCTACATAAATTAAATGTTATGATCATGACTACAAATATGTAAACAATTACTCAATTCATTTTATTGTATAAAATATAGCATTGTCTAATATAAATATTACATGTTAATATACTATATGATAACAATATCTTATTGTGTTAAATATATATAACATAGTCATTTCTCTTACACAAACAATATGATGTTTTATAGAACCGCTTACCCGCATACCCGCTATTATTGCGGGTACGGGTATGGTGCGGGTCCACGTTTTGTATTATGCGGGTCTAGAACCGGAACCGGACCCGCTAAATTAGATGGGTATGGGTATGGGTATGGCCGCACCGTACCCGCACCGTTTACACCCCTACGGGTAAATGGTGTATCGCTCGTCCGCTCCTTCTTGCGCGGCATCCTCGTGTCGCGCGGTAGTGTATCGTGCTACCCTGTGTCGGGCAGCGAGCGTATCGGTCGGCTGGTTGGTGAGGAGGCCGATGTAGGTGGAACACATTTGTGGGCCAGGACGGGCCTTTTTACTGATAAATGAGTTGAAAATCGAGGAAAACTCTGCAAAAGATGATAATATTGAGTTAAAAATGTAGCGTGGCCTGTTTATTCAAAAACATGACAAAAAGTAGAGGAAAACAGTTTAAAAGGGCAGATTTGATAACGAAATAAGGGCCAAAAACATCACAAAATTTGGTGTTATGAACTCCCCCAAACTTAGCATTTTGATTGTCCTAAATCAATCTTTAATCTTTGTTTTGTGACACTTCTTCTTGACCGGTAAAGTTTTCAGACCATGGGTTTGGGCGAGCATTGATATGTCTTACAGAGAATACAGCCCGACCACGAACAACAGACTTTACTTCTCCTGCCTTATTTAAGCAAAAAATTTCTCCACAGCTTCAACGAGACTTGGGTGCATGATTTTGAAGTTAGTTTTCACACCAAACAACTTTTGGGGACAGAAAGTTGTGTGTTTGGGTAGGCTTAAGGCTTTTTGGGTTTTTTTTTTGTTTCCCATCAGTCCATCCATGTACGGGTTCATTAGTGGGCGAATGGTCCCTACAGTCCAAGCCAGTTAGCTTTAGAGCAGTGATTTCACATCCTACGTACCACTGCCCCGGATCTACCATGCCTAAAGATGGGTACTTTTGGAAAACAAGTGTTTGTGTGTGTATATATATATATATATTATTTGGCACAACTCTCATGCTTTTATTCACTCTCATAAGGCTATTCTCTCTTTTTGGGATTTTGTTGGGTAAAGGGAAATAAGAGGAATTTTTGCTGTTTGGGAAGCTTTTTCCTTCTCCATACACGTTTCTTAGCTGTTGTGAGATTATTTTTCGAAATTTTTGGCGTGGAAAGTCGTAGTCTTTTGTTGTTTGAGGCTGCATTATCATAAAGACATAACAAAACCTGCATCTCCTTGGTCACATAGAAAACAAACTGGCAATAAGTCGTATGAGGTTTTTACTATATAGTGTCTTTGTACATATGTATGGAGACAAAATAAGCAAAAAAATTAGCAAAAAATTTTGTATGAGCATGTATATGTATATGTACACATGATATAGGAGAAGAACAAAAAGAATAAAAAAGGGTGGAGTTTGAAGACAGAATTTTTTTATACCTCCCTCACTGGTACATGGTACCCCCCCAAACTTACTCCACACTCTATCCCAGAGTTGTGAAGTAGATAAGGTAGGGTAATGTTAACCCAGTGAGGGTTAGCTGGTGAGCGCGTCTGCTCCGGATAGAAGCTCCCACACATATTCTCCTCGTTTGCTGTGGTAATCGATGTGGTGGAGTTGGTCAGGCGTCTCCTTATTTGATATCCATTCCAAGATGAAGATGCCGCAGTCGCTTTGCCAGCCGCACAGAGTGCTGGGTGGATGGCTACCAAAGAAATTTTGTACCAAAAGGCTAATGTGGGTTCAGAATTGCAAGATTCAATGAGATCAGTCATGCACTTTTGCTAGGAAAGAAGTTCCAAAACTATTAGGCATTCCCTTTAACCAGGTAAACTTTTTAAGATACTTCCATTGTGAACATGAACAAAAGGACTGATCATCAATCTCAGTTTCTTTAAAATTTCATCATCTATTGAACTAGTTAGAGAAGTCAATTTATCTCTTCCAATACTTTTTCTTGATTTGGTAGCCCCCAAGAGAAGTCGGCAGTATATTCCTCATTTCCAGCAATACGGCAGAGCAGAATTTACATACTATTCCGAACTCATCATCAAGGATATATGAATGCTTCTCTTGAGTACATTGGATAGAATGATTTTTTTTTCAGATTGCTTTTCTTCATCATTTTCACTATCGTATGAACAAATATCAATGGACTTCAAGGATAAGTTATATTCATCCCATAATTTATCCATTTCCTTATCATAGTTTGTCTTCTGCGGTGGTTTAGGACCATCTCCAAAAGAGAAAATTAGTGGGAGTCTTTTTCCAGTGGCTTCTGGATTGAATGTGGGTATTTTGGGTTCATCAGTCATGAAACCACCTTCTTCATGGGGGCATCTTCTTTGGATATAGTATCCACAAGTGTTTTCAAGAGCTCTCTGTCTACCATAGGTCGGTCATCATCATCATAATCTGCACGATCCTTGTGTTTCCTTCTTAAGAGCTTTGCACTTGTAAAGACTGCATTGTTATAATATGGAGCCGTTAATTCTTCTGTCCTTGCTCTCTTCTCAGCGGTTGATGGCCCAGCTGCCTCGGGATTTGGGTGTTTCTTCCTGATCGTTGTTGCTTCAGCTGCGGCCTCAGTGTCGATTCTTCTGCCATATTTGTCAAATCGAACAATGGTTTGCTTTGTACGGGCCATATCTGTTATCATTAAACAAGTTCATTGATCATTTAAATGTTCCGATATTAAGTAGGCAAAACTTAAAATCGATACCGACTTTTAAGAGAAAACTGATTGCACGATAAAATTCGGCCTGAAACAAAAACTACCCGACACCACCGTATCGAGCTTCAAAACTGAACAAAACGAAGCTTTCCTGCTACACTAGTGTTGAGCGATATGAAAGAAGATCTAGGCGATATAAAACTTGGACGATACGGAGAAAAGTTGTGTGTCGTACTCGTTGCCCGATACGCTACGTCGGGTGATACGGTCGCGTGAAACAAAGTGCCCGATAGGGTCTTCCCCGATATAAAAAAGTATGTCGCCCGACACAAGAACAAGAGGGACGTCACAAGGATGGGCGACATGGTTATCGCCTGACATAGGGTGTCAGGCAAGCGCGTGTTAAAGATGTGTCGCGCGACATATGTGTCGGGCGATACAAGGAAATCAGCTAAAGTCGTCAGCCCGATACACTGTGCACGATATGAAGTTTGTGTTGGGCAAGCAGGTTGTCGGGCTATACCTTTTGCTTTCTTAAGTTTTCTGTGCGACACGAGAGCAGAAGTTAGCTGTACGACACACGAGCAAAAGGAGAAATTACTGCACGATACCGGTAGGTGAGAAGTAAAAGCAGTCCCGACACAGTAAAACCTATGTACTATATATAGCAATCCCAGTCGGGGGTAAAACAGGTAAATCTGGGACGCGCGTCGGCCGTTGAGACAAGTCATTCCCGAGATGAGCGGTCCCATCCATCTAATCAAGGGCAATTACTCATCTTTCCCGATACAAATGCTCACCGCCCGGGCGTGTCGTCCGACACGGCTTATGCGATGCCCGATATACCGTCGCCCGATACGATCAGGAAAAAGGGGATACTTGCCCGATAAAAAGGCTTCAGGACAAAATCTAGATGAAAAACTTAAAAACAAAGCAAAGGAAAAAGAGATTGATGGGTAAAATATCATTGGCCTAAGGTTAAGTTCCCGGCCTCAGATAGTATTACTCATCAATGCTCATAAAATAGAGCGGTGGCCCATAAAACAGAAGAGTCAGCGCACGTGACGCATGCACTGACTCGGGCCTTATTACAGTCCAAATGTTCATAATGTTTTTCTTGCAAGAAAGTAAATAACATCCTATTCTAGGAAAAGAAAAAGCTCAGGCAGCCTCCCAAGGAGCATTGTAGTTTGCGTCGCCAGCTCGACAACTCCAAGTCCTTCACTTTTTGCCTTTAGAAGTATCCATATCTTGCAAGTTGATCTCTGTCCTTCTAACGAAAGCTTCGTCTCCATAGAACCATCTTGGCAGATTTGGTGTTGTAGGGTATCTTACCCGAGGGATTCTTTATCAATTCGGCCATCTGGGCCAACTGCTGATCGATTTGGCATTGGTGCGTCTGCATGTCTGCCGTCTGGACTTGCATTGTGTTCAGAACTCCTAAATTTGAAAGCGCACTTTGCACTAGCTGGTTATTGATGGTATCTTGTCTTTTTACAAAATCAAATAACTGGACAACCAAGTCTGGTTGGTTTGAAACCTTATCTTGTCCTTTCTCCTTGGCTTGACTTTGACCTTGACTGGTGTTTGCCGCTTGGCCACCTTGGTACTTTCCTTGTCCTTGGAAATTTGCCTTGTTTGAATGGAAAGAAGCAGTTCTGGTGAACTGACTTTGTCCTCCTCTTTTCTCGAAAACTTGGGGTTGCTTGGTGGGGTTAAGCAGCTGATGCGAGTTTTCGGCTGCATCTTTGTTGTCATAACTAAAACCAGGATGATCTGGCCTCTTGAAATTAACGAAAGAGACGTTCTCAGCCTCCTCGGCCTCAGATTCACTTTCGGTTGACTCGTCAGGTCGGGTGTAGATACATTTATCTACCTCGTGTCCACCTTCTCCGCAGGTGACACATTTCATGACCTTTTCAACTTGTTTCTTCCCCTTTCCACTTGATTCTTTCAATTGTTTGACATCAGTGGCTATCCTCTGGATCTGAGAGGTGATAGTTTCCAGAGCCTTCGATTCAATTGAAGGTCCTTCACTAGCCTTCTTAGCATGTCCCCTGTCTGATCTATCGTAGTCGGTGTCGGCTTGTAACTCGGCCATGTTCTTGATGATCTTTTCGGATTTGCTTGGCTTCTTCACCAGAAAGTCACTGCCTGCTGCTGCATTCAGCGAAACCCTTTCCTCAGGGGTTAGATCGTTGTATAAGGTAGTTATCAAGAAACCCTTCTTATAGTTGTGATGAGGGCAATCCCTCTGATATTCTTAATATCGTACCCAGGCATCATGTAGATTCTCGTTAAGCTTTTGCATGAAAGACGTGATCCTTTGTCTATTCCGAACAGTCTTCTCTATAGGATAAAACTTGTTTACAAAGGCATCCACCAGCGCACTCCATATGTTAAGAGCTTGGTGTAGCAGCCCCAGGTACCAGGATAGAGCCTTATCTTCTAAAGAAAAGATGAAATCCTTGCAATAAATCACCTCCTGTGGGACTCCCCTCATTTTGATGGTGTCACAGATGTTTTTAAAGGCATCTAAATGGTGACAGGGATTATCATTCTTCGAACTCCCTCTGAATCTATTGTTCTGGATCATAGAGATCACGGATGGTTTTAGCTCAAAGTTGGTTGCGTTGAATCTCGGGATGACAACAGGACATCTGGAATTATTAGCCTTGGTGGCAGCTAACTCCCTAAGGGTCTTTTCTTCTTCATTGGAATCATCACTGTCACTATCTCCCTGGTTCTGTTCCTGATTATTTTGATTCCTTCTGCGCCTCTGGTGATGACGACATCTCTCCCGGCAATGGTCATCTTCGAATTATTCTGTTTCAGGATCTTCTTGTTGATGATTGTCGTCATAACGGTCATTGTCTTCAGGCGGAGGCGAGTGAGGTCTAGCTCTCGCATTTCGCTCACCATCTGAAAGAGGTGGTTCAATGCGAGGCGGCATGTCTGGTGATGTCGGTGCTCAGATGAGAAAAATGCTTCCCTTCTGAGTACCTGAATAACACATAAAAATCAAGTTAGAAAACATGTATTAATAATACGAATTACTCATTTCGGGTTAAAATATATATATATATATATATATATATATATATATATAAAGGAAAAAGAGAGTGCTCTCAAGCTCATTTCTAAGCTTGAGGCACTAAAGTGTAGTTAGTGGATTCAGGTTCGTCAACAATACCATTTTGCCTTGTCCCCAACAACGGTGTCAAAAAGTTGACCGACCTAAATCGCACGTCCAAAAAGGGAGCGGATTTTAAGTAGTCGGACTTTTAAATTTATAACCCAAAACCTTCTAGGCCCCCGCAACTTTATTACGGGGTCGAAGTAGATATATGGGGTCGAACACAGGGACAAAGGTGGTAGTGTTGGGAATGCAGAATCGACACGTTACACTCTGGTATGGGCAAGGAGATGATAAAGTTCCCCGAGGGAACAACAGGATAAGATTGATAAAATAAAAGAAAACTATCTCCAACTGGAGCTACGAGGAAAATTAAGGTTTTAAAGGTTTATCATTTTTTAGGGTTTTCACGCAACGGAAACAGAGAGGATAATACTGATGCTTTAGTAAGGAACGAAGGAGAAAACTTCAGTAAAATAAGCGGCAGCAGAAACATCCTGTACCCCTTCTCTCGAAGCGGGTACCTCTAACTAAGCATCAACACCTCTCTCGAGGTTGCTGGTCTTAAGTTAGAGTGGAAAGGTTACTAAAGCAACTCCGATCCTGGGCACTCTCGTACTCCCGTATCGGACCAAAAACTAGAGCCACAACATCTCTCTCGAGGCTGTTGCGATGGGAAAACATGATTTGATAGCTAGTCAAAATGTGATCCAAGCGTACAAGCTAGAGTTCGGATCCTAAACAAAACAATCATCCAACAAAAGGGACCAAACATAAAGCAGCAGTTAATTAAAACTCTTCTAATTTCCATTAGCATAAAAGGGTCTGGTTATATTGCATAAGTAAAGAAAGTAAATGACTGAAATAAGTATAGATAAATGTCGCCTTCTTGATTTAGAAGGGCGACAGACAGCAGCAGATCGTCCAGCCCGATACCAGGTGGGAGCCTTGCCCGATACACCCGTGTCAGGCGGGACACCCTCTCGGGTGACACACTCATGACGGTCGGACGTATCGTGCGGGGCGCTCATGCTCGATACGATCGTGTCGGGCGGCACCCTCTCGGGCGACACGCCGTGACTGGTGATGCGTATCGGGCTTGGTATCGTGACGGGCCAGAGTTTTGCTTCGAGTATCAGGTACTCATATCGGGTGTCCTTATTGGCCGATATCGGTCTGTAGCGGTGCCCGGGGCCGATCCTAAGTGAAACATTCCCTCCCTCTCGGGTCGGGGAAGTGCTCACTTAGTATCGCCTGGTACACCTATGAGGCACGACACGCTAGCTCCAGATGCTTTCCCAAGTTGGCTTTCGAGAGATTCCGACCTCTTTCCCCCGACCCGTCGCATCGGAGTCCTGTAGCTGCTATTTATAGGCAGCGGTTGGAGAAGTTATGGTTCTCCGGACGCCACGTGTCCTTCATCAGCTCTATCATCTCAGATTCGGGGATGCCCGATATGCGTATCGCCCGACACAAGGATGTCGGGCTGGGAGCTTATCTGTCATCGTGACGAGTGGCGCCTACCGGTGGGTGGCCTGTATCGCGCGACACGCTTCAGCAGTCGTGACGAGTCCAGCTCCCTGTTGGATAAATGGTGTATCACTCATCCGCTCCTTCTTGTGCGACATCCTCGTGTCGCACAGTAGTGTATCGTGTTGCCCTGTGTCGGACAGCGAGCGTATCGACCGATTGGTTGGTGAGGAGGCCGATGCAGGTGGAACACGTTCGTGGGCCGAGACGGGCCTTTTTGCTGATAAATGAGTTGAAAATCGAGGAAAACTCTGCAAAAGATGATAATATTGAGTTAAAAGCGTAGCGTGGCCTGTTTATTCAAAAACATGACAAAAAGGAGAGGAAAACAGTTTAAAAGGGCAGATTTGATAACGAAATAAGGGCCAAAAACATCACAAAATTTGGTGTTATCACTTATACAAATGTTTCTGAGTGGGTGTTGACGTTGAAATTGGTTTTAATTTACCCATATTTTTGGGTATGTGATTAATTAGTGATTGATTGTGTTTTATGTTTTGAATAATCTCGTTTAGTGTAATGGGTTCTTACAAGTTGGTATCAGAGATTTAGGTTCACTGAGTCTACAGGGACACTAGGACTTAGGATTATGATGATGTCAAAATTAGGAATATGACATAAAAATATGGTGCATACTGCCTAATCTCAGTATTTGGGTGCCTTGGCCAGGTATTCAATTATTGAAGAAAAGGTAAGTATGGAACTCTTAGATTATTATCTTTTTGATTACTTTGATCAAGTATTCATTTTGAGACAATCTAAAGAGCATAACAAATAAGAAATCATGGCGTGAATATCTCAATCCTACCTTAAAGAAGATGAGAATTGCATCATTATCTATCAAAAATTGAATGTTTGGTAGCTAAAGAGAAAGGCACAACACCATGAAATCTAAATCTGAATACAAATAAGGAAAAGAGGAGTTCTTAAAGATGTGATTCAAGAAGATAATAAAGTAAAAGAAAGATAAGTCTATTCTTATAAAGTGATTCAAGTATGAAATCCACATAAGATGGAGAGAACTCGAATGATAAGTATAAAATGAGAAGATAAATGAGAAAAATGAAAAAGGAATAAGGTGGAACCTGAGTTAATCTCAGACCAACCTATGTGTGTAAGAAAGTGTTAATGTAAAATAAGCATGACGTTTAAAAAAAAAAGGCAGATGATCCATGTTTAATGAAGAAAATGTGGAATATGAATATTTACTTGTTGATAAGTGGTTGAAAAATATAATAAAATAGGAGAACATACCCAAGTGTGATAAATAGTCATCAAGGAAGGAGTAATGAGATATGTTAATCATGATGATTCCTATGCTAATGCCAAGGAACCCAAAATCAAAAGGGTAAAATTTTACATAAGAAGTTGTAACTTGCATAATGAAAATAGAATTGGTTATCTTTTTGCTAGTGATCCTTGAACAATGTTACTATGATGTGGGAAGTGTGTTTCCCATTATGTCTTTCCTTTCTAGGGCACAACTTCCAAGTGGATCATTGACACTTGGTACGTATGGATTCACTGCAAACATGAAGGTGGATAGCTTATTATAGCATAAGGTTGTTTGGACTATGGTTCCAAGATCATAAAGTTTGTGATGATTTTTCTTTTGATCCTTCCAATAATTAGGAATACTCCTCTTATATGTCTTGATATTTGTTATGTTGGTAAAAGTGGATGAGATAATGATGTGAGTTCTGTATAGCACATGAGGTGGATACCAAGGTAATGAATCCTAGTATCCAAGATGTATCAACTATATGAAAAATATGTGAAGGTTGGAGATTTTTATTAAATGAACATTCTAAGTATTCCTCTAGAGAGAGAGTTGATGATGATCCTATAAATGTTGTTTGGAAGGAAAAACAAAAGTGATTCTATAATGTTGTGTATGGTTCAATGATAGTTGGGCAAGACCACTATTAAGGATAGATGGTTGTTGGTCAATAGATATGTGAATTTGTGTTCCTTTAAGATAAACCTATGATCAAATATCAATGCATAAGAGTTAGATTGGATGACATAATTCACATGACCATGATGAGTTTACAGTTATGTCCTATAGACTAACCAATGTACAAATAGAATTTATGAATAGGAGGAACAGAGTGTTCCAGTCATGTCATACAAGTTATATCAAACTTTGAATGATGACATGTCAAAGTATTTCAAATATGATAAAAAATATGATCAATATTGCTTCAAAAACCTTAGGGTTGCCGAAGCAGCAATAGCTATGAGACAAGTTGAACAAGAGTGAGATGAGGTTGATTAAATGTCTTTATGGGATCATGATATGTCTTCTAAGTAGGTTGTGTAAATCCTAGTAAGGTGAAGATAGTGTTTTTTTTCACCCCTAACAAGGTTGACTAGGAATGATGTTTCCTTGTATGGAATGATAGGTGCCGGCGTCAACATTTCTTTTGATGCTGAAAAAGAACTGACAAGTGTTCCTATAAGGCCCCTGAACTTGCTTAATGAGTTGAATAAGATTAATTACCATAATTGAATGCTTATAACACTAATCTAACCTTGTGATATGATTTGAAATCATAATACAATCTTAAGTTTCAAATTTGGTCCAATTTAGACACTTGAGCAAGTTATGCAATTTTATGCACATTTTGGACTTTTATGTAATTTACCCAATTGAGAGATTTTATTTGCAATTTATCACTTGCATTATGTTCCTTAGATGTTATATTATCATTCTTGAGTATTTTTAGCCATGGGGATCCTAGTTGAGCCATGATTTGAAGGTATTTTCCTCAAGGGTATTTTAGGGTTTTCCCCTTCATGGATGAGCTACCTTTAGTAGCTATCAACTAATGAAATATGTGATTGGCTAGGAAATTCGACAAAGGAAAGATAATCAGGTCTATATATACGGTGGGGGATCTTCTTGTGTGTGTGCTTGTATATTCATAATAGTTTAAGGCCATAGACACATGGGGAAGCTACTTTTACATCTCATGCTTGCTTCCATCCTTATCCATGGGCTATATTTACATCTTCCTTGCCCAAGTACGAATTTATGCTTGCTTTCTCTTTACTCTAACCTGGAGCAACAACTCCACTCTATTTTTCTACAGAACTAAGTGCTCTAAGGTAGAAGACAACCTCTTTTTGGAGAAGAAGGTCTCTTAGAGATCCATCTAGCCCTACCTAGGGTTTCCAAGGTCATCTTCTAGGGATTTTGACCAATGCAAGTTATTTTCTTCCTTCCTTCTCTATTTCTTTTGCTCTTCTCCTTCCTTAGACCTTCCTCCAGGTGGAAACCTTGCTTTTCTATGGTGAAAGTTCTCTAAAACTAAAAAGTATATCCTTCTTGTTTCTTTTTTTTAGGATTTTGCTTCTTTGTGGAGAGAAGTACATATTTGGCCAAGTTCAGATCTGAATCCAAGGTTTTCTTGCCCTATTTGCTTGAGATTCTTTCTGTTTGGGATCTGACCTACTCTATAGAGGTGAATTATATAACATTCTTCACTTATATTGATTGTTAGAAACTTGTTAGTTCATGTTTATGCTTTAATGTGATGAACTAAGCATAGAGAAACCATGTTTGTTTAGAATTACAAATTTTTGTGGTGTTCCCTATTTTTTTCTAGTTTTATATGAACTTGTAAACATGTGTATGACCTTTCTAAGGTGCAACATGATCTGGGACAGGTTGATAGAATCAACCTATGGTGCTAAGCACAAAATAATTGATGGTTACAATTAGGGTTTTCAAGCTATTTCCTTCCCTGTCACACAACCGATGGTCATACCATTCAATAACCAATGGTGTTTCTATCTTGGAAATTGATGTTCATGATCAAGGGTGTCAAATTTATGGTGAAAACCTATGGTCACCCCCTTAGGTCATGTTTTGGCTAATTAGATGTTTAATTATCATTTACTAAGTATTCTAATGATGTTATCAATCAATGATGACATTAGCTTAATATTTGGTGGTGTAAACTGAATGTATTACTGATCTAACAACCAATGGTGACCTAATGATCACAATTAATGGTGGATCAGGTCATCATCCTATATGATGAGTTAAGAATGTAATTGTTAAACCTGGAACCAATGGTTCCTTGGTTCAATTGATCTAATGGTTAGACATATACTTCAATTGATAACCTTGAACAATGAACCTGATCCAATGAATAATATTGGATTCTTTAACATCCAATGGATTAGAATAAATCACATGGTATTATATGTGGGTCATAGTGATGATAATTCGATGGTTCAATACCATTAATTTGTAGTCTTACCTTTGCCATTGTATAGTTATATTTGATAAATCACTATAATAAGTGGATGAGTAACTCCCATGTGATCTAGCTTGTTATACCTAACCTTAATATAATTATATGATGTTGATTGGTTATAATCAGACCTCTTGAATGATTAATGTGATAATGAATTACACTCTTCTTGTGTTGAAACCACAATGTAGTACTATTTGAATATCATAGTGTCTTGCCATGTTAATATCTATGGACATATGTGCTAATGATCTTTTGAGCCTTGTTTAAGGCATAGAATGATTATTATAACCTTACTATGAATAATGTGACATTCTTATTGAACTTTGGGCATGTTTTAAGCCATGATTGAGGTGAAATCCTCTTCATGTTCCAATAAGGGTTAAAACCCTGGAACTTGTGGTAAGATATTGGTATCTTGTAATCGTATGATGATAAGTGTGGTCCATTAATTTGCAATGAATGATAGCATGTGGTAATGTGATTAAGATTTATATCTCAAATGGTTTATATTTTTTGAAGTTGTTATACATATACTCTTGTCAAAAAAGAATTAGGGTTTGAATGTCCACTTGTATGATAAAGCCTTAATGCATTCAATTGGCAGTAATTAATCAAGTGTAACCTTAATCATGTAGACCTTGTGCCGTAGAGCCATCTTCAGTGTCAGAACTTACTGGATCTGGATGGTGAAATGAGTATTCCCAAAGGAAACTCAGAGCACATACTATTGAGTATGTGGGGGTGGCAAGTTGAGGATATATCCTTGTCATCCACAATTGCAGGTTATGGAGGATGGCTATGGTCATGCCTCTGACATTTGATGTGATCGAGGACAGCTGCGGTTGTACCTCATATTAGAGGGTTTTGTATACCCTATTTTCTAGTGTCGTAACGTGTACGAAGTACGAACTAGTTGTTATCTATTGACTATATGTCACTGTTGGCAGTTTGATTGGTATGTCACTACAGTTTACTCGTACTGACCAAGGGGAAGAGATCTTAGGATACCGACACTCCTAGATCTTATACGGAACTGAATAGCACTTCACAGTGGTCAGTTGGACTTTGAGTGGTACGACTCAAACTCCCCAGGGCATAATATTAAAAGATATAATACCAGCCGTGTAGTATAATTGCTAGGGTTTAATACGTATCACATTGGTTGATTAACACTTGTCTTGTATTTAAACTACATAGTTCGAACATGATGCAGACTTGTGAAAATTATGTAATTCTACTTGATGTTACAACTTATTTTCTTAACTGCTTAGTATGCTTAAACTGTTCAATCTATTCATATTGCTTATTCAATACCCTAACTGCTCAATGTATTTATTGTTAATTAATATGTTATAATCAATATATGTTGGAGAGAGTTATATCTCTCGCTGGGACTGGGTCTCACCCGTGGGTCACCACATTTTTTTAGGTGGTCACGGGCAACAAGGTCGAGGTCGCGCTGTGGAAGAGAACCAACATGGTGATCAATAGATTCAGAAGGTTGGTTAGTTGTAGATGTTAGTAGTAGAGTCCTAGTGTCATCCATGTACTCTCAGGTCTGGGTATGGGATGCGTTTTCTAGATGATATACTCATATCGACACGAGATTTTGGTAGTATGCCAATGTTTGTAAATATATGGCATGTACATGTGAAATATATTTTGTATGCAGGATGTGACTGAGGTCTTTGGACCCATATGTAAATACTTATTACAGTATATGCGAATGGAATGATGGACCTTTTGTAAATGTCCTAGAGTTTATTTACATTGTCGGAATTGGTTTTAATTATTCTGCATTTTTTACTATGTGATTAATTAGTAGTTGACCGTGTTTTGTATTTTGAGTAATCTCGTTTAGTGTGACGAGGTGTCACATTTAAGTTGGTATCAGAGCTCTAGGTTTACTGAGTCTACAAGGACATAGGACTTAGGTTTGAGTTTGTTCTTATGTATCCAACATATCTGATCATAGTTTATGCTTATGCTGATATGTCTGGAGGACATGAAGAACACATTAAGAGTAGCTATTTTGCACTAGGAGGAGGTGCAGGGAGGCAAGCACGTGATGAGAGAGGGCCAGAAGCAGGGCCAGAGTAGCCCGCAATGCCCCATCTAGACCCGACAATGATGGCCAATCCTGAGTTTCAGTCTATGTTTAGACAGATGATGGCCATAATTACACATATCGCTGACAGAGTGCCAACACCTCAATCTAGGGCAGACACCTCTAATGTGGAGTCCCAAGGTGTCGTGAAGACATTTGAAAATCTTAGACGTGTTGGGGCAATTGAATATGCAAGTACTTCTGATCCACCAGATGCTGATATGTGGTTGACTAAGCTGGAAAAGGTGTTCAAAATCCTAAACATCGCTGAAGAAGACAAAGTTAAGCATGCGGTATACCTATTGAAGGGTAGTTCTGGCCATTGGTGGGCCATAGAAGAGGAGAAAAGGCCAAGAGTTGTGATAGGATGGGCGGAGTTTCAGAGGGAATTTGTTAGCTGATATTTTCCGTAGACCTATCTAGATGAGAAGACATCTCAGTTTGAGAAGATTCGACAAGGGGCTATGACTATTAATGAGTATGAATCAAAGTTTATGAAACTTCTGAGGTTTTGCCTACATATGGTGGCAACAGACAAGGAAAGGATCCGGAGATTCGAAAAGGGCCTAAGTACTGAGCTGACTACAACAACATCAACCCTAGAAAATAGGGAGAGGTTTCCCACCTTTGTGGAATCCGTAAGGAGGATTGAGAGGTCTTCCATAGAGAAGTGTGAAGCTAATGCTAAGAAGCGACCTATGCAGTTTCAAGGGCAATTATCTAGAGGCTTTAAGAAGCTGAGGTTTTTCCTGCCACAGTCACAACCAAGGTCAACCTTCACTAAACCAAGATCACATGCACCATCATAGTAGACCCTGAGTCGAGGTAGAGGTCACAGTTTTCCGCCAATGGGAGCCCGCAATACCTCATCAGTTTCAGTGAGAGGGTCGTTTAGGCCATATTAGGACACCAGAACATGTTACAAGTGTGGGCAAGTGGGGCATACAAGACCTTATTACCCTATGAAAGAGGAGGAGGTGACTCAGTAGCCAAGGCAAAGTCAACAAGGTCCACAACAATGACAATTTAGTAGTGGCAGTGGAAGAGGACATGGTCAGGCATCCCTGGTAGGATCCTCTGGACAAGCAAGCATAGGACGTGGACGACAGTAGGTGACAACAAGGTTCTATACCATGACCCAGCCAGAAGTAGTAGTCAATCCACAAGTCGTGACAGGTCAGATGGAGTTATTTCATTCTAATTTGTCTGCTTCTTATTTCATATCTGTGTTAGTAGATCCAGGTGTGACACACTCTTTTATCACCAGAGAGGTGATAAATAGTTATTATCTACCTGTTAGTCTTAGACCTGATAGCCTGCGACTAGAGACTCCTTTGGTTGATTCCGTCGAGTTGCGAGGAGTGTGCCCTTCTTGTGTTCTTTCTTTTTCTAAACACAACATTCAAGTGGATCTTTTGCCACTTTATATGCATGGTTTTGATGTAATCTTAGGAATGGATACCTTGGAAAAATACAAGGTAGTCTTGGATTGTAGTACTAAGGTGGTGACATTCCATGATGGAGATGTACAGTGGATTTTTCAGGGTGATAGGAAGATTCTTCCTACATGTTTGATGTTAGCTATGACAGCTGAGCGGTTGATGAGACAAGGATGTGAGGCTTTCTTATCTCATATTATGGATAACAAGGAGGTAGGTCCTAGTATCTAGGAGGTACTAGTGGTGCGAGAATTTGAGGATGTCTTTCTTAAGGAATTTCCTAGCATTCCCCCTCCTAGAGAGATTGAGTTTGAGATCAATCTTGTTCATAGAACACAACCCATAACACAGTTAGCAAACAAAATGGCACCAGCAGAGATGCAGGAGTTAAAAAAATAGTTACAAGAACTGTTAGAGAAGGGTTTTATCAGGCTGAACACTTCCCTTTAGGGTGCTCCCGTGTTGTTTGTTAAATAGAAGGATGGTTCAATGAGGTTGTGTATAGACTACAGACAGTTGAACAAGGTGACAATAAAGAATAAGTATCCTTTGCCGAGGATTGATGATCTTTTTGATTAGTTGAGAGGTGCCACTGTGTTTTCAAAGATAGACCTGAGGTCAGGTTACCATCAGTTGAGAATTAAGGCTGATGACATACCCAAGTCAGCTTTTAGGACTAGTTATGGTCATTATGAGTTTGTGGTTATGCCGTTTGGGCTAACCAATGCACTTGTAGCTTTTATAGATCTAATGAAGGTGTTTAGACCTTATCTTGATCAGTGTGTGGTCGTTTTCATATATGATATCCTGATATACTCCAAAGATAGTCAACATCATGAGAAACACCTTCACCATGCATTGACTTTGTTGAGGTAGCATCAACTATATGTTAAGTTCAACAAGTGTGAATTTTGGTTATCTGAAGTGTCTTTTCTGGGCCATATTATATTTACAAAAGGTGTTTGTGTTGATCCCAAGAAACTGGAATATGTACTAGAATGGGAACAACCAAAGACACCGACAGAGATATGGAGTTTCCTAGGTCTGGCAGGTTACTACAGGAGGTTCATCAAAGACTTTAGTTCTATAGCGTTACCCCTAACTAGGTTAACCAGGAAGGATGTTCCTTTTGCTTGGAATGACAAGTGTCAACGTTGTTTCCAGCTTTTGAAAGAAACGTTGACTAGTGCACCGGTGTTAGTACTGCCAAAGCAAGGAAAATGCTATATTATCTTTTGTGATGCTTTAAAGAATGGGTTGGGATGTGTGTTGATGCAGGATAAAAATGTGATTTCTTTTGCTTCACGACAACTTAAGAAACATGAGCAAAATTAACCAACACATGATCTGGAGCTTGCAGCGGTGGTCCATTCCTTAAAGATCTGGAGACACTATCTTTATAGAGAAAAGTGTCAGATCTTCACTGAACACAAGAATCTATAGTATATCTTCTCAAAATAGGAGCAGAATATGAGGCAGAGGAGATGGATGGAGTTGATTAAGGATTATGATTGCACAATAGACTACCATCTAGGGAAATCTAATGTGGTAGCTGATGCATTGAGTAGAAAGTCGTCTGCATCATCAATGGTAGATAATGCACAATTAAATTCCTTGATGTGCCATAAGAGAGATATGCTAGTGTCTCTTCGCCAGATGAATGTATAGCTAGAAGTTTCCTTACTGATAGGATTGTTGGCACAGTTACAAGTGAAACCTACTTTGAGACAATAGATTCATGATGCACAAATGATTTTGTGATACAGAATATCTGATCAGGGATTGGTAGTGAAAAGTATGATGGGTTTCATGAGGAAGATGATGGTATAGTTTGTTACCATAATAGGACAATAATTCCCGATGTTGATGGGTTGAGGAAGATGGTACTTGAGGAGGCTCACTCCTCCATGTATGCAATGCATCCTGGAAGTACCAAGATGTACCAAAACTCAAAAGACATGTATTGGTGGCCAAGTCTACATCGTGATGTGGCAGAGTTCATTGCCAAATGTCTAGTTTGTCAGTAGGTGAAGGCTGAGCACCAGAAGCCTGTAGGGACATTACAACCCTTGCCAATACCACAGTGGAAATGGGATCATATTAATATGGACTTTGTGGTTGGTCTTCCTAGGACATCCAAGGGTCATGATTCCATATGGGTTATAGTAGACAGATTGACTAAGTCAACTCATTTTTTTCCAGTTAAGATGACATTTACAACAGAGAAATTGGCACAAATATATGTTGATGAGATAGTCCGTCTGCATGGCATTCCAGTGACTATAGTTTCTGACAGAGGTCCATAGTTTACAAGTCATTTTTGGGAGCATCTGCATTCAACAATGGGAACACAGCTGAGATTTAGCACAACTTTTCATCCGCAGACTGATGACCAATATGAAAGGACTATTTAGACTTTATAGGATCTCTTGAGTGCATGTGTGCTACAATGTCTTGGTAGTTGGGATGTACATCTGGCTCTGATAGAGTTTGCATATAACAATAGCTATCAAAGAAGTATAGATATGGCCCCTTATGAGGCTTTGTATGGGAGACGATGTCGATCTCCTCTTTGCTGGTATGAGACAGGTGAAAATCAACTTTTGGGTCCTGAGCTAGTACAATAGACTACAGAAAAGATTAAAGTGATACAACAACAGTTGAAAGCAACCCAGGACAGGCAGAAATCTTATGCAGATAACCAACGCAGACCACTTGAGTTCCAAGTGGGAGATAGAGTATATCTTAAGGTTTCTCCTTGGAAAGGTGTGCTGAGGTTTGGAAAGAAGGGTAAGTTGCCTCCTAGATTTATGGGGCCATACCCTGTCCTAGCCCGTATTGAAAAGGTAGAATATAAGTTGGAGCTACCACCATATCTACATAGATTGCATAATGTCTTTCACATCTCTATGTTGAGGAAATTCCATCCAGATAATGACCAGACAATCCAACCAGTAGAGGTTGAGTTAGATGAGGATATCTCCTATGTTGAGGGTCGTGTGTTGATCCTGGATAGAAAGGTGAAAAAGCTAAAGAGAAAAGATATAATACTAGTGAACGTTTTGTGGAATCATCATGGAATAGAGGAAGCCACATGGTAACTAGAGAATGAGATGCATAGAAAATACCTATCTCTTTTTGCGTAGGATTTTGAGGCAAAATCCTTATTAGGAGTTTATAGTTGTAAGGCCCCTGAACTTGCATAATTAATTGAATAAGCTTAACTACCATATTTTATGCTTATAACCATAATATAACCTTGTTATATGCTTTTAAATCATAAGAAAAGCTTAATTTTCAAATTTGGTCCAATTTGGCCATTGTTTGGGCAAGTTATGCAATTTTATGCACATTTTGGACTTTTCTGCAATTTACCCAATTGAGAGGTTTTATTTGCAATTTATTACTTTAATTATGTTCCTTAGATGTTATATTATAATTCTTGAGTATTTTTAGCCATGGGGATCCTAGTTGAGCCATGGTTTGAAGGTGTTTTCCTCAAGGGTATTTTAGGGTTTACCCCTTCATAGATGAGCTACCTTTAGTAGCTATCAACTAACGAATTATGTGATTAGATGGGAAACTCGACAAAGGAAAGATAAGAAGGTATATATAGAGGGTGGGGGAGATTCTTGTGTGTGTGTTTGTATATTCTTAATAGTTTAAGGCCATAAACACATGGAGAAGCTACTTTTACACCTCATGCTTGCTTCCATCCTTATCCATGGGATATATTTACCTCTTCCTTGCCCGAGTACGAATCTATGCTTGCTTTCTCTTTCCTATAACATGGATCAACGACTCCACTCTGTTTTTCTGCGGAACTAAGTGTTCTAAGGTAGAAGACAACCTCTTTTTGGAGAAGAAGGTCTCCTAGAGCTCCATCTAGCCCTACCTAGGGTTTTCGAGGTCATCTTCTAGGAATTTTGACCAAGGAAAGTTGTGTTCTTCCTTCCTTCTCCATTTATCTTTCTCTTATCCTTACTTAGACCTTCCTCCATGTTGGAACCTGGATGTTCCATGGTGAAAGTGGCTCTAGAACTCAAAAATCTATCCTTCTTGTTTCTTTTTTTAGGATTTTGCTTCTTTGTGGAGAGAAGTACCTATTTGGCCAAGTTCAGATCTGAATCTAAGGTTTTCTTGCCCTATTTTCTTAAGATTCTTTCTGTTTGGGATTTGACCTACTCTATAGAGGCGAGTTATATAACATTCTTCACTTATATTGCTTGTTAGAAACTTGTTAGTTCATGTTTATGCTTTAATATGATGAGCTAAGCATAGAGAAACCATGCTTGTTTAGAATTACGAATTTTTTTGGTGTTCCCTATTTTGTTCTAGTTCTATATGAACTTGTAAACATGTGTACAACCTTTCTAAGGTGTAACATGATCTGGGACAGGTTGATATAATCAACCTATGGTGCTAAGCACAAAATAATCGACGGTTCAAATTAGGGTTTTCAAGCTATTTCCTTTCGAGATGTGAAGAATCCTATCCTTAAGCAAGGCAAGGAAGAAGAGACTGCGATCTTATCCTACGTATTTCACTCCCGTGCTCGTTCCCTAGCTCATGGTACGGAGATCCACAAGCCGGATTGTGCGTGCCGGGCCCATCGGGTGTCCATATTTTGGCCGAATTCCCCGCCTTCCCTATCACACAACTGATGGTCATACCATTCAATAACCAATGGTGTTGCTATCTTGGAAACTTATGTTCGTGATCAAGGGTTTCAAATTTATGGTGACAACCTATGGTCACCCCCTTAGGTCAGGTTTTGGCTCAATTATACGTTTAATTATCATTTATTAAGTATTCTAATGATGTTATCAATCGATGATGACATTAGCTTAATATTTGATGGTGTTAACTGAATGTATTACTAATCTAACAACCAATGATGACCTAATGATCAAAATTAATGGTGAATCATGTCATCACCATATATGATGAGTTAAGAATGTAATTGTAGATTTGACTAAACCTTGAACCAATGGTTCCTTTGTTCAATTGATCTAATGGTTAGACCTATAATTCAATTGATAACCTTAAACAATGAACCTGATCTAATGAATAATATTGGATGCTTTAACATCTAATGGATTATAATAAATCACATGGTATTATATGTGGATCCTAGTGATTATAATTCGATGGTTCAATACCATTAATGTGTAGTCTTACCTTTGCCATTATATAGTTATATTTGATTAATCACTATAATAAGTGGATTCATAACTCCCATGCGATCTAGCTTGTTATACCTAACCTTAATATAATTAAATGATATTTATGGGTTATAATCAGACATATTTAATGATTAATGTGATAATGAATTACACTCTTCTTGTGTTGAAACCATAATGTAGTACTATTTGAATATCATACTGCCTTGCCATGTTAATATCTATGGACATATATGTGCTAATGATCTTTTGAGCCTTGTTTAAGGCATGGAATGATGATGATAACCTTACTATGAATAATGTGACAATATTAATGAACTTTGGGCATGTTTGAATCCATGATTGAGGTGAAATCCTCTTGATGTTCCAATAAGGGTTAAAACCCTAGAACTTGTGATAAGATATTGGTATCTTGTAATCGTATGATGATAAGTGTGGTCCATTAATTTGCAATGAATGATAGCATGCGATAATGTGATTAAGATTTATATCTCAAATGTTTTATATCTTTTGAAGTTATTATACATATACTCCTATTAGAAAAGAATTAGGGTTTGAACGTCCACTTGTATGATAAAGCCTTAATGCATTCGATTGGCAGTAATTAATCAAGTGTAACATTAATCATGTAGAGCCATGTGTCGTAGAGCCATCTTTAGTGTTAGAACTTATAGGATGGTGAAACGAGTATCCCCAAGGGAAACTCAGAGCGCATATTGTTGAGTATGTGGGGGTGGAAAGTTGAGGATATATCCTTATCATCCACAATTATAGGTTATGGAGGATGGCTATGGTCATGCCTCTGACATTTGATGTGATTGAGGACAGATGTGGTTGTACCTCAGATTAGAGGGTTTTGTATACCCTATTTTCTAGTGTCATAACTTGTACCAAGTACGAACTAGTTGTTATTAATTGACTATATGTCACTGTTGGTAGTTTGACTGATATGTCATTGCAGTTTACTCGTACTGACCGAGGGAAAGAGATCTTAGGATACCGACACCCCTAGATCTTATACGGAACTGAATAACACTTCATAGTGGTCAGTTGGACTTTGAGCAGTATGACTCAAACTCCCCAGGGAATAATAATAAAAGATATAATACCAACTGCGTAGTATAATTGCTAGGGTTTAATATGTATCACATTGGTTGATTAACCCTTTTCTTGTCTTTACACTACATAGTTCTTACATGATGCAGACTTATGAAAATTGTGTAATTCTACTTGATGTTACAACTTATTTGCTTAACTGCTTAGTATGCTTAAACTGTTCAATCTGTTCATATTGCTTATTTAATACCCTAACTGTTCAATGTATTTATTGTTAATTAATATGTTATAGTCAATATATGTTGGAGAGAGTTATATCTCTCATTGGGATTGGGTCTCACCCGTGGGTCACCATATATTTTTAGGTGGTCGCAGGCAATGAGGTTGAGGTCACACTTTGGAAGAGAACTAACATGGTGATCAATAGATTTAGAAGGTTGGTTAGTTGTAGATGTTAACAAGTTTAGGGATTTCGCCAGGGATTTCCCCTAAACTTGCTTAATGAGTTGATTAAGCTTAATTACCATAATTTAATGCTTAGAAAACTAATCTAACCTTTTTATATGCTTTGAAATTATAATACAAGCTTAAGTTTCAAATTTGGTCCAATTTGGACACTAGTTGAGCAAGTTATGCAATTTTATGCACATTTTGGACTTTTCTGCAATTTACCCAATTGAGAGGTTTTCTTTGCAATTTATCACTTGCATTATGTTCCTTGGATATTCTATCATAATTCTTGATCTTTTTGATACATGGGGAACCTATTTAAACCTTGGTTTGAAGGTGTTTTCTCCAAAGGTATTTTAGGGTTTACCCCTTCATGGATGAGCTACCTTTAGTAGCTATCAACTAATGAGTTATTTGTTTTGCTTGGAAATTCAAGAAACGAGGGATAAGCACGTCTCTATGGATGGTGGGGGAGCTTCTTGTGTGTGTGTGCTTGTATATTCTTAATAGTTTAAGGCTATGGACACTTGGAAAGATACTATAACTTCAAGTTTTTTTTTCTTCTTTATCTTAAAGTTTCATATACTTATCCCTAAGCACCAAAATGATACATTTTCTCTCCACCACCTCCCTCCTTCTCCCAACCTTGTTCTCCCTCCGTGCTTCTGCGAATTTTCCTATCCAAGGAAGAAGAAAGTGGGGACCTTCTTGGAAAAAGGATCTAGGGTTGCAATTGACTTCCTTTTTTAGTTTAAAAAACTTCCTTCTAGTGATCTTGACCTAAAAGAGTAAGAATCACCTTCTTTCCTCCGTTTATTTCTTTGTTATCCTTCCTACTACCTTCCTCCAGGTCGTCACCTTGCTGTTCCATGGTAGAAATTTCTCTAAAGCTCTAAAACCCTACCTTTCTTGTTCCTTATGCTTAGGGTTTGCTCATTTGATGAAGAAAGGTGCTAGATGGATGAGTTTACAACTTATGCTTGGATTTCCTACCCTAAATTCTGGAGTTTTCTTATGTTTGGGATTTCATTTTCTCATTAGAGGCAAGTTTTATAACTTGCTCCACGTTTATTACTTACCATAAGCTTGCTAGCTCATGTTCTTGTTTGAAAATGATGATCCATGCACTAAAAAGCTATGCTTGACTTGGATTTCGATTTTTATAATGTTCCATGTTCTGATTTCAGTTCTAGATGAACCTGTGATCATGTGTACATTATTCCTAAGGTATAATATGACTTGTATCCGGTTGGTTTGACAACCTATGGTGCTAAGAACCTATCAACCAATGGTCCATTTTAGGGTTTTAAGCTGATTTCTTTTATAAACCCATGACCCAATGATGGTACCATTGCAACAACCATATGGTGTTGTCTTTATGACAACTGATGGTCAAGATCAAAGGTGTCAGATGATGGTGACAACCTATGGTCACCCCTTTAGGTTAGGTTTTGGATCAATTAGAAGTTTAATGATCAACCAATAAGTATCCTAATAATGTTATCAATCAATGATGACATTAGCTTAATATTTGATGTTGATTAATGAATATAGTGTTAATCTAACAACCTATGGTGAATTAATGGTCACCAATGATGGTGGATCAGATCTCCAAAATCTATGGTGAGTTAATCATATAGTTGTAGCATCAATTGAGGCTTAGACCAATGGTTTCTTGGGCCACTTGATGCAATGGTCGAACCTATACTGTAATTGATGGTTTTAACATATGAACTCGGCCCAATGGTCAAGATCTAATGTTTATTCCTCCAATAAAGTGGAATGATGGATAATGTAATATGTTGGTCCTAATAATGTGATTTAGATGGTTTCCTTTATATTATCAACTTAAGGAGCTTACTTGTTGACAATGGATGGCTTGTTTTAACTGAACAATCGATTGTGGTTTTACCCTACTCTCAATAGAACTTTTTGTGTTGTTAATCAAGGGATGTCTAGGGTTATATGGTGACTCTTTCTATAGCACAAATCAATGACTTCATAGGCGGTTTCTCGAAGGTGTTTACTTATGTAAACAACCAATGGTGTTACCTTTTAAACATCCAATGGTTCTGGGTGACATTGTGGTATGGTGATATTGGTTGAATGATGATGGAACAAATGGAGGGTTACCCTTAATAAGGTAGTCTTACCTATTCACTCATATTAATAGAAGGGATGATAACCATATTGTGTTTATATGTAACCCTAATGAGGTATAACTTATTATGCCTAGCTTTAATATAACTAAATGATGATAATTGGGTATGAATAGTCCTTGAATGACGAATATAATCATGGAATACTCTGTTACTGTTGTTGAAACCCTAGTATGCTATAACCCAATGGTTACATCTTGATTCATGTGTGGGTTCATACTTGAGAATAGTATGGAATGTGATGGTGATGCTTCACCTTATGCATCCATGATCCAATGGGGATTTCGTGAGTTTGGGTTTGGGTATAAGTGTTGATTAGTAATATTGATATAATTTATCATGTTGAACCTAACTCTAATGCAAATAGATAAAGATGAGTATTCATGTTTAACATTCTTATATGATGGAATGATGGTGGAATAACCTCCTTAATATGATCATAACCTTAATATGTTAATTGGTGGTTATCATAGCTGTATGGTTGATACTTTCTAATGCTAAACATGTGCATTATGAATATGATGAGTGTTAATCATATCTAGATTCCTTGCATGTTGATGTAATAAAGGAATGTTCTTAATGTTAATATAACCCTGCTATGATTGTTTATGAATATCTCTAGCTCATTAATGCAATATTGTGCTGATATGGTGTATTATATGTAAGTGATGTTGTTGAGCCTTGATATAAGGCATACAAAGATAATGATGATCTTGTAGGGAATAGTATGATGGTCTTTCATGTGTGTGTCTGTGTGTGTTTGTGTCTCTTTGTGTGTGTCTATGTGTTTGTGTCCATGTCTGTGTTGTGTGTGTGTGTTTTGGGTGTGTGTAAGCTTTAGGTGAGTAAAAGGTGTATAAGAAATATGTCTAAGATGTGATGTTATCTAGGGACAAGCATGTTTTATTTATTGTATGATTATGCCTTGTATGTTTATTTACTTATCTTGTTCAAGATATATCCTACAATGATTATTTATTACTCCTACTTACTCATCCATGTAATAAATATGTAAGCATCATGGATATGATTGTCTTTTGGGTGGGAAGTAGCCACTCTCTGAGGTAGCAACAACTCATGAAATTGTTGTTAATGTTTTTAGGAGATCAACGAATGTGTGGTGTTGGTACAGAGATGTTGTAGAGCTTTGGTGATGTTTTTAGTTAGCTAGAGTCCCTGCACACTCAATACTTATTTTGCTGGTTGGGAAATGTAATATCGCATGAGTTTGTTGCATGTTTCCTTCTGTGTTGTCATTTCAGTTGTTATGCCTAGTAAACATGTTGCAATAAGAAAGGGATCTTATATGATATTTTTTGCTCAGATAAGCATGTCTTTTTGTTAGTATATGAGAAACATGCTAGAGACATACCCTATATATGTGAGATTTTCTCTTGTACAATGAGAACTTGCATATGTTTAGTAGTATTTATGTCAAGATCAACCATACATTTATTGAGATAGATAGTACTTACTTCAAATCCGATCTCATCCAAGACGTTTTAGGCTTTCTGATTATGCTATAGTTGGTTTTTTTATCTCGTCGAGTTTTTTATGAGCCTTATTTGTTTTATTGGCGCATTATGGGGTTACTTATCTCAATAACCCCACCTTCTTAATTAATTATTCTAATCATATAGGTCAATGCTACATGGATGATCATCTACCCGATCCTCCTTGCAAATGATGTTTCAAGTACATATGATCTAGTTCCTCATCTCATCCATTTGTGAATTTGAGCATAGAAACTAGGAGATGGAGGTCCTCAATGTTAGGTGGAAACCCACCATCAAGGTGTTGGATCCTATATGGGTGATTAGATGCTCTAGAGGGGGGTGAATAGAGATGAATGTACTTAAATAAAATTCATTAGAGCTTCATTTTCATGGTTGAAAATAGAGATAGGGAGGTGGTGGAAGTGAGAGTCTCACAAGAGATACATGTAGGACTAGCTCTCTTACATATTTCCTACTCACTATAAGGAATGTAGCAAGTGATTAAGCTTAGAGAGAGGAGGAGGTTATAGGAAGCACTGAACTATAGAATACGAACCTCACATAGAGTTTTGCATTGAATGCTCAATGTAATGAAGCCCAAGTGGTCCTATTTATAGCTGGGGATGCCTATTAGCCTTTGGGAACACTTGAGAATAAAAACTAGCCATTTTGTGGATTGTAAATAGATATATTTTCACTTGTTGCAACTCCACAATGACTAGAAACACTTTTCTGCACTTTTCGTACAGTGCAATCGACCGAGTTTCTATAAAGGTAACTCGATCGATCCCACTAAAAGACAAGACCAATTTAGGCCATCGGTCGAGTTTGTCTCGGGGTAACTCGACTGATTCACTTAAATAAGTTTTAGTCAGTAGAGGGATCAGTCGAGTTATGTGTAGTGCAAACTCGACCGATCAAAAGTCATTTTCAAGATCCAATCAAGATAGGTCAAGTTTACAACTCGACCGATGAACAACCTGATGTGAATTTTGGAAAATGACTTTTGAGTGCTTAAATATTCAATCTAAGTGCTCCTCATTTTTTCTAAGCTTAATTACAAGTCATACAATCATTATAAGTGATTTACAACATGATTCTAATGGATTTACATCATATTACAAAAACGTGCACTTGTATTGACTTTGACTTGTCTTTTCTCCAATTTGATATGCGCAAGTTAGGGCATTTGGAGTGTGTCTATACCTAATCTGAAATCACTCAAGTAAAGACATTAGACATAATTAATTGGAATGATTTAGTCATCATCAAAACAAGGTTTTAGTGAATTTAGACCTTGAGTCAACATTCTCCTCCTTTTTGAAGATGACAAACCATTCCATAAATGTATTGAAAACATTTAAGTAAAGTCATACCTTAGGAGAAACCTAGGGGAATCGAATTCATATGCTCCCCCTCAATTGATGCTAGTGGAGTTCTCATATTCCCCCTCAATTGATGCTATTTCTCATGCATGGTTAGCTTTCATAACATTTATAGAATACTATGTCTTCTACTCATATATGTTCTACACATATATGTCTTCTCCCTTTACCTTCTCCCCTTTACATGGATATACTTCTCTTCTTCATATAAGACATGCCTTCTTCCACTTTTTGTCAAATGGAAGACATACCTTTCTCCCCCTTTGTCATTTCAAAAAGTGGGGGTATGAAGAAATACGAAACACCACTTGTTAAGAGAAAGGAGATAACAAAAAGTTACATAAGGAGAGTAGAAGAACACAGATAGGGGCTAGTCCAAGCATAGAAAGAAAAACAAGTTAAAGCATGCACTTGAACCCAAAAATGCAAGATAAAGTGCTGCAAAAAAATAATAAAATACAATTTTGACCCTCAAGATGATTGAATTTGTCCAAAAAGGTGTCAGGAATCATGGCAAAGCAATGAGCCTTGCTCAGAAGGCAGTTTCTGCATAAAAAACACTAGTCTTACACCATAAACTGAAATTGGAGCAAAATCTACATGAAATCCAAGAATGCTCCAATTTCTACATACAATGTAGCTCTATATGTCCTGCATCACAATGCTATGTAAGCAGCTCAAGATAGTAGATATACAATTCAAGGAACAAGCTTGATCATGTATGAGACAAGATACAAGCATAGCATATAGTGAAATACCACTAGATGAGCAAAGATACCAATTATAAACAAGGCTAGAACTACATGTATATGAACTACTAGTAGATGATATCACAAGTTAGGACTACTAGTAGGATCTAGATCATAGCAAGAGATACCAAAAGATACACAAGATAAAGCAAGCTATGAGTAGACGTAGATATATATCCAAACAAAGAGATATTCAATTTTAAAAGCATGAAAGGATATAACTCACTAATAAGTATGCATCATTACCAAAGATGATTACCACTTAGAACCTCAAGGTTATATCCAAATAAGATATACCACTAGATAGATGTAGCAAGTTAGAGTACAACGGAAGCAATTTTAGACACAACTAAGAGATCCAAAGAGATCATCATCAAAACCTGTAAAACAACTCAAAGCAAGTAATTGCAATATATAGATATACCAATTTAGATCAATTAGAGAGATAGAGTTGTATGCAAGATAGGTAATTTAGAACATTGCAATATGCATATATAAAGGTACCAACGGAGTGCCAAAGAATAAGGCTATTGACTGAGAAAGTCTAGTTGAGAGGGAAATTCTCATTCAATAAGTCAAATGTATACTATGTGCACAATGTTGTCGGTCGAGTTCTGTGTATTGAAAACTCGACCGATGAAAGATGTTGGCAACACTCTTGGCGCCTATCGGTAGAGTTTCAAATAGGACAAACTTGACCGATAGAGGTGCTGTCAAGAAGTACATATATTTCATAAAAACATATTTAAAGGCATGCTAAAAATACAAACCATATCCAAACATGTGTAAGCAAGTTAGTAATGCACTATGGAAGATTTTGAAATAGTTTTTGAGGAAGAGTGTGAAGAAAAACACAAATTACCACTTTTGACTCAAAAACCACATGCATAGTGCACACTAACTTGAAAAAAACAAGTTAGAAATGGTTATAAGCAAGAAAACATTTACCTTTGTTCTTACCATTCCTTTTTCCACTTGTTGTCACCCTCTACATATCTCACCTTTCTTCTTTCATGTGGATTGAGAAGTCAATTTACAATTCAATAGCACAAGTCAATCCATTTGTAAGTACCTACAAGAAGATAGATGAAATGGTCCCCAATCATATTCTTGGGTCCGGAGGGGTTATCTTAGCAACCCAAGTCCTACTTCTCTTGGGGGCTTTCCTAAAAGGACAGCAAGTAGAATAATGATCAATATCATTGCAATAGTTGCATGTGCCCATAGCCTTGGAACTAGAGGATTCTCCAAGGAAGATTGGAGGTCATTTACCTTTGTTGTTCCTTTGACTACTATCATACCCAAAACCATGTCTACCAATTTGTTTAGTAGTATGGTGTAGGATATCATTAAGATTCCTTTCACCAACTAAGAATCTTTGCAAAGAAGATCTCAAACTATCATTATCATACATAAGAGAAGAAATAGTAGAAGACAAAAGATTGATATTATCTCTAGCATGAAAAAGATCATTTTCTAAGAAAAGCGCTTTAGTAAAATATGAATCTCTATCAATATGAAGAGCAGCAACATTATTCTCTCTACTAGAACAAGATTCAAGCACATTGATTTTAGCAAGCAAGGATGCATTTTCTGTTTCAAGCAAAGAAATCTTAGAAAGATAAACACTATTTTCAGATTCTAATCCTTGCAAAGAAAAATATTTGTCCTTATTTTCAGATTTGAGAACATCAATATCATGCATGAGAGAATCAACAATTAAGGTATTCTCTTCATTTGAACTACTCATAAGAGGTTGATCTTCTAAAAATCTAATCTTATCAAGAAAATTAGCATTTTCAAGTTTAAGGGAGTCTACTTGGCTAAGACAAGCATTTTTGTCATCAAGCAAGCAAGAATTAGCATTTTCAAGACCATCTAATTCTACATGCATATTATCAACAATTCTAGCAAGCTTTTTCCTTTTCCTTTTAGAAGACTTAAGAGAGGTACGAGTAGCATTAATGATGGCAATTAAAGGTTCTTTATCTAAAGAGTTTAGATTTACCTCATTGGAGTCTTCTCTTATTGATGCCATAAGAGAAAAATGACATTCTCCTTCTTCACTAGAGCTTGATCTTGATCCTTCACTTGATCTTGAGTTGGAGGAGTCACTTGAGCTTGAGAGCCATTTCTCCTTCTTCATGTACTTCTTTTCTCTTTCCTTGTGATGATGGGTCTTCTTGCCTTGTAGACAATCTATCTTGAAGTGACCCTTCTTTCCACACTTGAGGCACCGGATTGAGGAGGAATTCTTGCCTTTGTAGAATCTACCCTTGGAGTGCATGGCATCTTCTTCAACATGAGAGGATGGAGAGGCTTATCCCATAATAGATTCAATTTGAGCCTTCATTTTAGCCTTCTTCATTCTCTTTAACTCTTTCTCCTCTTATCTTTCAACTTCTTCTCTCTTGTCAAGTGTGACTTCATGTGCTTGTAGATTTCCAATGAGCTCTTCAATGGGAATATCCTTAAGTGACATTGCTTCTTCAATAGAAATCACCTTGGGTTCCCACCTCTTGGGGAGAGTTCTAAGGATCTTAGAGTTGATCTCTCCTCTACTCATAGGATGACCTAGAACAGCAAGACCATTCAAAATGGTGTTGAGCCTTGAGTACATATGAGCTATCTTCTCCTCCTTTCCCATCTTGAAGTTCTCATATAGCTCGTTGTAGACTTTGCTTTCCTTCACTTGAGTTGTCCCCTCATAAGTGATGCATAGCTTTCTCTATACCTCATATGTTGTTTCACATGAAGAAATATGGTTGAACTCGATGGGGGTCATGGAGGCATAGAGGATGTGCATGGCTCTAGCATTCAAGGTTGCTTTCTTCAAGGTAGCTCATCCCATTCTTCAATATTTGCCTTAGGTAGCTTGTATGGGTTGTTCACCATTTGCCACATCTCAAGACTTGATCATTGTATGTAGAATTGAAGCCTTCTTCTCTAATAGAGGAAATTTCTCCCATCAAAGATTAGAAGGTTGATCAAGTATCTCCCTCCTTAGTATTCACTCATCTTTTCCTACTTGTTGAAGTATGCTTGGAGAAGACCCGCTCTAATACCAATTGTTGGATCCTAGATGGGTGATTAGATACTCTAGAGGGGGGTGAATAGAGATGAATGCACTTAAACAAAATTTATTAGACCTTCATTTTCATGATTGAAAAGAGAGATAGGGAGGTGGTTGAAGTGAGAGCCTCACAAAATATACATGTAGGACTAGCTCTCTTATATATTTCCTACTCACTCTAACGAATGTAGCAAGTGATTAAGCTTAGAGAGACAGGAGGCTGTAGGAAGCACTCAACTATAGAATAGGAACCTCACATAGAGTTTTGCATTGAATGCTCAACCTTATAATGAAGCCCAATGGGTCCTATTTATAGTTGGGGATGCCTCTTAGCCTTTGGGAACACTTGAGAACGAAAACTTGCCATTTTGTGGCTTGTAACAGATATATTTTCACTTGTTGCAACTCCACAACGGCTAGAAATACTTTTCTGTACTTTTCGTACAGTGCAATCAGTCGAGTTTCTATAAAGGTAACTCGACCGATCTCACTAAAAGACAAGACCAATTTAGGCCATCGGTCGAGTTTGTCCTGGGGTAACTCGATCAGATAACTCGATCGATTCACTTAAATTAGTTTTGGTTAGTAGAGGGATCAGTTGAGTTCTGTGGAGTGCAAACTTGACCGGTCAAAAGTCATTTTCAAGATCCAATCAGGATCGGTCGAGTTTGCAACTCGACCGATGAACAACCTGATGTGAATTTTGGAAAATGGCTTTTGAGTACTTAAATATTCGATCTAAGTGCTCCTAATTTTTTTTAAGCTTAATTACAAGTCATACAATCATTACAAGTGATTTACAACATGATTCTAATAGATTTACATCATATTACAAAAATGTGCACTTGTATTGACTTTGACTTGTCTTTTCTCCAATTTGATATGCGCAAGTTAGGACATTTGGAGTGTGTCTATACCTAATATGAAATCACTCAAGTAGAGACATTAGACACAATTAATTAGAATGATTTAGTCATCCTCAAAACAAGGGTTTAGTCAATTTAGACCTTGAGTCAACACAAGGGGTGGCCCCACTACATTGGGC